>CM016624.1:78146804-78232637 GCA_005393395.2 Gossypium australe
ATAAATTTTAATTTATGAGCTTAAGGACTAAATTGTCAAGAAGTTAAAATGTTAGGAGAAAATTATAATTATGCATAAAAGTGGATTATGGATTGAATTGAATGTTTAACATTGATTGGAACACTTAATTGAATATAATTATTTATTTAGATCGAGATAAATCTCAATCGGATTTAAACCGAGGAAAGGCAAAAATTACGGATTAGCTCAATCGTACTTCTACGCTCTAGTTGTCAATGGAAGTTCATAGTATTTCTATACGTAATTGAATACCTACTTGTATGTTTACAATATAGTTATGTAATTAATTGCTTATATTTAGTTATTCTCTGAAATGCACATATGTGCCCTTGTTTGTACTTTGGTACCCTTGAAATACATATACGTGCCCTGTTTGTACTTCAATACCCTTGAAATGCACATACGTGCCCCTATTTGTACTCCGGTACCCCTGAATTGAACATGCATGCCCCAATTTGTATTGCGATACCCTTGAATAGAACCTACGTGCCCCTATTTACACTCCGATAACCTTGAATTGAGTAAAATATGAGTTGTATTCAATTGTTGTTAAGTTCAATGACGTACTATGTTCTTACTAAGCTCTGTAAGCTTATTCATTTTTTGTGAATTGTTTTATAGAACATTGTTGCTGACGTTTGGACGGATCGAATCTTTGGCTCACACTATTCTTTGATGTTGGTAGTTCTTGTGTCCTTTAGGGTTGTGGCATGTATATGTGTCTATATAGGTTGTTTTTGGTATAATATGAAAATTTACTAAACTAAGTTTATAGATACCTTATTAAGATTGTAAATAGGTATCTTTGTGGTATAGTTAGAATGATATGAAATGCACTTTTGTGAATTATTTTGGTTTGTGAGTGAATTAAGTGTTATGATAAAAATGGATCAAGGTTTATATGTTTTAGTTCTTGATGTTAAATTTAATTGTGGTGTCTATGAAGGCACATTGGTTGGTTGTGTTTAGGTCATTAAAATGGTTTGTTATGGTCAGTTGCTTGTGATCTCAATTGTGGTATGCTTAAAGATTATTTAATTGTGATTGAGGTCTTACATGGTGTATTAGTTGAATGGATTTTGGCCATTTGAAATAGTCATTTTAAACATGTTTTGGTATGTTTTTGATGCCTTGGTCATAATGGTAAATTGCTTGTAAGTACACTTTTCGCTTGGTGATGGAAATGGCTTGATTTTGGCCAATTTCTTGTCTACACGGCCTAAGACATGGGCATGTGTGACTGTAGGCTTCTAAGGTTGCAAGTCAGACAATTACACGACCTAGCACACGGCCTGGCACACAGGCGTGTAGCTTGGCCGTGTGACCCAACTCAGAGAGTTACATGGGCATGGACACGGGCTGGGACACGACTGTGTGTCCCTATTTCGAAGGTTTCACGGGCGTGTGTCTCACCTGTGTGACCCCTACAGTTTAATTTTCTAACTTTTTCCTCAATGTTTCAAATGTTTCTGATTTAATCCCGATTCGCTTCTAAAGTGTTTCTAAGGCCTTGTGGGCTCGATTAAGGGACGATATGCATGTATTTAAATGGATTATGCTATTGTTATATTAATGTTTAGAAATGTATGTTTTATTTGTTTTTATACTCAATGCTCTATAAACCTATTCTGGTGACAGATGTGTGTTAGAGGTGTTACATTTAGTGCTATCAGAGCTACAGTTTAGTCAATTCTAGGACTAAAGTAGAGAAGTAAGATTTAGTATATACATGCCACATATACGCTGTGATAGTGTGATGCTTTTGATCTGTTCTAATATTTTATTTCTTACAGACTCAAGATGTCAACTGAATTAAATCGAGCTATAGTTAATGAAGCTGAACGTAATATTCAAGCTTCGAATCCTGAGGCAAGTAATTGTGCGCCTATTCCACAACCTGTTAGTGATGAGATGAAAAATGTATTTCTAGGAATAATGAACCAATGGTTCAACAAATTCAAGCAAGCAAATCTTGCAAGTCCGTCACCTCCACCCCTTGTTGTGCCTCCTTTGGCACCCCTGAATACTCCAAACCCTGTACCTGTAATGGTTACTCGGGTATCTATACACAAAATTCAGAAATATAGAGCGAAAACGTTCAGAGGTACAGTAGATGATGATCCTTCAAAAGCCGAGTATTGGCTATTGAACCCAAAGAGAGTTTTTACGGAGTTATTGGGCACCCCTGAAGATTGCTTATTGTGTGCAGTGTCCATACTGAAAGATAAGGCGTATCTATGGTGGGATACTTTGAGCACGATGATATCAGATTATCTGGTTAATTGGGAGTTTTTTTAGAATGAATTCAAGAAAAAGTATGTTAGTTGGTTGTTCATCAACAGGAAAAATAAAGAGTTTCCCGAGTTAAAACAAGGAAAATGGACTGTAGCTGACTATGAACGTGAATTTGTGCAGTTAAGCAAGTATGCTCGTAACATCGTATCAATTGAGGAGGAAATGTATAAAATTTGAAGATGGGTTGAATGATGAGATCTGTATAGCTGAAGCAGTATTAAAGTTACGGGATTTTGTAGAACTTTCAGAGCGGGCTCAGAAGGTTGACGAGATTTATAAAAGCAAATGACAGTCAGATTCGAGATTTTGAGATTATAACAAGAGAGGGTCATTCAAGTCTGCTCCAACATCTCCATCGAAGAAATTTAGAAATGACACCAGTCGATCAGTTGCTCCTTCAAAGTTCGTTAATAGAGAGAAACCGAGATAAAGCAATTTTCAGTCAGTCAATTCTCCAACGGCGAGTGTTGGAAGTGTAAGACATGTGAAGAGAACCATTCTGATGTGTGATGAATACAATAAAAGACATTTTGGAGAGTGCCAATCGAAATTGGAAGCTTTTTTTCCATTGTAGGTCTACTAACAATTTTCTTCGTAACTTCTTGAAGAAACAAAATGATTTCAGAAACCAAGCAACTTCTCAAAAGGTTAGACAACCGGGAAACGTTAGAAATACTACTCCCAGTCAAGAAAAGAACAGCGAGATGAACGAATGGTCTAAAGTGAGAACACCCTGCCAGAGCCTATGCAATCTGAGCTCAAGAAGAAGCTACTATTCAAGATGTTATTGCGAGTACTTTTTCTCTCTTTGATATTAATGTATATGCATTGATTGATCCTAGATCAACTTGTTCTTATATATGCATTAAATTAGTAGACAAAAAGAAAATACCTATTGAATTCACTGAATATACTATCAAAGTTACAAATCCCTTGGGTTAGTGTGTTCTAGTTAATCAGTTATGTAGATCATGTCCACTGAAAATTAGGGGTAATGATTTCCCCGCTAGTTTGATGTTGATACCCTTTGATGAGTTTGATGTGTTTTTGGGTATGGATTGGTTGACTCTGCATGATGTTATTCTGAATTGTAGAAGAAAACATATTGTGCTAAAATGTCAGGATGGTAAATGAGTTCGAATAGAGTCAGATAGATTGGATGGTACATCTAATATAATCTCAGCTATGACGGTACAGAAATATGTTAAAAAAGGCTATGAAGCATATCTCACTTACATAATTGTTTCCAAGGTTTCAAAATTAAAATTAGAATCGATTCCATTTGTGTGTGAGTTCTCGGATGTGTTTCCAGAGGAGTTATCAGGGTTACCTCCGACCCAAGAAGTTGCGTTTGCTATTGAATTGGTGCCGAGAACATCCCTGATATCGATAGCTCCATACAGAATGGCACCTATAGAATTGAAAGAGTTTAAAGCACAGTTGCAATAGTTGACATATAAGGGCTTTGCTCAGCCCAGTTTTTCTCCTTGGGGTGCTACTGAATTTTTTTTAAGAAAAAGGACATATCTATGCAGTTATGTATTGATTATCGACAACTCAACAAGGTGACGATCAAGAACAAGTATCCATTGCCAAGTATTGATTGTCTATTTGACCAATTGAAAGGTGTGACGGTATTCTCAAAGATTGATCTTCGTTCTGGTTATTATCAGTTGCAAGTAAAAGACTCAGATGTGCTTAAAACTGCGTTCAGGACCTAGTACAGACATTATGAATTTCTTGTGATACCATTTGGTTTGACTAATGCACCTGAAGTATTTATTGATTTGATGAACAGAATCTTCAGACCGTACTTAGACAGATTTGTTGCAGTATTCATTGTGATATTCTGATTTATTCATGAGATGAGACAGAGCATGTCGAGAATTTGGGAATTGTTTTGCAAACTCTGCGCAAAAAACAATTGTTCGCTAAGTTTTGGAAATGTGAATTTCGGCTTCGGGAAGTTGGATTTCTGGGACATGTGGTATCGATCGATGGTATTAGAGTTGACCCAAGCAAAATTTTAGCTGTGGTAAGTTGGGAGCCTCTGATAAATGTGTCTAAGGTCAGAAGTTTTTTGGGTTTAACCAAATATTACAGAAGATTCATCAAGGGATTCTCGATGATTGCTACACCGCTGACAAGATTGTTGCAAAAAGATATTAAGTTCGAGTGGTCTGAGAAATGTCAACAAAACTTTAATCAGTTAAAAGCATTGTTAACCGAGGCACCAGTATTAGTTCAGCCAGTTTCCATTATTTTCGATAGAGATCTGATTACATTATATTCCATTAGCAGAGTTGTATATGGCTGAGATCGTTAGATTGCATGGATTTTACGTCTCGATTCTGGGGCAAATTATATGAGGCTCTAGGTGCTCATTTGCATTTTAGTATTGCATTTCATCCTCAGACACACGGTTAGTCTAAGAGAGTAATTCCGACACTCAAAGATATGCTTCGATGTTGTAATTTAGAGTTCGAAGGTAACAGGTAGAGATTTCTACCGTTGGTTGAATTTGTAACACCCTAAACCCGGCCCAAACACTACTACCAGATCTGGCATGTCACTGGGAAAAAGTTTAGGGAGTTTGACTGGTTTGGAAACATTTCTAAGTCATTCTTAAAATTCCAAAGTTCGTGGTTTAGTTGAAAACCTGTTGTTTAGTTAACTATGATATCTAATTAGTTGAGCTTTGTAGTTAGGTGACATATGCAAAACACTTACCAATTATTCGATTATCAGGTTTTAAATAAAAATGCCCTTTTATTATAAGAAACGTTATTTTACAGGTTATAAGAAAACTTTAGTTTGTAATATAATTTTTAAAACATTCATTGAACAGTCTATAATTAATATGTCCAAACTCTAAACCCAAAAGAAAATTTCAAATTTTGTAGCGGGCTTATTACAAACCAAAGAAAATTTCCCAAAAGTTATAAACGATAGATAGAATAAAAATTCACTTATAAAATCCATACGTGGCCACCTCGAGTTCCTTCTAACCCAGTCCATTAAGCTAAGAATTACCTGCAAATGTTTAAACAAATGAGTGAGTCATAAGACTCAGTGTGCAATTTTCCACATATTCCATAAATGGGCCTTAGTCCCTGCACCATTGGCCGAAGCCCAAATAACATAGCATAACTAAATGATTCATATGAAACCCAACCAACCTAGTTTTCCATCCTCTACACTCCACTTCGTACATCCAACCTCAACACACCTGGGGATTTCTACAATCAACCCTCCATCCTCTACACTCCACTTTGGCAGTCATGCTGACAGACTTACTGCTCAAAGACAATATAATGTGGCCTAGCCACCGATCACCATGTGACCAAATATAACATGGCCTAGCCACCGATCACTATGTGATCAAATCATCGATACAATAATGTGGCATCACGCCATCATTAGGAGTGACGTTGTCACACATAAGCACTTCCCCTTCATATCATTTAAATCCCAATGTCCTCATGCATATGCAACATAGTGTAATGAGCAGTTTATACATATGATGTCACCCACACAACCATGCCATTAAAATTGAAAGGTTTTACCAAGATACACTAACCTGATGTTTCGGTTTTACCCAACTGGGGTAACGCAATCACCACTGTCGGGATTTTCGGCTTTCACAACATATGCACAATTAATATAACAAAAGGAATAGTGTGATAATTACACACCTGTAAACACGCAGAACCACACTATCGATTTCACTAACGTCCTCACTTGCAGGGATCACAGTGATCTGTTTATCCCTTTCAGAAGCTGGCCCACAACCCGGCGGCCAATCTCGAACGGCAGACACCACCCGCTTCTTAAACTTAGGGGCTGGGTTTACGGGTCCAACCCCTTCCTTCGCTTGGCTGGCATTTGATTCCATTGAAACGACCTTTGTCAAAAGATACTATAATGACACATGGGTTGTTTAACAACACCCTGGGTTAAGGCAGCGAATAACGTAAAAAGCAACCGATCGAAAATCTGAAGAGGAACCCCTACCTTGAGATCCCGAAAAGAGAGGTAGGGTTCAGAGATTGACTGATTCTCGGACTTGGGATTCAGATGATTCGGTTAGCTTAGTTTCCCGGAATAGGCGCCCCCAAAGAGAAAAGAAGATAAAAAGTATGAGTCAACACGATAGCATCACTAAGCCAATTAGCCATTCGGCTCTGGCTTCCAAAAATCGAAAGAAGACAGAAAAAGATGACAGAATCTGCCTTACCTTAAATCGACCGAACCCGACAATCCCTTAAGATCCTTCAATTGCAGACCCGATGATGAGAAGTACAGAAATGAGGCCCGTTTTCCATTCGGCCAAACCAAGGTACAAAGTTAATGTCTTCGGTTAACAGAAAGGGAAGAAAGATTCAAAAAGACACAAAGAGTACTTACCACTAGTAAGATGAATCTGATCGAGAAGACTGGGGATCAGAGTGACGGCAACCTTAGAGATAACAAATGAACGAGATAAACACACAAAGAGATTCGGCTACAGGGGAAGAAGAATGAAGCAAAACCAAAAGAAAGTGTGGGCAATAGTTTTGGCCTAGAGAAGAAAAATTAAAAGAGGAAGAATGAGACGAGGCTAATGGGTGTTTCAGCTTTTAGTGAAAAGAAGAATAGATGAGGGAAATGGGGGATTGCCGAAATGGTAAAAGTCCCAAAGATGGTTTCGGTCAATCGAAGAAAGAGTGGAGGAAACTTTAATTGGTAGCAAAGAGAAATGAAAAGGGAAAATAAGGTGTAGCTAGGTGATTCGGCAATCAACAAGAAGCAAAGGTTCAGCAACTACACTCCAAAGCCAAAAATGCACAAAATGAGAACTAAAGAAAACTTATGGCCCTAATTGAATTTCGGCACACCCCAAAACAAGCCAAAACTGATTCATGCTCCCCCCAAGCACTCAAAATTCGGCCACCACCTTCTCCACCCTCAATCCCATATTTTTCTCCTTAATTCACTCCTGATCACTCATTTGAAATGATTTGAAACTTTCAAACTATTTTGAAAGTTCCAAATCCCCCTTTTTACTCTTGTCCATCCATTCAAACAGGTTTGACCAAGCCACCTCCACATTTCAAGGCTCCCAACCGAATCCCTCATCCAGCCCCTTTGACGCATGAGCAAAAATAAAAGCCACCTTGCTGGTAACGTGAATCGAACCTGCTCCCCTCTATTCCCCTGAGGCGTCAATACCTGCACCTTAAGTGGCGCCTCCTTGCCACTTTACCACCTAAGTTCTTGTGTCATCAAGCACAAACAACACACCTTATGTCCTGCCCCCTACCAGCTTCCCTCCTAAAGTGCCCCAATATTAAAATTTTGGCCAAAGTTCCGACTTAACCCCGGGCCTTCCCAGAGACCCCAAACACACTCAAACAACACACAAAGCATACCAAACACACAGAAACAAGATTAATGCAGAGCCCCTAAATCCCGGATGTTACAGTTCTACCCCTTTAAAGAAATTTCGGCCTCGAAATTACCTGGTCAAAAGAGATGTGGGTACTGCTGACGCATCGCATCCTCTAGCTCCCATGTCGCCTCTTCCAATCCATGATTCCGCCATAAAACTTAGCACCTTGACGTCCTAATCCAAGATCTGGATTGGTTCCTCCTCATAAGACAAGTCTGGCCTTACTTCAATCTCCTCCACTTGTACGACGTGAGACGGATCCGAACGGTAGCGTCTTAGCATTGAAACATGGAATACATCATGTATCTGTTTTAATTCTGAAGGTAGTTCCAGTTGATACGCCACTGGTCCCACTCGTTTCAAAACCCGATAAGGCCCGATGAACCTAGGACTTAGCTTGCCCTTTCGTCCAAACCTCATCACCTTCTTCCAAGGTGAAACTTTCAAGAAAACTTGATCACCTACTGCAAACTCTACCTCCTTTCGCTTCAGATCTGCATATGATTTCTGCCTGTCGGACGCTTCCTTCAATCGAGCCCTAATTAGCTTAACCTTCTCCTCAGTCTCTACAACCAATTTTGGACCCAAAATCTAGCGTTCACCCAATTCTGTGCCAACGGCAAGAACTCTTCCCAACTACTCTTGAAGTTAATGACACAGCCCCTCAACATATCTTCCAAGATTGAATTACTCTCTCAGACTGACCATCAGTCTGTGGATGAAAAGCTGTGCTGAAGTCCAGTCTTGTACCCAATGCCTGATGCAATGCCCTCCAGAACCGCGACGTAAACCTAGGGCCTCTATCTGATATGATCGATACTGGCACCCCATGCAATCTCACAATTTCTGCCACATACAGCTTAGCCAACCTCTGAAGGGAAAAGTCAACACGAACAGGTATGAAATGGGCAGACTTCGTCAATCGATCCACAATCACCCATACCGAGTCCTTCTTAGTAGGCGTAAGAGGTAGCCCACTAACAAAATCCATAGTGATCTTCTCCCATTTCCACTGTGGAATCTTCACCGGCTACAACAACCCCAAAGGCAACTGATGCTCGGCTTTAACCTGCTGACAAGTTAAACACTTTCCCACAAATTCCGTAATCTCCCACTTCAATCCAAGCCACCAGAACTGTTCATGCAGATCCCGGTACATCTTACTCCCTCCAGGATGCATAGCATAGAGGCTACTATGGGCTTCTTGAAGAATCTTCTGCCTCAACTCCACATCCTTTGGCATGCAAACTTTCTCACGGAAACACAACACCCCATCACCGTTCAAACTATAATCTTCTACCCCACCATTGCGTACTTGCAGAAGTCGAGCACTCAAAATCTCATCCGCTAGCTGTTTCTCTTTAACTTGACTTACCCATGTCGACTTCACTTGGAGTTCAGCTAACAGACTTCCGTCATCATACAAACTAAGATGGGCGAACATTACTCTCAAGTCTGATATTACCTTCTGACTTAATCCATCCACTACCACGTTAGCCCTACCCGGATGGTATTCGATCGAACAGTCATAATCTTTCAACAACTCAATCCACCTTCGCTGTCTTAAATTTAACTCCTTCTGAGTTAGAAGATACTTCAAACTCTTGTGGTCAGTGTAGATAACAGACTTCTCCCCATACAAATAATGTCTCTAGATTTTCAAAGTGAAAACTACTGCAGACAACTCCAAATCGTGCATAGGATAATTACTTTCATGCGGTCTTAACTGCCGAGATGTATACGCAACAACCTTCCCATCTTGCATCAACACACATCCTAATCCCATGTGTGAAGCATCACAATAAACCACGAACTCCTTTCCGGCCTCAAGCTGAGTCAACACTGGAGCCTCCGTCAAAATCCTCTTCAACTTCTCAAAACTTTCCTGCTACTTGTCAGCCCAAACAAAAGGTACCCCTTTCCTCAACAACTTGGTTAAAAGTGCTGCAATTAATGAGAACCCTTCAACGAACCTTCGATAATACCCAGCCAGACCAAGGAAACTCTGAATCTCAGCCACAGACTTAGGTGGTTTCCAATCCAACACCGCTTCAATCTTTCGAGGATCGACCCTAATCCCTTCCGTAGATACCACATGACCCAGAAAAGTAACTTCCTTCAACCAAAACTCACACTTACTAAACTTGGCGTACAGGTGTTTCTCTCTTAAAATCTGCAGAACCACTCGAAGATGCGAATCGTGCTCCTCCTCAGACTTGGAATATACCAAAATGTCGTCTATGAATACAACAACGAACCGGTCCAGATAGGGTTGAAAAACCTGGTTCATCATATCCATGAACGCCGCTGGTGCATTTGTCAACCCAAACGACATCACCAGGAACTCATAGTGGCCATAGCGAGTCCGAAAAGCTGTTTTGCAAATATCCGCTTCCTTGACCTTAAGTTGATGATATCCTGACCTCAAATCTATCTTTGAAAAGGCCGAAGCCCCTTTGAGTTGATCAAACAGGTCATCTATCCTCGGCAGCGGGTACTTGTTCTTGATAGTCAACTTGTTTAGCTGGCGGTAGTCAATGCACATTCGCATGGACCCGTCTTTCTTCTTCACAAACAACACCGGCGCTCCCCATGGAGATACACTGGGATGGGTAAAATCACGATCTAACAACTCTTGGATCTGAGTTTTAAGTTCAACCAGCTCCTTCGGTGCCATCCTGTAAGGGGCGATGGACGCCGGAGCCATTCCTGGAAATAGCTCAATTCCGAATTCCACCTCCCGATCCGGAGGCAACCTTGGAAGCTCTTCCGGGAAGACATCCACAAACTCCTTTATTGTTCTAACCTCATCCACGGTCACTTCCTTTGCATCCAAGGCACTAACATAGGTTAAGAAAGCCATGCACCCTTTTCTCACCATTCTTTCTGCCTTAAGAGTAGATACTACATTGGACAAGTAGTCTCTCCTCTCGCCTATCACCAAAACTTCATCATCCTCAGAAGTCCTTAACACCATACGCTTGGCAGCACAATCCAAGTTTGCTCGATACCTTACCGACCAGTCCATGCCTAAGATTAAATCAAACTCCCCGAACGGTAGTTCCATCAGATCAGCTGGAAAAACCAACCCTTGTACTTCTAGAGGCACATCCCTAAAAGGTTTGTTTACCACTACAGTCTGTCCTAAGGGACTAAGTACAGTCATCTCCCTAGAAGCGGTTTCAGAGTTCATGCTCAAGGTTCCAGACACCACACTAGCAACATAGGAATATGTCGACCCAACATCAATTAATGCAGTAAAGGGTAAACTAAAAATGAGGAACGTACCCGTTATAACGTCTGGTGCATCACCCTCTTCTCGGTGTTTGGTCGCATAAACTAACCTAGGCTGCCTCGCCTCTGCACTCCCAACACCTCTGCCTCGTGCTCTACGACCCCAACCAGAACCATTTCCGCCTCTGATAGGACCACAACCCCTCGGCATCTGCTGTCCACCCCTACCCGGTTGCACATACCCCTGACCTACTAACCTAGCTCTGTTTCTTTCCAGCGGGCAGTCCCTGATCAGATGATCCTTTGACCCACACCTGAAGCATACCCTATCTCTACCCGAGCACTCCCCTGCATGTGACCTCCCACACTGAGCACACAGTCGAAAAATAGCTGCTGGCGTTGCAATACGACCCGGCCCATCAACCCTAGGCCTCTTTTGAAAACCCTCAGATGACCCTGACTGTCCAAAACTCCTCTTATTTTTGCCTTTATCCTTGTCCTTATTCTGCTTCTCAATCCGAGTTACCTCCTCAGCTATTTTGGCTTTTTCCACCAGGATAGCAAAATATCTCTCTCGCTGAGGAGCTATCAGCACTCGTAGCTCATCACGCAGCCCATCTTCGAACTGCACACAATGCTCATAGTCGATCGCAACTATCCCTCAGGCATACCGGCTCAACCGCAAAAATTCTGCCTCATACTCAGCTACCGACTTACCCCCTTGCACCAAGTTCAGGAACGCTTTCCTCTGAGCATCCACGTAACTGGCCCCAATGTACTTCCCTTGGAACTTCTCTTTAAAGAAATCCCAATCAACTCGGTCCGCCGGTGTACCCTCTCTTACAGTGAGCCACCATTGATAGGCCTCATCCCGAAGTAGAGACATCACGCCCTTCAGTTTTTCCTCTGCTGTGCAGTCCAAATAATTCATAATTCTCTCGACTGCCTCCAGCCAATACTCAGCAACATTGGGAGATACTCCAGAGATTCCTTAAAACATTTTGCTTCCATTAGCTCGGAGTCGCTCAAGGATGGACTTCAGAGTTACTATTCCACCACTTGCCCCGGCCACTCATTCCAACACATGCAACATTGCCTGAGACAAGGCATCATCTCCACCAGTTCTGCCTTGCGACCCCGTTTCTGCCACAGGTGATGCGGGCGCTTCGCCTTCAGGCTCATTTCTCACTTCCGAAAGTTCAACCTAATTACCCTGGCCCCTTCCACGACCGTGTGTAATACGTCCACGTCCTCTACCACTCATGTCTATCGTTTCATCTTAATCTGATTTAAAAATTTTATGAATTAGCATTCTTTCCACTGTTGATTAATGAGTAGTTTTATGAAGATAGGGTTATAGGTAGTTTTCTACAAACACATGTATTCCTAAAGTTTTTCATTTCTACAGTAAAGTTTCTTAATTCTATCATCCATAGCGATAAATCCACAACAACATGTTCACACAATACATCTACTTTATGCAAATCACTTAACAATTAGGGAACTTACCTGGCAGACTTGGGCTGGAGACTCGGGTGCCACACTTCAAAAATAGATCCACATATATATACATTTCTTTCTTAAAAACAAAATCAGGAAAACGTTTTGAACCTAAAACCCAAGGCCGAGCTTTTTAAAACCTGGCTCTGATACCAAATTGTAACACCCCAAACCCGGCCCAAACACTACGACCGGATCTGGCATGTCACTGGGAAAAAGTTTAGGGAGTTTGACTGGTTTGGAAAAATTTCTAAGTCATTCTTAAAATTCTGAAGTTCGTGGTTTAGTTGAAAACCTGTTGTGTAGTTAACTATGATATCTAATTAGTTACGCTTTGCAGTTAGGTGACATATGCAAAACACTTACCAATTATTTGATTATCAGGTTTTAAAAAAAAACCCTTTTATTATAAGAAACGTTATTTTGCAGGTTATAAGAAAACTTTAGTTTGTAATATAATTTTTAAAACATTAATTGAGCAGTCTATAATTAATATGTCCAAACTCTAAACCCGAAAGAAAATTCCAAATTTTATAGCGGGCTTATTACAAACCAAAGAAAATTTCCCAAAAGTTATGAACGATAGATAGAATAAAAATTCACTTATAAAATCCATGTGTGGCCACCTCGAGTTCCCTCCAACCCAGTCCATTAAGCTAAGAATTACCTGCAAATGTTTAAACAAAATAGTGAGTCACAAAACTCAGTGTGCAATTTTCCACATATTCCATAAATGGGCCTTAGTCCCTGCACCGTTGGCCGAAGCCCAAATAACATAGCATAACTAAATGATTCATATGAAACCCAACCCAACCTAGTTTTCCATCCTCTCTCCACTTCGTACATCCAACCTCAACACACCTGGGGATTTCTACAATCAACCCTCCATCCTCTACACTCCACTTTGACAGTCATGCTGACAGACATACTGCTCAAAGACAATATAACGTGGCCTAGCCACTGATCACTATGTGATCAAATATAACGTGGCCTAGCAACCGATCACTATGTGACAAAATCATCGATACAATAATGTGGCATCACGCCATCATTTGGTGTGACGTTGTCACACATAAGCAGTTCCCCTTCATATCATTAAATCCCAATGTCCCCATGCATATGCAACATAGTGTAATTAGCAGTTTATACATATGATGTCACCCACACAACCATGCCATTAAAATTGAAAGGTTTTATCAAGATACACTAACCTGATGTTTCAGTTTTACCCAACTAGGGTAACGCAATCACCACTGCCGGGATTTTTGGCTTTCACAACATATGCACAATTAATATAACAAAAAGGAATAGTGTGATAATTACACACCTGTAAGCACGCAGAACCACACTATCGATTTCACTAACGTCCTCACTTGTAGGGATCACAGCAATCTATTTATCCCTCTCAGAAGCTGGCCCACAACCCGGTGGCCAATCTCGAACGGCAGACACCGCACGCTTCTTAAACTTAGGGGTGGGTTTAAGGGTCCAACCCCTTCCTTCGCTTGGCTGGCATTTGATTCCATTGAAATGACCTTGGTCAGAAGATACTATAATGACACATGGGTTATTTAACAACACCCTGGGTTAAGGCAGCGAATAACGTAAAAAGAAACCGATCAAAAATATGAAGAGAAACCCCTACCTTGAGATCCCGAAAAGAGAGGTAGGGTTCAGAGATTGACTGATTCTCGGACTTGGGATTCAGATGATTCGGTTAGCTTAGTTTCCCGGAATAAGTGCCCCCAAAGAGAAAAGAAGATAAAAAGTATGAGTCAACACGATAGCATCACTAAGCCAATTAGCCATTCGGCTTTGGCTTCCAAAAACCGAAAGAAGACAGAAAAAGATAACAGAATCTCCCTTACCTTAAATCGACCGAACTCGACAGTCCCTTAAGATCCTTCAATCGCAGACCCGATGATGAGAAGTACAGAAATGAGGCCCCTTTTCCATTCGGCCAAACCAAGGTACAAAGTTAATGTCTTCGGTTAACAGAAAGAGAAGAAGAAAGATTCGAAAAGAAACAAAGAGTACTTACCACTACTAAGATGAATCCGATCGAGAAGACTGAGGATCAGAGTGACAGCAACCTTAGAGATAACGAATGAACGAGATGAACACACAAAGAGATTCAGCTACAGGGGAAGAAGAATGAAGCAAAACGAAAAGAAAGTGTGGGCAATAGTTTCGGCCTAGAGAAGAAAAATTAAAAGAGGAAGAATGAGGAGAGGCTAATGGGTGTTTCGACTTTTACTGAAAAGAAGAATAGATGAGGGAAATAGGGTATTGCCGAAATGGTGAAAGTCCCAAAGATGGTTTCGGTCAATCGAAGAAAGAGTGGAGGAAACTTTAATTGGTAGCAAAGAGAAATAAAAAGGGAAAATAAGGTGTAGCTAGGTGATTCGGCAATCAACAAGAAGCAAAGGTTTAGCAACTACACTCCAAAGCCAAAAATGCACAAAATGAGTTAAAGAAAACTTATGGCCCTAATTGAATTTCGGCACACCCCAAAACAAGCCAAAACCGATTCTTGCTCCTCCTAAGCACTCAAAATTCGGCTACCACCTTCTCCACCCTCAATCCCATATTTTTCTCCTTAATTCACTCCTGATCACTCATTTGAAATGATTTGAAACTTTCAAACTATTTTGAAAGTTCCAAATCCCCCTTTTTACTCTTGTCCATCTATTCAAACAGGTTTGACCAAGCCACCTCCACACTTCAAGGCTCCCAACTGAATCCCTCATCCAGCCCCTTTGACGCATGAGCAAAAATAAAAGCCACCTTGCTGGTAACGTGAATCGAACCTGCTCCCCTCTGTTCCCCTAAGGCGTCACTACCTGCACCTTAAGTGGTGCCTCCTTGCCACTTTACCACTCTAGTTCTTGTGTCATCAAGCACAAACAACACACCTTAAGTCCTACCCTCTACCAGCTTCCCTCCCAAAGTACCCCAATATTAAAATTTTGGCCAAAGTTCCGACTTAACCCCGAGCCTTCCCAGAGACCCCAAACACACTTAAACAACACACAAAGCATACCAAACACACAGAAACAAGATTAATTCAGACCCCCTAAATCCCGGATGTTAGATAATTAGCATATAACAACAGTCATTAATCGAGCATTAAAATGGCACCGTACGAAGCTTTGTATAGTCGAAATTGTCAAACTCCGTTATATTGTACTGAGCTTAGTGAGAAGAATCTTTTTGGGGTTGATTTGATACGAGAAACCAAAGAAAAGGTTAAAGTGATACAAGATAGAAATCTTATGCGAATTTGAAAAGAGAATACACAGAATTTCAAGTCAGGAACAAAGTGTTTTTATAAGTGTCGCCCTGGAAGAAAATTCTTTGATTCAGTCATAAAGGAAAGCTAAGTCCGCAGTTTATCGTGCCATATGAGATCACTAAGAGAATTAGGCCAGTAGCTTATAATTCATAATGTATTTCATGTATCTATATTACGACGGTATTGATCAGATCAATCACATGTGATTTCACCTGTTGACGTTGAGATTCAACCTAATATGACGTACAATGAAGAACCGATTAGAATTTTAGCTCGAGAGGTTACAAAGTTGAGAAATAAAAGTATAGCTTTAGTGAAAGTTCTTTGGCAACGACATGGAATAGAAGAGGCTAACTGGGACCCGGAAGAAGCTATGAAATTGCAATACCTGACCCTCTTTTCTAGTAAGATTTTCGGGGACAAAAATTCCTTTAGGGGGAGAGTTGTAATAGCCTATTTTCAATGAAATCAGAATAGTGGTTTCGGAACCACAAATTGTTGGAACGTCGGCACCCCATGGCGCAGCAAAATAAAATTAATTCCGGCAATCCAAACCATGAATCCATGTGTGAGGAACGAGTCGAGGTAAAATAAAGGTTTAGAAATTACCAAAACTTCAATCTGAATAGAAAGCGATGCTTCGACAACAAGAGTTCTGATCTACTGTCGAATCAAGCCACAACCTTTTCTAATGTCGGCCTCTACGTAATCCACCCGGTTTGACTATGAACGGAAGAAATCTCCAAAACTATTTTGGAGGTTTATTTGCTTGACGGCTGCTAGACCTAACAAGCAATCTATTAGGGTTTTCCCATAAGCTTTGTCTCTTTTAAATACCTTTTATATTGGGTATCCTTTTAATTGGGCCTTTTATAATGGGTATCTTTTTCATTGGGCCCATTATTTGGTATCCTTTTAATACCCTTTTATAATTGGTATCTCTTGAATGTATCATAAGATTAAATAAATACAATAAAGTTTTTAACCGAAAATTATAATTACATTAATTATATCCGAAAATTATAATTACATTAATTATAATAAGGATTTCGGTAAACTATATTTATTTAAATTTATATATGAATCAAATTCATATATTAATAGAATTATGTTGTCATTATGTGTACAACATCCTTGTACATATAATATGTTCAATATTTGATTGCCCAATTAAATTAATTCTTTAATTAATTTAATTCATGTGACAACCAAAAAACAATACCAATTATATTTTATTCCGTTCATTTAAACCATAGGGTGTGACCCTGTAGGTTCTTACAACGTTAGCAGTAATAATAGAACGATTCTAATGTCACAAACAATGAGTGGCATCTAGCAATGCATCATTGCTACCTAAGTTACAAGAAGTCATGATTCCACATAACTTTTTGTGATTAACCTTTCATACATTAATCCTTAAGTCCTTTATCTCTGGAATGGACACAAGTCATGGAATAGTCACACTTGTATAGTCCATCCCCATGTTTCTTGATATCTTGAGTAGACTATGATATACAAATTAGTATGACATCTCATGTCAACTTATTTGAGCATGGCCATGCATTTCTAGTCTCACTCAATCAAGTGGCCTAAGATATTACTCCCATTATGTAGGAGGGACTTATCCTATATTGATCAACCATATCCCTCTACATAGATTGTGGTATATCTAACATTAGCCGTTATAGAACAACCAGTTACGGTGTACGTTTGACTGTATCAAAATATACAACTCACGATGTTGACATAATAATTATCTCAAGTCTGAGGATCATATGCATATTAATCACTATGAGTAATGTTGTGACAATTACATAATAATCCGATAAACATACTCATAACGGGTCAATCCAATATGTTGTTCTCTAACACACATATTCATGCATTGATTTTGACAATCCACATCAATGACAACTCTTTATCATCAATCAACTACATGTTAGTCTTAATGCATTATTGTTGTCCTAGTCAACAATAATACTCGACTAAGGATCTTTTAAGAATAATCATATTATTCTCAAGACATTATTATAAAACAGTTTATTTGTATACACAGATAGAAAAACTGAAACAATAATGACAACGCTTTATATTAATAAATATGGTAAATAAAGTATGTTATTACAACCATCTCATGATTGATCTTTGGCCATACTCTTACAATCTCCCACTAGCACTAAGACCAATCACTCATATATCTAATACCAAGCGAGTTAGTGTGACGATCATGCTTCTGCTGTGTCAGAGGCTTGGTCAGGGGATCAGCGATGTTATCATCTGAAGGTACTCTGCATATCTCTACATCTCCTCGATCGATAATCTCTTGAATAAGATGGTAGCGCCTAAGTATATGTTTGGATCGCTGGTGAGATATGGGTTCTTTAGCTTGTGCAATGGCTCCATTGTTATCACATCGGAGTTCTATAGCATCTCATATGCTAAGCACAACCTCTAGTCCAGTAATGAACTTCTTGATCCAAACCGCTTCTTTTGCTGCCTCACTGGCTGCAATATACTCGGCCTCTGTTGTAGAATTGGCTACTGTACTTTGCTTTGAACTCTTCCAGCTCACAGGACCACCATTAAGGCAAAACACAAAACCTGATTGCGATCGAGAATCATCCTTGTCGGTTTGGAAGCTGGCATCAGTGTAACCTTTTACACTTAACTCTTCCTCACCATTATATATTAGGAACGTATCCTTAGTTCTTCTTAAGTACTTAAGGATATTCTTGACTATGGTCCAGTGACCTTCATCGGGATCTACTTGGTACCTTCTTGTCATACTTAAGGCATATGAGACATCTGGACGAGTACATAACATGGCATACATGATAGATCCAATAGCGGAAGCATATGGAATTTTACTCATGCGTTCTCTCTCTTGTGGAGTTGAAGGACACATTTCCTTCGAGAGTGAAATACCATGTCTCATAGGTAGGAATCCTCTTTTAGATTCTTCCATACTGAACCTTTTCAGTACCTTGTCTATGTATGTACTTTGGCTTAGACCTAGTAGTCGTCTTGATCTATCTCTATAGATCTTGACTCCTAAGATGTAAGTGGCTTCGCCCAAGTCCTTCATAAAAAAACAACTCCCTAACCAAGTCTTAATAGATTGCAAGGTAGGTATGTCATTTCCCATGATAAGTATGTCATCCACATACAGTACCAAGAATGTGATAGTGCTCCCACTAACTTTCTTATAAACACATGGTTCATCTTCATTTTTGATAAAACCAAACTCTTTGATTGCATCATTAAAACGAAGATTCCAACTTCGAGAAGCTTGCTTTAATCCATAAATGGATCTTTGTAGCTTACATATCTTTCTAGCATCCTTTGGATTGACAAAACTTTCAGGTTGTGTCATGTACACATCCTCTTCAAGTTTCCCATTAAGGAAAGCTGTTTTGACATCCACCTGCCAGATTTCATAATCATGAAATGCAGCTATGGCGAGCAAGATCCTGATGGATTTAAACATAGCTACAGGTGAAAAGGTTTCATCATAGTCAACACCATGAATTTGGCGAAAACCTTTAGCAACTAATCGCCCTTTGTATGTTTGTACATTACCATCCATGTCGATTTTCTTTTTGAAAACCCATTTGCACCCTATAGGTTTAACCCCTTCGGGTGGGTCAATCAAAGTCCATACTTGGTTTTCATACATGGAATCCATCTCAGATCTCATGGCCTCAAGCCATTTTTTAGAGTCTGGGCTCGTCACTGCTTCTTGATAAGTCGTAGGCTCATCTTGAACTATAAGAAGAACGTCACCATGTGTTGTAATGAGAAATCCATATCTCTCAGGTGCACGACGTTCTCTTAAAGATCTGCGCGGTGGTTGTGTTTCTACAGCAGTTGTTTGTTCCTCAATTTCTTGTGGAATTTGCTTTTGTTCAATCTCTAGTTCAGTGGTATCTTGTGATTCTTGAATTTCTTCAAGTTTAATCTTTCTCCCACTTCCTTTTTTAGAAGTAAATTCTCTCTCTAGGAAGTCACCAGTCCGAGCAACAAAAATTTTGTTCTCAGTAGGATTAAAAAAATAATATCCTTTGGTTTCTTTTGGATACCCCACAAAAATACACATTTCAGATTTGGGTTCAAGCTTAGTAGACGTCTGACGTTTAACATAAGCTTCACAACCCCAAATTTTCATAAAAGACATACTAGAAAGTTTCCCAGTCAGAATGGGCTTGGGTCCAACCTTTTTCAAGTTGCCTTCAGCAGTTCGTAACATACTGAGCAATTGTGGTAGAGTCTTGTCAATTTCATTCATATTGAAATTGAGGACAAACTGGCTGTAGCTATCCGGCAACGATTGTAGAATAACATCAGTGGCCAACTCTTGGCTCAATGGAAACCCAAGCTTAGATAGGCTTTCAATATAGCCAATCATCTTAAGAACATGAGGTCCTACTGGGTTTCCTTCAGCCAACTTACATTGGAATAGGGCCTTAGAGATATCAAACCTCTCTTACCGTGCTTGCCCCTGATAAAGTTCTTTCAGGTGCTCGATCATATCATAAGCAACCATGTCCTCATGTTGCTTCTGAAGCTCAGGATTCATGGTAGCAAGCATAAGACATCCAACATCTATCATGTCATCGAGATACTTCTTGTAAGCATCTCTATCAGTCCTCGAGGCATTAGCGGGTGGTTCATTAGGAAGTGGTTGTTCAATGACATATAATTTCCGTTCTTGTTTGAGGACAATCCTCAAGTTACGGAACCAATCAAGAAAATTCAAACCATTCAATTTGTCCTTCTCAAGGACCGATCGCAATGAGAGTGTGCTAGTGTTTGCAGCCATAATATATCTACAACAATTAAATATGCATGTGAATAAATTTACTAATTTTATATCAATCATTAAAAAGACTTTATTAAATGATGTTCCCACTATTTTATTTCAAAATTAATAACCCTCACTTATTAATTTCGGAAAAACTTTCTTAAAAGTATTTCTAGTGGTTTAAGGATCCATATTTCACCTCCTCTTAAGTCAGCTTTGGCTTTACTCTTAAGACTATGGTTATTTAGGTAAGCAACATTTGCTAATTACATCATATGTAACTCCTAATATTTGGTGAACAACTCTTGTTCTAATCATCTTATGATTTATCCAATTTACTTGCCTCTAGGTTTCTAATCCTAGTAGAGTAACCTAGTTAAGTCATTAACCAATTTTTAACCAGTGAATATCACTTGTTTATTCTTCGCGTTTAACCAAGATAAATACTAGTACTTCGCTTTGGCAGAACCTACATAGTATTGATCGAGGCCTTAACGAGGGCAAAATTGGAAGGCCATGTTGACTTAATATTTTAATAGAGGGATTTTAGTAAGGTTGTTGCATCTCACTAATTACGGTCTACTTTAGCCCATTTAGTCTTTTAATGTATATAATAGACATGCTTTAGATATCCATAGCATCTCATACATGAATAAATAAAGCAATAAATAAATGCAATAGTTATAGCCCATAAACTAAGGTGGTTCAACCCAAGCCAATGGGAGCACCAAAAGAAAACCTAAAGGTGTAATCCGTTTCATAAGCTATCAATCCACAATAGTTGTCCCAACTTCCTTCTCGTCTAGCCCACAGCAACTCTTGCAAATTACAATATGTCGAAACTCGTTTTACATACGAGGGAGTAGGATAAGAAGAGAAATACAACAGCATAGTAGTAAGGCACGACACGCAGGCCGTATTTATACAGATAAAATTACAACTTTTTATCAAATGGGTCATTGGGCTATAACTATGCATTTCAAACACCGTGCACGTAAAACAAAAAGCATACATAGTTCAACGCTTTGGCTAAGGTGAATTATAAAATATCCTTTCAACCTTTTGTGGCCCATCAAGTTTATGAAGTTCTTTTATTAACAAAATATGAAAGGGCACATCACGGTAAGAGCTGGGGGTGCGGGGCGGAGCCCCCGCGGTATGGACCAGAGGTGCGGGGGCGGAGCCCCCGCGGTACAAACCGCATACCCCAGTCAAATGAAACCTCACGATTTGATAACTTTTATCAACAGAATCGTGTTTTTAGGATTTTGAACCTTTAGGTTTCATATCGGAACAACCCTTGTTCCACTAGCCAGTTAACTCTCACTGGAAACTGTAAATACCACCGTCACATCATTACAGATTTGTTAATGGTTAACAGTAATAACATAAAATCGAATAGGCCACAACACCATGATTAACAATTAATCAATTTATCGAAAGGAACAGTTATCAGGTTATGCCTAAACGATTTAAACAATAGAAAATACAATAAAATCAAAACATGCAACTCATACATTTGCATCACCCAAGTATTTAAACCCGAGTTCGTATCACACAAGTGGCTCTGATACCACTGTTGGAACGCCGGCACCCCATGGCGCAGCAAAATAAAATTAATTCCGGCGATCCAAACCATGAATCCATGTGTGAGGAACGAATCGAGGTAAAATAAAGGTTTAGAAATTACCAAAACTTCAATCTGAATAGAAAGCGATGCTTCGACAACAAGAGTTCTGATCTACTGTCGAATCAAGCCACAACCTTTTCTGATGTCGTCCTCTACGTAATCCACCCGGTTTGACTATGAACGGAAGAAATCTCCAAAACTATTTTGGAGGTTTATTTGCTTGACGGCTGCTAGACCTAACAAGCAATCTATTAGGGTTTTCCCATAAGCTTTGTCTCTTTTAAATACCTTTTATATTGGGTATCCTTTTAATTGGGCCTTTTATAATGGGTATCTTTTTCATTGGGCCCATTATTTGGTATCCTTTTAATACCCTTTTATAATTGGTATCTCTTGAATGTATCACAAGATTAAATAAATACAATAAAGTTTTTAACCGAAAATTATAATTACATTAATTATATCCGAAAATTATAATTACATTAATTATAATAAGGATTTCGGTAAACTATATTTATTTAAATTTATATATGAATCAAATTCATATATTAATAGAATTATGTTGTCATTATGTGTACAACATCCTTGTACATATAATATGTTCAATATTTGATTGCCCAATTAAATTAATTCTTTAATTAATTTAATTCATGTGACAACCAAAAAACAATACCAATTATATTTTATTCCGTTCATTTAAACCATAGGGTGTGACCCTGTAGGTTCTTACAACGTTAGCAGTAATAATAGAACGATTCTAATGTCACAAACAATGAGTGGCATCTAGCAATGCATCATTGCTACCTACGTTACAAGAAGTCATGATTCCACATAACTTTTTGTGATTAACCTTTCATACATTAATCCTTAAGTCCTTTATCTCTGGAATGGACACAAGTCATGGAATAGTCACACTTGTATAGTCCATTCCATGTTTCTTGATATCTTGAGTAGACTATGATATACAAATTAGTATGACATCTCATGTCAACTTATTTGAGCATGGCCATGCATTTCTAGTCTCACTCAATCAAGTGGCCTAAGATATTACTCCCATTATGTAGGAGGGACTTATCCTATATTGATCAACCATATCCCTCTACATAGATTGTGGTATATCCAACATCAGCCTTTATAGAACAACCAGTTACGGTGTACGTTTGACTGTATCAAAATATACAACTCACGATGTTGATATAATAATTATCTCAAGTCTGAGAATCATATACATATTAATCATTATGAGTAATGTTGTGACAATTACATAATAATCCAATAAACATACTCATAACGGGTCAATCCAATATGTTGTTCTCTAACACACATATTCATGCATTGATTTTGACAATCCACATCAATGACAACTCTTTATCATCAATCAACTACATGTTAGTCTTAATGCATTATTGTTGTCCTAGTCAACAATAATACTTGACTAAGGATCTTTTAAGAATAATCATATTATTATCAGGACATTATTATAAAATAGTTTATTTGTATACACAGATAGAAAAACTGAAATAATAATGACAACGCTTTATATTAATAAATATGGTAAATAGAGTATGTTATTACAACCATCTCATGATTGATCTTTGGGCATACTCTTACACAAATCTGACGAGTAAATTAATATTTTATTATCAGTTTAATGCCTATGGAATGTTAAAAATGACAAATAAAAATTTCGTTAAGAAATTTTGACGTTTACCTCCTTAATTATGTGAAAATGACTAAATCGTAAAAGGTGCAAAAGTGGAGTTTTATTAGTTAAATGTGTCAAATAGCTATGAAAATTAAAAGTGAGAGGACTTCGATGATAATTAGACCATTTGAGTGTTTAGTGGATATTCATGGCAAGGTTTTCTTGAAATTTTAAATGTTTTTAAAGGTTAAAAAGGTAAATGTGTAAATAAGGTTAAAATTTAATTAAACAAAAATCACTTCATCTCTTTCATTTGTTATCCACCATCAAATTTTAAAGAAGAAAACCATGGAAGCTTGCTAGGGCATTCAACCAAGCTATTTTTTATTGCATGGTATGTAATTTTTTCCCGTTTTTAATGATTTCTATGTATTCAGGATCGTTGTAGCTTAATCTAGCTAGCTCGGGGACTAAATTGCAAAACTGTTAAATGTTTAGGATTTTAACATAAACATGTTTGCATGCTTCTTGATATCTAATGAAAGATTATGAGTCCTTGTTATTAAATAAACAAGTTTTGTATAGTGATTTTTAATAAAAATGTCATTTAGAGACTTATTTGTAGAAGTGATAAGAGTACATGGTAAAATTGTGAAATTTTGATTTTTATGAGATTTTATACGTCCGTAGTGAATTTGGATAGCATGAAATGTGGATGAAATTGCACAAATTTCAATTTACGAGCTTAAGGACTAAATTGTAAAGAAGTTCAAATGTTAGGGGTAAAATTATAATTATGAATAAATATGGATTATGGATTGAATTGAATGTTTGAGATTGATTGAAACAGTTAATTGAATATAATTATTTATTTACATCAAGATAAATCTGAACCGGATCTAAACCGAGGAAATGCGAAAACCATGGATTAGTTCGATCGTACTTCTGTCATGGGTTGCACATGAGAACCTGCAACCATGACGAACTTGTTCAATCCATCTCATTTGAGGGAGGTCATTTGGCCCAATCTGGCTGGTCCATTGCTTGGAGAGATTGAAAGCCCATCTCCGGAGCTTAGCAAATTTGGAAAGTGATCTTCAAAGATATGCTTGGCAAATATGGAAGAGGATCTTCGAAGATATGTGATTCTAGACATTAAATGTAATCTTAGAAATTTGATATCTAGATAGCTTTAAACCTTAGCCATTGATGTATTTCTATATGTACCATTGATATTGGGAATGCTCTACTATAAATAGAGGCCTCTCCCCCTCATTGTATATTCATTCAGTGATTAATAGAATTTTGAGAGCATTCACTCAAACTTTTCTCTCAAGTGTTCTTGTTTTTCTATGGATTTTGTTCATCTTTCAAGATCGTTCTTACTTTGCTCTTCTGTGTTCTTCGTGGGTGCTTTAGAGGAGTTACGTTCAATCCTCAATTATTGCAAGTTAGGCTGACTTAGGCGTTTTTGAACGAAGAAACTGCCTAAGGCCGCACGGTTTGCTTGTGAAAACTCTACGTCCATGACAGTTAGTATCCGAGCTAGCGCTTGAAGGCACCGTTGAAAGATGTCGAAAGAAGTTACTGAGAATGTTGATAGAATGGAGACCTGTGGGAGGGCTAGGAAAGCTAGCCGTTCAATGGACATACTATCAGCTTTGGAGGATTGCATCGTCACTCTCGAGGAATCCATAGGGGATACCAAGGAGAGGATTGATGATATCGATGATAGGCTTAATGATGGGTTGCAGTCTATGGAAGAACAGCTCAAAGAGTATGTGTTGGATAATGTTGAAAAGCTGACTAGTAGGGATGATGCCATTGAGGCTATGATGACTTATAAGACTTATGCCACTGACGCTATGATGACGTCTTTAAAAGAGGAGATTGCGAAGCTCAAAGGGTGAACTCACAATCTATAAGGCTACTTTGGGCAATGGAGGGTTGGCCGCTGTCGCACCCAAGCCCAGTGTGGATGTTCCCAAGCCCAAAGAGTTTAAGAGAACAATGTCCTCAAGAGACGTGGACAATTTCCTGTGAGGAGTCGAGCTATACTTCTGTTCCAAAGGCATCACGGTTGATGCCACTAAGGTAATTACTGATGCTATGTATCTTACTAACGTTGCCTTGTTGTGGTGGCGTCTTAGGTCCATCAATGTGAGACTTGGTGGGACAGAAATTGGAACTTGGAAGGAGTTTTAATGTGAGTTCAAGGCACAGTTTTATCCAGAGTATGCCGAGGATGAATCTCGGGCAAAGATGCGTCGTCTTTCGCAACAAGGCACTGTGAGGGAGTATGTGCAAGAGTTTAACTAACTCATGCTTCAAATCTCAGATATGGGTGAGAAAGAGGCATTCTTTTCTTTCATCGATGGGTTGAAACCATGGGCGAAGTAAGAGTTACAACGTCGAGGAGTCCAAGAGCTTACCAAGGCCATGTCTGTAGCAGA
The DNA here is from genome assembly GCA_005393395.2 of Gossypium australe. NCBI lineage: Eukaryota > Viridiplantae > Streptophyta > Magnoliopsida > Malvales > Malvaceae > Gossypium > Gossypium australe. Next base: position 78,173,110 of record CM016624.1, read on the forward strand.
ATCATTGGCTGAATTTGGTGGGAAGAAAGACAGGCCTGAGTCTTCTAAGTCCAAATTCAATCCAAAGGGAAATAGTGGGGGAGACAAGTAAAGGCCCCCCAGGAATGACAATGGTAAGAAGCCTTGGGAAAAAATGAAGGGTGAGCCTATAAATTGCTTCCATTGTGATGGCCCACATGTGATTAAGGACTGTCCAAAGAAGATCGCGCTCTCTGTTAAGCAAAAGTGGAGTCAGATGTGGATGATAACAATCTTGGTTTGATACTAGGGGGTGTCGAAGACAAGATGGGTCATGGGCTGATGTTCACAGACATCTTAGTGGCTGGCCAGAAATTGAATGCACTTGTAGACACAGGGGCATCTGATTTGTTCATGTCTGAAGGGGCTACTCACAAACTTGGCCTCAAGATTGAAAATGAGTCGGGTCGAATCAAAACAGTAAACTCGAAAAGTGTTCTAATCGAGGGGTTGCAAAGGGAGTAGATCTCCAACTTGGCGATTGGATCGGTAAGGCATCCATCAAGGTAATACCACTTGATGACTATGATTTTGTAGTTGGATTAAGTTTCCTTGATTAGGTTAATGCCTCCATTCATCCTGCCGGTAATTACATGGTGATTTCAGATTCGAACCATCAATGTATGGTGAGATTGACAAGAAAGGGGATCCTAGAAGGAAAAACATTATCTGCAATCCAATTTGCTAAGGGAGTACGTAGAGATGAAGTCTCCTACTTAGCTACTTTGAAGATGACGGAAACCGTTAAGACTGTTGGTGAGATCCCTAAGGAAGTGGGCCAAATATTACAATCTTTTTGAGATATGATGCTTGCAAAGTTACCAAAGAGTTTGCCCCCTAAGAGGGAGGTGGATCATAGGATCGAATTGGTGTCCAACATGGTGCCGCCAGCTAGGGCCCCATATCGTATGCCCCCGCCAGAATTGGAAGAACTACGAAAACAGTTGAAGGAGCTTTTAGATGCAGCATTCATTAGGCCATCTAAATCTCTGTATGGTGCGCCAGTGTTGTTTCAAAAGAAACAGGATGGGTCGTTACGGATGTTCATCGATTATTGGGCCTTAAACAAGACTACCGTGAAAAATAGGTACCCTATTCCCCTTATTGTAGACTTGTTTGATCAGCTTGGTAGTGCGAGATGGTTTACTGAGTTGGACTTAAGATCGGGGTACCATCAAGTTTAGATAGCTGAAGGGGACAAGCCAAAGACAGCTTGTGTGACGCGGTACAATTTGTATAAGTTTTTGGTGATGCCCTTTGGACTCACGAATGCCCCAACTACATTTTGCACCCTAATGAATAAGGTACTTCAACCTTTCTTTGATCGTTTTGTGGTTGTTTGCCTTGACGATATTGTGGTGTACAGTAAGTTGCTCGACGCGCATGTGGAACATTTGAGGGAAGTGTTCCAAACTTTGAGGGAAAATGAGTTGTTTGTCAAAGAGGAGAAATGCTCATTTCCTCAAAGAGAGGTGTCATTTTTAGGCCCCATTGTGGGAGGTGGCAAGATCCAGATGGATGAAAGTAAGATTCAAGCCATTGTTGAATGGGAGGCTCCAACCAAGGTGACCGAGTTGAGATCTTTTCTTGGGTTGGCAAACTACTATCGATGCTTTGTCAAGGGCTACTCTAGAATTACCGCACCCTTGACAGACATGTTGAAAAAGGGTAAAGTATGGGATTGGAACCCACAGTGTGAGAGGGACTTTAATCAATTGAAGCAAGTAATGACAAGGGAGCCCATACTTGCATTGCCGGATTATTCGAAGCCTTATAAAGTACGTACGGATGCATCATATTATGCCATTAGGGGAGTGCTGATGCAAGATGGACATCCAATTGCTTTCGAGAGTCGAAAGCTTAATGAGACGGAGCGAAGATATACGGTCCAAGAAAAGAAGATGACTGTTGTGGTGCATTGCTTGCGTATATGGAGGCATTATTTATTGGGTTCCAGGTTCGTGGTCCTTACCGATAACATTGCCAACATTTATTTTCTAACCCAGAAAAAGTTGTCTCCCAAACAGGCTCGTTGGCAGGTTTTTCTAGCTGAGTTCAATTTCACAATGGAATATAAGCCAGGAAGTGCCAACACTATGGCTTCTGAACTTAGCAGAAAGATGAAATTTGTGGCGATCAGCCAACCTGATGGGTCCTTATTGGAGTGCATTCGAGAGGGATTGTCCCATGACCCCACAGCCAAAAGCTTGATTAAGCTTGCCAATGAGGGGAAAACGAGGATAGTTTGGCTTGATAGGGAATTGCTATATACTCATTGGCACCGCCTCTATGTGCCCCGCTATAGGAAATTGCGCAAGGAAGTCATGAAGGAATGTCATGACTTAAAATAGGCAGGCCATCCAGGAATTCACCGTACCTTGGCCCTTTTGGAGAATCGTTATTATTGGCCTCACATGGGTGAAGATGTGGAGACCTATGTGAAGACTTGTCTATTATGCCAACAAGACAAGGTTGAATTAAAGAGTCCGACCGGCTTGTTACAACCTTTGCCCATTCCGGAAAAACCATGGGAGAGTGTATCAATGGATTTTATTGTTGGTTTGCCTAAGTTTGACAGGTTTGCAAGTATTCTTGTTGTGGTGGACAGGCTTTCAAAGTATGCGACGTTTATTCTAGCTACCAAGGAGTGCCCTACTGAGGAGGCAGCCTGTTTATTTCTTAGACACGTGGTGAAATATTGGGGAGTGCCACTGTCTATTGTCAGTGATCGAGATGGGCGATTTATGGGTCGGTTCTGGATAGAGTTGTTCAAGTCAATGGGCTCGGACTTGAACTTTTCCACAAGCATGCATCCACAAACAGATTGGCAAACCGAATGAGTGAATGCATTGTTGAAGACATATCTTCGGCACTATGTGAGTGCCACACAAAGGGATTGACCAAATTTGTTGGACGTGGCCCAATTTTCGTACAACTTGCAGTGAAATGGGGCCACGAATCAAAGCCCGTTCGAGATAGTGATGGGCCAACAGCCACTCACACCCAACACTGTTGCGACTCATTATATAGGACCAAATCCTGTAGCTTATCGATTTGTGAAGGATTGGCAAGAGAAGAATGACTTGGATAGAGCTTGTTTACATAAGGCAAGCAACTGCAACAAGAAGTGGGTCGATCAAAATCGAAGAGATGTGCAATTTCAGGTAGGTGACCCAGTCCTTGCCAAACTACACTTGATGTTGCGATATACTGGTCTGCACAAGGGACTTGTGCGAAGGTACAAAGGGCCGTTTAAAGTTGTGAAGAAAGTAGGCAAGGTAGCCTACAAGCTTGACTTACCGGCAAAGCTTAAAGTCCACCTAGTATTTCATGTAAGCATGCTTAAGCCATTCCATGGGGATCAAGAGGATCCAAATCAAGGAAAGTCTAAATGAGCACCAATGGGGGTAAAGGTCTCGTATGATCACGAAGTTGAAAACATTGGGGTAGATTGGGTGATTAGACGAAGGTATCATCAGCTGCGGCATGAATACTTGGTTCGATGGAAGGGACTTCCAGACAGCGAGGTGAGTTGGGAACCTGCCAAGGCATTATGGTAGTTCCAAGAAAAGATAAACTAGTTCCACGAGGGGGACGCGACGAGGGTGTCGCTAGAACAAGTGGGGGAGAATGTCATGGGTTGCGCATGGGAACCTGCAACCATGACGAACTTGTGCGATCCATTGCATTCGAGGGAGGCCATTTGGCCCAATCTGACTGGTTCATTGCTTGGAGAGATTGAAAGCCCATCTCCGGAGCTTGGAAAATATGGAAAGTGATCTTCAAAGATATGCTTGGCAAATATGGAAGGGGATCTTTGAAGATATGTGATCCTAGACATTAAATGTATTCTTTAGAAGATACGATTCTTTAATCTTAGAAATTTGATATATAGATAGCTTTAAACCTTAGCCATTGATGTATTTCTATATGTACCATTGATATTGGTAAGGCTCTACTATAAATAAAGGCCTCTCCCCTTATTGCATATTCATTCAGTGATTAATAGAATTTTGAGAGCATTCACTCAAACTTTTCTCTCAAGTGTTCTTGTTTTTCTGTGGCTTTTGTTCATCTTTCAAGATCATTCTTACTTTGTTCTTCTGTTGTTCTTCGTGGGTGCTTTAGAGGAGTTCTGTTGAATCCTCAATTATTGCAAGTTAGGCTGAGTTAGGCGTTTTTTAACGAAGAAACTGCCTAAGGCTGCACGAATTGCTTGTGAAAACTCTAAGTCCGTGACACTTCTACGCTCTAGTTATCAATGGAAGATCATAGTATTTCTAAACGTAATTGAATTTCTACTTGTATGTTTACAATATAGTTATGTAATTAAATGCTTAGACTTAATTATTCTCTGAAATGCACATACGTGCCCCTGTTTGTACTTCGGTACCCTGAAATGCACATACATGCCCTTATTTGTACTTCGATGCCCCTGAAATGAACATACGTGCCCCTGTTCGTACTTCAGTACCCCTGAATTGCACTTACGTGCCCCTGTTTACACTCTAGTAACCTTGAATTGAGTAAAATATGAGTTGTGTTCAATTGTTGTTAAGTGTAATGACATATATGTTCTTACTAAGCTTTGTAAGCTTATTCATTTTTGTGAATTGTTTTGTAGATCATTGTTGCTGACGTTTAGACGGATCGAATCTTCGGTTCACACTATCCTTTGATGTTGGTAGTTCTTATATCCTTTAGGGTAGTGGCATGTATATGTGGCTATATAGGTTGTTTTGGGTATAATATGACAATATACTAAACTAATTTCATAGGTACCTTATTAAGATTGTAAATAGGTATCTTTATGGTATAGTTAGAATGGTATGAAATTGCACACTTGTGAATTGTTTTGGTTTGTAAGTGAATTAAGTGTTATGATAGAAATGGATCAGGGTTTATATGTTTTAGTTGTTGATGTTGAATTTAGTTATGGTGTCTATAAAGGCACATTGGTTGGTTGGTTTTAGGTCATTAAAATGGTATGTTATGGTAAGTTGCTTGTGACCTCAATTGTGGTATGCTTAAAACTGATATTGAATTAGTTGTGTATGTTTTTAGTATGGTAATGCATATGTCTAGGTAAGATTGTTTGGTTGTGATTGAGGTGCCTTATATGGTATATTGGTTGAATGGATTTTGGTCATTTTAAATAGTCATTTTAAGCATGTTTTAGTATTTTTTTTTTGATGCCTTGGTCATAGTGGTAAATTTCTTATAAGTACACTTTTGGCTAGGTGATGGAAATGGCTTGATTTTGGCCAATTTCTTGTCCACACGGCCTAAGACATGGGCATGTGTCTCAGCCATGTATGACACACAGCCATGCGACACAGCCGTGTGTCACCTGTAGGCTTCTAAAGTTGCAAGTCTGGTACATGCGCGTGTGAGGCCATTTTAAGTGTTACACGACCTGTCACACAGGTGTGTAGCTTGGCCGTGTGACCCAACTCAGAGAGTAACATGAGCACAGACACGGGCTGGGACACGGTCGTGTGTCCCTATTTCAAAGGTTACATGGCCTAAGACACGGGCATGTGTCCCAACCGTGTGACTTCTGCAATTCAATTTTTCTAAATATTTCCTCAATGTTTCAAATGTTTCCGATTTAGTCCTGATTTGTTTCTAAAGTGTTTCTAAGGCCTCGAGGGCTCAATTAAGGGACGGTATGCATGTATTTGAATGGATTATGCTATATTTATATTAATGTTTGGAAATGTATATTTTATGTTGTTTTTATATGATAATGCTCCGTAACCCTATTCTAGTGACAGATACAAGTTAGGGGTGTTACATATAATAAAAAAGGAATTTATTTTGATTGTTTAATTTAATGCATACTGTAAGTTAAGTTCCTTAGTACGAACTTACTAAGCACTAATTGATTATGTAGTTGTTTCCTCTGTTTTGTAGATTATAGGAAAGCTTAATCTGTTGGAATCTCATCAGAGCATCGTCACGCTATCCATTCATCACATTGGTAGTTTTGGTTAATGGTTATAAATGGCATGTGATAGGTTTAAAAGGTCATTCAAGTGAATTTGCTTATTTTGAGTTTTGCCAAGCTTGTTGTTGCTAATGATGTTAAATAATGGCATGAAAATAATATTTGCAAAAATGAATGGATGAACCCTTATGCATATTCTATAGATAGTAGATATTACATGGTATGATGGCATGTTTTGGGAATGGTTATTTTGGCATGTTTGGCATAGGTTCTAATTAGGACATTGAGATGTTGAATGGGACTAAGTTTGGAGTGTAAAATGTGGTGCCCTTGAATGGCAATTTGATTAGACATAGGATGGTTGAATTCTTGACATGTTTTAGATGATCTTGAATGTGATATAAGCATGTGAAAGTAGCTATTGATGGTATGGCTTGATGGTTAAGAAATGGTATTTGAAACGACTTGTTTTAGGGTAATTTGGGCTGCACACGGTCGTGTGCCACACACAGCCACCCCACATGGCTGTGTGTCATTTTAATTTCAAGTGCAAGTTCTACACGCCCTGGGAAATGGCCTACAACACGGCCATGTGACCCAAGTCAATAAGTTACACAAGTACACACAAGGGCTAGGATATGGCTATTTGTCCCATAATTCGAATGCCCACACAGCCTGGGCAAAGTCACATGGCCGTGTGACCCTTGTTTCCCCAATTTTTTAAATTTTCCCAAAACTTTTTGATTTGTTACAAATTGATCCCTGAATGTTTCCAAACTATTTTTAAGGCCCCTTAAGCTCAATTTAAGGCCCAAGGATGTATTTTTGCTATGATTATATTGTGTTATTAGAAGTTAATATGAAATTGTATTATTGTTCTATTTTGAAGTTAAAGTTTCTGTTTTATATTGTAATGCTTTGTAACCCTAATCTGAAAATGGAGACTGGTTAGGGGTGTTACACATTTTGCAACAAACTCAATTGTCTGTCTTTTCATACCAGACCACCAATACCATTCTCATAAATTGCGATACATTTCTGTTCCTCTAAGGTGAATAGCAAAAGGGATATTTTGGGCTTTACGAAGTATCAATACTTTTAATTCGACAACATGATTACAAAATCTCAGACAACCACGATTATCATTGCTGAAGTTTTCTACCAAGCCATGTTGATCCATTTCTCTTTTCCCCAACAACTTAGCATCAACAAACTGTGCCTCTTTAGATTATTCAAATAACATCCATTTGGTTCTCAATTCGCCTAACAAGCTACCATTATTGCTAATACTGAGCTGAGCGAACACTTCCCACAACTCAATCGCTTCCTTTCTGCTCGATGTGTCAGCTACAACGTTAGCTTTACCAGGGTAGTAATCAATAACGTAATCGTAATCTTTTAGAAGTTTGATCCAACGATGTTGTCTCAAATTCAACTCCTTTTGATTTAGGAGGTATTTAAGAATTTTTTCGATAGGTATAAATATGACATTTTTCATCGTATAAATAATGCCTCCATATCTTTAGAGCAAAAACTACACTGGTTATCTCTAAATCCTGCATCAGATAGTTACGTTCACGCATTTTTAGCTGATGAGATGCATAGCAATTACTTTTCCATATTGTATCAAAATGCATCCTAACCCACTCGACGAGGCATTGCTGGAAAACATATTATCATTCCTCGATTCATGCAAAGTTAAAAACAACACTTCAGTTAACATCAATTTTATCCTCTCAAAACTCTCATCACACTATTCATTCCAAAAGAACTAGACATTCTTTTGCAACAATCTCATCATCAACATACCTATCTTCGAAAACCCGTTTGCAAATCTTCAATAGTAACCAGCTATACCAAGGAAGCTATAGACCTTTGACACCTTTGTCGGTGCTTTCCACTATAAGATAGCCTCATTCATTTTTAGATCAACACAAATTCCATCTGGATAAATGACATGTTTTAGAAACATGATTCCGAGTAACTAGAACTTGCATTTACTATGCTTCTTGTATAGTTGTTTCTCTCGCAAGACTTGCAAAATAGTTTTAAGATGTTGTTCATGTTCAACCTCTGATTTTGAATAGATTAGGATGTTATCATTAAATAAAACCATAAATTAATCTAAATAGGATTGGAAAATGTGGTTCATGAGATCCATGAATGTCGTAGAAGCATTTGTCAATCCAAATGGCATCACCAAGAATTCGTAGTGACGATAATACGTACGGAACGTTGTTTTCAGTACATCACTATCTTTTCCTTTCAACTAATAGTAACTCGATCTTAAATCAATCTTAGAAAAGACTGAAGCTTCTTTCAGCTGGTTGAATAACTCATCGATACGAGATAGGGGGTACCAATTCTTAATCATCAATTTATTCAATTTTTGATGGTCTATGCAAAGCCACGTTAAACCATCCCTCTTTTTAACGAACAAAACTAGAGTTCCCCAGGGCGATATATTAGGGCGTATAAAGTGGCGGTCCAGTAAATCTTACAATTGAACTTTCAATTCCTTAGCTCTACCGGCGTCATAAGATTAGGGGCAATTGACACTGCTGTCATTCTAAGAAATACTTTGATCGCAAATCCCACTTCTCCTTCTAGTGGTAATCCCGATAATCATTGAGTAATACATCAAAAAATCCACACACGATCTGAATCTTGCTCAATTGGTTTTTGTTAGTGGTCAAATTAATCACACAAGCTAGAAAAGTTTCATAACATTGATTCAACAATTTATTGGCTCAAACAGATGAAATGATCCTAGTCGAACCACTCGTTTTGATGCTATTAACTTCCATGATCTCACCATTCGGGCTCTTAACATAAAACACAAACCACTCCATGTTTGGTCAACCAGTCCATTCCCAAAATCAAATCAAAATCACTGAAAGGCATGATAAAAAAATCTACCAAAAATGCTAATCTTTGAATTTCTAACGGGCATCGTCTGCACACTTAATCAACTAGTACCGTTTGACCCAAAGGACTTGATACTGACATCGCTACTTTTGACATTTCAGGTTTCAGACTCTTAAACTTAACCAGGTCAGCATTAATATACGAATGAGAGGAACCGAAATCTATCAAAGCATAAACAAGTGTACAGAATAGTAGAAATATACTAGCTAGGAAATTTGTAGTATCGTCTTCCTCATTTTTGAACCACGTAAGTTCGCGTTGGAGCTCTAGCCACTAATTGATGTAGCACAAATTCCTTTCCTTTCCTAGCAGCACCTCTGGTTACTAAACCACCATGACTAATACCACTACCCTTAACCAAAGGTGCAGATCTCTGAGTGACAGCAGGTGCAACATTACCATCTCTCAAACACTCATGAGAAAAATGCTCCAGTGGTCCACATTGAAAACAGAAATTGGATAATTTCTAACATTTCCCCCACTGTTTCTTCCTATAATGCTCACAACTTGGCACTTCGGGAATTCTAGTCGGGCCTTTTACACTACCAACTGAAACTTTCGTTTAATAATATCGTATCATGTTCAATGTAACCGATCTTGTAGGAGCTTTCCAAGGCTCACAAGATTCTGTAGTTTGTTTAGTCATCGGATGAGAACTAGGGGTTCCGAATAGTTTTCTCGAAACACGAGGAGGTTCAAACTTCTTATCCAATCTCATAGACCATTTGACCATTTTTGCCCGTGTTGATAGATCAACAAATTCCTTTATCTTCAACGCCACAAAATGTGTTATAATTTTGTCATGCAACCCACATAGAAATCATTTACAACTCGCCTCTTCATTCGGTATAAACTCCAAAGCAAATATTCTCACTCGTAATCTACCACGGATAGTTCTCCCTTAGTAGAAGGAATTCTTTTTTTCGATCCTCCAAGTATAGTTCCCCGACATACTTTTTCTAGAACTTTGAAAGAAAGAATTCCTAATTGATAAAATCAACATGAATGTGTCACGTTGTAACATCCCAAAATTGGGCCTAGAAGAATTGGGCCTTTTAGGCCTTGAGCGTAGGAACTTTTTAAATTTTTTTGAGAACAAGAGAACGGCTTTAATGTAAGTTGGACCTATTAGGTGAGTGATTTTGAAAGGTTAGAGGGCTTCTATGAAGTCCCGGGTTCAAACTTTGGCTTTAGGAAAATTTTGGTTTTAGGTGAAAAAAACCCTGGGAGTTAGTAGGTAGGCTTTAAGAATAAAATGTGGAGGAAAATGACACAAGTAGAGTGTGTGGTGTAGTGGCAAAGTGACGCCACATAAGAGACAAGGGGGTGACGCCACAAGGAAGGAAGGAGGTCCAAGGTTCAAGTCATGGCACTTGCATTTGTTTTTGTTTTATTTTTAAGTGAACTTAGACTTTGGCCCATAGGGTAATATTTAGTTGCGCATGATTTTAGTCACAAAGAGAGCTTGTGGCTTGGTGGCAAGTGGCGTGTTGAGCTATTGAAGGGAACAAGGGTTTTAATCTCATGACAAGCAAGGGAGTATTTATTTTGCGGATTGGACGGCTAGAGTTTGAGTTGGATTTAAACTCTGCTAGCGGAGGGATCCCACATCGAAAAGATACAAAAAGGGAAGGTGAGAAGCTGGCTATATATAGAGTTATCTATGATTGGAGAGAAAACAAACCTTGGTGGGCGTTGGGTATAGAAGTGCTCGGAGCGTGGATTAGCAGCTTCCGATTCCTATCAAGTGTGTATTCTCTCTACTCTAGATGTAGAGCGGCAAATGCCGAAATGCCGGTCACCCGGCGATGGTAGCCACACGAGCGTGCGAACGCACGTGTGGGGGCTTCGATGTGATAGTTGAGGCCATCAGTAGTATTCTTGTGGGTTGAGGCTGCTTGGGCCACGATGGGCCGAAGTGGGCCCCTTGGGCCAATGGGCCCATATGAGTAGAATGTATGATTGTGTAGTATATATTAGATTGGACTAGGTGAATCTCATATCTTTGGCTAGATTTGGGCTAAATGGGCCACACGAGCGTGCGGGCTCATTTGGGCCGAGAATGGGCCTTAGGCCCATTCGCATCGTTATCTCTATTTAGCAAACCTTGGTTTGCAAAATTATCGAAACACCCCCGATTTGCGAAATTACTGAAATACTCCTTGTTTGCAAAATTATCTAAATACCCCTGGTTTGTAAAATTACCAAAATACCCCTGGTTTGCAAAATTATTGAAATACCCTTCATTTGCAAAATTACCGAAATACCTCTCGTTTGTAAAATTACCGAAATACCCCTGGTTTGAAAAATTACCAAAATACCCCTGGTTTGTAAAATTATCGAAATACCCCTTGTTTGTAAAATTACCGAAATACCCTTGGTTTGTAAAATTACCGAAATAACCCTGGTTTGCAAAATTATCAAAATACCCCTGGTTTGTAAAATTACCGAAATACCCATGGTTTGCGAAATTAACGAAATACCCTTGGGTTGCGAAATTACCAAAATACCCTTAGAGGGTAAATTACTGAAGTACCCCCGAGTTACGAAATTGCTGAAACACCCTCGATGGGTAAAATGACAGATGTGCCCCTGAAGGGCAAAATTAACGAAAATGCCCCTATATGTTATATGGTTATTTTTGTATGCGATTTATAATTGTTATCATATGTTTAATTTTGAAGCATTGCATTCATGTGATATTATGTTGCATGGGGATGGGATTATTTGAAAGGGGAAGTGCAAATAGGACCGCATGGTCACTTGACGACTGTGGATCCACCGAAGGCTTTTTAGCCACCGAGCAGCTATGCTGCACCGTTAAGGTAATGCTACAACTGGTGTTACATAAGGAGTGTTCGGATGGGTGGGTTGATTAAATCCCCACAGGAGTGCACGATTGGACAGGAGACGGAGTGTTCGGCTGGTATTGGCATTAATGCATTGCATACACGGATTATATTACTGAGATGGGCTTAGGCCCAGATTTATATATATATGATATGTGACATTTGATATGGGTTAACGCCCAACCGAGGCTATTTTGGGCTAAGGCCCAATTGCCATCGTTACTTTAATGGGTTTGGGCCCGGATTGTTTTGATGCATGTTCTTACTGATGAGGGTGTACACACTGAGTTTTCGTAAACTCACCCCCTCTTTTTAAATGTTTCAGGTAACCCTTAGTTGGCGGTTCGAAGTACTGGAGGACTCGGAGGTGGCCACACTAAGAGTAGTTTTGGATTTTAGTATTTTACTTTTATCTAATTTGGGTTAATATTTTTGTAATAAGGCCTCTCTTAAATTCCGGTTTTTAGTTTTGGATTTTTAGTTTATTATGTTTTGAATCTACTCAACATTGAATCGCGGTTTTCCAAAACAATATCTATTTTCAAAACACTACGCTTTGCAACTAAGTTGTAAATATCACGTTTTCATAAGTCAATTGTTTCAAATTAGGCTTCCGCAACGAACAAGGTTTTGAAGGTAATGACTTCTTAATAAATGTCGATTATTAATAACAATCGCAAACTGGGACTTTAGTTTTTAAATATCAAGAATGGTTTTCAATGAAAACGCGGTTTTCAAAAAACACCTCAATGTGACACTCCAGATTCGGGCCTAACTTCTAGGCCGTGTTTGGGGTGTTACTTTTAGTGGTATCAAAGCCCAGTTGCAAAGCTCGGGCTGTGAAATGGGCCTTAGATTTTTGGTTTTTTTTAAAAAGTTTTGGCAGGATTCTTGAAGTGTGGTTCATCGAGCCCTCGACGTCGAGCCAAGTAAGCTTTTCTGTTATTGTTTGAATTATTGAACTGTATAGATAATGGGCTACTTAAAAATAGGCTTTTAGAGACTAAAGCCCGTAGGGAAACTGTTGTTACTTACATAAGACATGTGCCCCTAAACAAGTGGAACAAAGTACTATTCATAAAATTTCTAATTCAGATAATAAGCGAGGTGATAATGAGCTATTTGCCTAATTTACAATTACGACTAGAGTGCGCAGCAGAAGCATAGTGGTATAACCAGTAGTGTGCAGCTGTTAGTTAGTTGGAAATTTCGAGGACGAAATTTCTTTAAGGGGGTAGATTTGTAACATCCCGAAATTGGGCCTAGGAGAATTGGTTCTTTTGGGCCCCGAGCGTAGGAAGTTTTTAATTTTTTTTGAGAACAAGAGAACGACTTTAATGCAAGTTAGACCTATTAGGTGAGTGATTTTGAAAGGTTAGAGGGCTTCTATGAAGTCCCGGGTTCAAACTTTGGCTTTAGGAAAATTTTGGTTTTAGGTGAAAAAAACCCTGGGAGTTAGTAGATAGGCTTTAAGAATAAAATGTGGAGGACAATGACACAAGTGGAGTGTGTGGTGTAGTGGCAAAGTGACGCCACATAAGAGACAAGGGGGTGATGCCACAAGGAAGGAAGGAGGTCCAAGGTTCAAGTCATGGCACTTGCATTTCTTTTTGTTTTATCTTTAAGTGAACTTAGACTTTGGCCCATAGGGTTATATTTAGTTGCGCATGATTTTAGTCATAAAGGGAGCTTTTGGCTTGGTGGCAAGTGGCGTGTTGAGCTATTGAAGGGAGCAAGGGTTCGAATCTCATGACAAGCAAGGGAGTATTTATTTTGCGGATTGGACGGCTAGAGTTTGAGTTGGATTTAAACTCTGCTAGCGGAGGGATCCCACATCGAAAAGATACAAAGAGGGAAGGTGAAAAGCTGGCTATATATAGAGCTATCTATGATTGGAGAGAAAACATACCTTGGTGGGCGTTGGGCATAGGAGTTCTCGGAGCGTGGATTAGCAGCTTCCGATTCCTATCAGGTGTGTATTCTCTCTACTCTAGATGTAGAGCGGCAAATGCCGAAATGCCGGTCACCCGGCGATGGTAGCCACACGAGCGTGCGAACGCACGTGTGGGGGCTTCGATGCGATAGTTGAGGCCATCAGTAGTATTCTTGTGGGTTAAGGCTACTTGGGCCACGATGGGCCAAAGTGGGCCCAATGGGCCCGTGGGCCTATATGAGTAGACTGTATGATTGTGTAGTGTATATTAGACTGGACTAGGTGAATCTCATATCTGTGGCTAGATTTGGGCTAAATGGGCCATACGAGCTGCGGGCTCATTTGGGCCAAGAATGGGCCTTAGGCCTATTCGCATCGTTATCTCTATTTAGCAAACCTTGGTTTGCAAAATTACCGAAACACCCCCGATTTGTGAAATTACTGAAATACCCCTTGTTTGTAAAATTATCAAAATACCCCTCGTTTGTAAAATTATCGAAATACCCTTGGTTTGTAAAATTACCAAAATACCCCTGGTTTGCAAAATTACTGAAATACCCTTCATTTGCAAAATTACTGAAATACCCCTCGTTTGGAAAATTATCGAAATACCCCTGGTTTAAAAAATTACCGAAATACCCCTGGTTTGTAAAATTACCGAAATACCCCTCATTTGCAAAATTACTGAAATACCCTTGGTTTATAAAATTACCAAAATAACCCTGGTTTGCAAAATTATCGAAATACCCCTGGTTTGTAAAATTACCAAAACAATATCTATTTTCAAAACACTACGCTTTCGCAACTAAGTTGTAAATATCACGTTTTCATAAGTCAATTGTTTTAAATTAGGCTTCCACAACGAACAAGGTTTTAAAGGTAATGACTTCTTAATAAATGTCGATTATTAATAACAATCGCAAACTGGGACTTTAGTTTTTAAATATCAAGAAGGGTTTTCAATGAAAACCCAGTTTTTGAAAAACACCTCAATGTGACACTTCAGATTCGGGCCTAACTTCTAGGCCGGGTTTGGGGTGTTACACACGTAACAATTTGCAACCAAATATAAGCTTCACCCTATAACAACGAAACAACAGAAGTAATGCTCTCACGAGAATTACACTTTAGCTATTGAGGTACTTGTGTTGTTAATTCTAGCCACATCTCGACTGCTGACGGGTTCACCCTATTAACTCTAGTGAATTCAGTTGCACCAACTCTTTATCCAAAGCCCATCAAACCATAGAAGCAAATACTATCGTAGAAGTAGCTCCCGCCACCCTCTGAAGGGCTTCACCTATAGTATGTAGTATATTTTAATCACTTTGACCCTCGTTATCACTTGTATCAACCCTAGGTTGTTAAGCACCAGCTGAACCAATGCTCGGTTCTATCGATTCGAATCTATTTATATTCTTAGCAGTGTGACCGCTACTATGAATATTTTGATCAACTTTATTTATTGATTCTCCCAACATCTTTTAACTACAAAACAAAAAGATTTATAATCAACATCCAAATCACAACTCAGAATTGACTCCACTTTTCCATGTATATTTGGACTTGATTCTAAGCTCGATTTAGTTCGAGAATTAGCTAAACCAATAGCCCTGATACCACTAAATGTAACACCCCATACTTGGTCCAGTTGTTGGACCCACGCTATAAGTTTATACAATTAATTACAGAACATTTGATTTCATTTCATAATCCAAATATCAATTCACTATCAATTTATTCATATATATAATCAACACAACATGAAATTCAATCAATTTCAGGTTTATATTGAGCTTACGAAAGCTTAAAACCAACCCAATATCATTCAGTGATCAAATTGAAACAAAAACAAAAATATAGTAAAATTTTACAAACAAGGGTCACACGCCCATATCCTCTGGCTGTGTGAAGGGATTGTGGTCGTATGGGATGCGACCCATGGTCGAGTGGGTAAATCGTGTAACATACAAATGTCTTTTGAAGCTAGAGTCAACGACTGTGTCACTAGGCCGTGAAACAAAATGTGGTCTTGTGCACCAAAATCATTCTAAACGGGTAGATCACATGGTCATACCACATGCCCATGTATGGCACACGATCATGTGGTCGTGTATCAGGTCGTGCCAACCTGTAGATACCTTCCAAAATAAGATTTTTAACCCTGATCACTTATGCCTTAAGCAACACTTCATACCAAGTTTCAACCAATTAAAATATATCAATATAGCAGCAAAAGCAACACTTGTATCAATCAACCTAAGTGCCTAACCAATATGCCACATTTCACACCTTAATCAAACAATTTAAGTTCAAGCGTAATACCATATTCAACTAATCCAATATACCTTTCAAGGCACCTCAAAACAATTAGTATATCATACATCAATTGACCATTTCTAACACCCTAAAATAATTATTCCAAGCAACCATTCAAACACACACAAAACTTACTAAATTGATTCATACCTAGCATACACATATTGTTCATTTGCTAACATGTTTTAAAACATATTACCTTTATCACCACATAAGCCTTATAACACCAACCAATTCCACAAGAAAACATTGCCATCACTCACATATATATAAGCATATATACAAGGTTCTCAAAATGCCAATAAAATCCAATATAAACATTGATTAACCAAAGACTCCTTATGTAACGCCCTGAATAATTCATTTATGTTTCTGTAAATATCTGACACAAATATGTATCTAATTTAGTGGTTAAGTGTTTTGGGTGTGTGTGGGAGGTCCTGGGCTCAAGTATCCCTTTTGCAAAATTTTATTGTTTTAGATCGAAGCCTTACCCTTATTGAGTGGGCTTATATCAAATTATCTATTAATCCATATCAAAATGAGCCTGCTGATTCGAGTGGTAAGGGGGTTGTTGTGCTGGAGGTTCTATGTTCGAATCCCTACGTGAGCGAGGGTATTAATTTTTGGTCGGTTGTCTGATAGAGTTTCGTTAGAGCTAAAATTCTGAGTTAGTGGTTGGTTTAGTGGTGGATTTAGTGGGATATTGGGGGATTTTAAATCTTTTATTTTTAATTTTATTTTTTCTTTCCAGAATTTCTAATGTCAAATTTCTTCAACTTTACCTCTTTCTGACATTTTTTTCCCTTTCTCAGTAAATCTGTAACACCCCCAGACCCGGCCCAGACGTTATGGCCGAATCCGGGAATGTCACATTAAAGGCATAATTCAAAATGATTTTGCTAAGTTAAAATTTAAGGCCTAAAAGCCCAAAATCCTTGAATCTTGTTAAGTAATGATAAAAGCCCATATTTTTAGGAATTTCGAAAACCATGTTTAAGAAAATTTATTTAAGTTTAGCAATTAAGTAAACAGTTGAACAATGATAACAAAACACAAAATCTAAAGTCAAATCGGAGTACAAGGCTTTATTGCAACTAGCGAAAACAAAGTAATTAAAATCATGTCCTTTGAAACAAATAAACAAAACTCCTAAGTATCTTGTAATGTGGCCATCTTCGAGTCCTCTCCCATGTTGACCTGTCTATTGAGGGTCACCTAAACATTAAATAATAGGGTATGAGTTTTGAAACTCAGTGTGTACGACCCTTGGAAACCAATCAACATACAATTATCACAGTGGGCCTAAGCCCTAACAAAAACGGTAGTCTTGGGCCTTAGTTCACAATGACCTCATATCACATCAGTATCACATGAATGCAATACACCCATCCCAAATCCAACCCTGCACTTCATTTCCCTTCCAACCCTACACTCCTGTGGGGATATAAATATCAACCCACCCATCTCTACACTCCAAAGGTAGCACCAGTAGCGGCACTACTCAAACGTTGCAGCAAAGCTGCTATAATGGGCTTAAAGCCACCTGTGGATCCACGGTCGTCAAGCGACTATGCGATCCTCAAATCTTCCTCCGTATCATCAAAACCCACCCAAATGCAACATATATTTCATGAATGCAACATACACAATTTCACACATTAAGCACTTAGGGGTATTTTAGTCATTTCACTACCCAGGGGTATTTTCGTAATTCTACCATATAGGGGTATTTAGGTAATTTTGCTAAATAGGGGTATTTTGAAAATTTTATAAATCAGGGATATTTTGGTAATTCTACAAATCAAGGGTATTCTGGTAATTTTACAAATTAGGGGTATTTTAGTAATTATGCAAATCTAAGGATATTTTGGAAATTTTCAAACTAATGGTGTTTTGGTAATTTTCAAACTAAGGGTATTTTGGTAATTTTCAAATCAGGGGTATTTTGGTCCCTCTCGGGTTTTAGTTATGAACTTTGGCCAATTAACAATTCCTTGCGGCTAAAGTGAATAGACACTCTACACCAGGTAGGATTCCAGAGAAGAGGAGGTGGGCCACTAGGACCGCTTAAGTACCAAGCTCTCTCTAAATCCAATCCTAGACATGCATATGTTCGTTGCCACACTTTAACCCAAGGACTTGTCCACGGGCATGTTTAATTATTAGATTAAGTCTTATGCGGTTTAAGAGTTGTTCAGAACTAGGCCTAAAGTCTATTAAACCCTAGCATACTTGTCTACGTCTCCATAAAGCCCATCAAGCCCATTTCATGATCATATAGCCCATTAAGCCCAAATTAAATCCTTATGGCCCATTAGGCCCAGATCTCATTCATATGGCCTATTAGGCCCAAAACAATTCCAGATCATGTAACATGCATGACTAACTCAATTCATATAACCAAATCAATAAATTTCATCAAACTTAGCCTCAGGGCACACCGGGCCCATTTAGCCACTTTCGGCTTTTCGGCATTGCCGATATCATGTGTGTGTAGTGCTTGTACACACCTAGTTACTACGACGTGCTATCCTACCCTTAGCCTTGAACCTACAACCAACCAGCCTCCAATCAAATTACACATACCTAATCAAGATATTTACCAAAAGCGGAAGCCTTACCATAACCTTACCGTGTGCCACCGGGTTCTAATAGCCTTTCCTTAGCTACTAATCACGAGTATCCCCTAGATCTGCACTCATACATACACCATCAAACTTTGAGTGACTCATAATCCACACAAGTCACCCCTATAGATCATACTCACATTCGGCCATTTACTTAAACCATAATCGAGTTGAGTATACTTACAATTTGCTAACGATCCTTACCACGCTTACGATCTCTGAACCTTACCCGTGTTAATATAAGATTAACGACAATGAGAAGTTAGATAGCCCTTCGGCTTTTAACAAAACACACTAAGGGTTAACTGAATACTTACCGAATCCACTTTTGATCCTGCGGCCTAGATAGCTACTGAACGAGATTCGGCTTTTAACCTTGACTGATAGTAGGTAACAATCGATTTGTGATGGAGGAAAACAACAAAGATTAGGCACTAATAGGGATTTCGGCAAGAGAAGATGATGATACTTTGGCAATAAAAGAGTTTGGCTATGAGAGAATTTGGCAAAAAGGGATCCGACTATAGGAGATTTCAGCAATAAGGCAAGGTATTTTTGGTTGTGGAAAAATAAGGTTTCGGCAAAGAAAAGAAAAAGAATGGAAATTTCTACATTACTTAGGACCCCTGATTTGGCACACACATATTTATATAGCCTATAGCCAAAACTTAGCCACCCTTAAAGTCCAATTCGGCACCATTTCATCCACTGCTCATCTCCTAATTTTTTTCCATGATATCTCCCTTATCCTTCTTCTAAATTCTCTCTACTGATCACTTCTCCTTAGAGTCCCTCTACACGCCACTTCCAGCCTTCTAGAAGCCTAAAATTAAACTCTAAAATAAAACTAAGCTAGCACTTGAACCTCAGACCTCACTGTATGCATATGTCGCCACCTCTCTACACCCTAGTGGCGTCACTTAGCCAATTCACCATAGGCTTCCTTGTGCCATTTTTCACTTATTTTTATTTAAAAGCCCACTACTCACAACCCTGATTCCTTAATTAAATAAATTAAGAATCCTCCACCATAAAACTCGAACCTAGAGCTTCTCCAACACACCTAGACACTCCAAATTCATTAAACCTTTAAAGATGTCATGTCATTTGTCATTTTCTTGCTCACTTAAAAATTTTATAAGACCCAAAGCCCAATAGGCCCAATTCTTCTGGGCCTAAATTCGGGGCATTACAATTCTACCCCCTTAAAGAAATTTTGTCCTAGAAATTTCCAACTAACTATTAATCGTACTACACAAGTCTTACCACTATGCTTTCGCTGCGCACTCTGATTTTAATAACACATAAACATTGCACGCATACAGTTTCTATACCCAAAAATATTGCATCCATACAAAACATACCCGAGTTAATGGTGATTGAACAATCTCGAGCCTTATGCTCCTCGGACCTGCATCTGAAACACGCTCCTGACTTCCTCCAGCATTCACCCAGATGACGCCTTCTACAAAATTCGCAAGCCGGAAAGTTTGGACATACCTTAACATGCTTCACAGAACGAGACTGCATCCCTAGAGAACTACGATCTCCTTTTTTTCTTACAGTCCACACACCTAACCCGAAGTGTTTCACCAATTTCTTTAACCCTCCTAACTAGTTGAGTCAGCACATCAACCCTAAAACTTCCACGGCCTCTGCCGCGACCCCTTGCACTTCATCTAACGCTCATCGCTGATTCTCGTATTGTCCGAATTAGGAATTTTTATGAATTTAGTTCATAGTTCCACTATTTAAAATACATGTCTTATGCAAGTAACGATTTAAAAGGTTGTTTCGCAGTCGTAAATCCACTACAAGCTATGTTTCCTACGGGGCTTTAGTCTCTAAGAACCTATTGTTTAAAGTAGCCCAATATCTAAAAACAAGTGTAATCATAGAAAAACTTACTTGGCTCGACGTCGAAGGCTCGGTGAACCACACTTCAAGAATCCTGCAGAAACGTTTTAATCTGTTTGTTTTAAAAACCCAAAATCTAAGGCCCATTTCACAGCCAGAGCTTTGCAACTGGTGCTTTGATACCACTAAATGTAACACCCCCAAACCTGACCCAGACGTTATGGCTGAATCTGGGAATATCACATCAAAGGCATAATTCAAAACGATTTTGCTAAGTTAAAATTTAAGGCCTAAAAGCCCAAAATCCTTGAATCTTGTTAAGTAATGATAAAAGCCCATATTTTTAGGTATTTCGAAAACCATGTTAAAGAAAATTTATTTAAGTTTAACAATTAAGTAAACAGTTGAACAATGATAACAAAACACAAAATCTAAAGTCAAATCGGAGTACAAGGCCTTATTACAACCAGCGAAAATAAAGTAATTAAAATCATGTCCTTTGAAACAAATAAACAAAACTCCTAAGTATCTTGTAGTGTGGCCATCTCCGAGTCCTCTCCCATTTCGAGCCGTCTACTGAGGGTCACCTGAAACATTTAATAAAAGAATATGAGTTTCGAAACTCAGTGTGTATGACCCTTGGTAACCAATCAACATACAATTATCACATTGGGCCTAAGCCCTAACAAAAACGGTAGTCTTGGGCCTTAGCCCACAATGACCTCATATCACATCAGTATCACATGAATGCAATGCACCCATCCCAAATCCAACCCTGCACTCCATTTCCCTTCCAAGCCTACACTCCTGTGGGGATATAAATATCAACCCACCCATCCCTAACTCCAAAGGTAGCGCCAGTAGCGACACTACTCAAACGTTGTAGCAAACTGCTATAAAATGGGCTTAAAGCCACCGGTGGATCCACGATCGTCAAGCGACTATGCGATCCTCAAATCTTCCTCCGTATCATCAAAACCCACCCAAATGCAACATATATTTCATGAATGCAACATACACAATTTCACACATTAAGCACTTAAGGGTATTTTAGTCATTTCACTACCTAAGGGTATTTTTGTAATTCTACCATATAAGGGTATTTAGATAATTTTGCAAAACAGGGGTATTTTAGAAATTTTATAAATCAGGGATATTTTGGTAATTCTGCAAATCAAGGGTATTCTGGTAATTTTACAAATTAAGGGTATTTTAGTAATTTTGTAAATCTAAGGATATTTTGGAAATTTTCAAACTAAGGGTGTTTTGGTAATTTCAAACTAAGGGTATTTTCGTAATTTTCAAATCAGGGGTATTTTGGTCCCTCTCGGGTTTTAGTTATGAACTTTGGCCCATTAACAAGTCCTTGCGGCTAAAGTGAACAGACGCTACAGACCAGGTAGGATTCCAGAGAAGAGGAGGTGGGCCATCAGGACCGCTTAAGTACCAAGCTCTCCCTATATCCAATCCTAAACATGCATATGTCAGTTGCCACACTCTAACCCAAGAACTTGTCCACGGACATTTTTAATTCTTAGATTAAGTCTTATGTGGTGTAAGATTTTGTTCACAACTAGGCCTAAAGTCCATTAAACCCTAGCATACTTGTCTACGTCCCCATAAAGCTCATCAAGCCCATTTCACGTTCGTGTAGCCCATTAAGCCCAAATCACATCATTATGGCCCATTAGGCCCAGATCTCATTCATATGGCCTATTAGGCCCAAAACAATTCCAGATCATGTAACATGCATGACTAACTCAATTCATATAACCAAATCAATCAATTTCATCAAACTTAGCCTTAGGGCCCACTGGGCCCTTTGGCCACTTTTGGCTTTTCGGCATTACCGATATCATGTGTGTGTAGTGTTTGTACACACCTGGTTACTACGACGTGCTATCCTATCCTTAGCCTTGAAACTACAACCAACTAGCATCCAATCAAATCACACATACCTAATCAAGATATTTACCAAAAGCCGAAGCCTTGCCGTAACCTTACCGTGTGCCACCGGGTTCTAATAGCCCTTCTTTAGCTACTAATCACAAGTATCCACTAGATCTACACTCACACATACACCATCAAACTTTGAGTGACTCATAATCCACACAAGTCACCCCTATAGATCATACTCACATTCGGCCATTTACTTAAACCATAATCGAGTTGAGTACACTTACACTTTGCTAACGATCCTTACCACGCTTGCGATCTCTGAACCTTACCCTTGTTAATACAAGATTAACAACAATGAGAAGTTAGATAGCCCTTTGGCTTTTAACAAACCACATTAAGGGTTAACTGAATACTTACTGAATCCACTTTTGATCCTGCGGCCTAGATGCTACTGAACGAGATTCGGCTTTTAACCTTGACTGATAGTAGGTAACAATTGATTTGTGATGGAGGAAAACAAAAAAGATTAGGCACTAATAGGGATTTCGGTAAGAGAAAATGATGATACTTCTTCAATAAAAGAGTTTGGCTATGAGAGAATTCGGCAAAAAGGGATTCGGCTATAGGATATTTCGGCAACAAGGATGGGTATTTTCGGTTGTGGACAATTAAGGTTTCGGCAAAGAAAAGAAAAAGAATGGAAATTTCAGCATTACCTAAGACCCCAGATTCGCCACACATACATATATATAGCCTATATCTAAAACTTAGCCACCCCTAAAGTCCAATTCGGCACCACTTCATCCACTACTCATCTCTTAATTTTTCTCCTTGATATCTCCCTTATCCTTCTTCTAAATTCTCTCTACTGGTCACTTCTCCTTAGAGTCCCTCTACATGCCACTTCCAGCCTTCTAGAAGCCTAAAATTAAACTTCAAAATAAGACTAAGCTAGTACTCGAACCTCAGACCTCCCTGCATGCATATGTACCTCTCTACACCCTAGTGGCGTCACTTAGCCACTTCACCATAGGCTTCCTTGTGCCATTTTTAACTTATTTTTATTTAAAAGCCCACTACTCACAACCCTGATTCCTTAATTAAATAAATTAAGAATCATCCACCATAAAACTTGAACCCAGAGCTTCTCCAACACTCCTAGACACTCCAAATTCATTAAACCTTTTAAAGCCGTCATGTCATTTGTCATTTTCTTGCTCACTTAAAAATTTTATGAGACCCAAAGCCCAATAGGCCCAATTCTTCTAGGCCCAAATTCGGGGCATTACAAAATTATTGTTTTTTTCTTCTTCTTCGATTCTGTTGGTGGTTTTATAATTCAATCGTGCCATTGGTTTTGTCGGGTTCTCTAATCGGTTTGTAAGTAAAGCTTTACTTCCCTTTAATTTTTTATTTGGGATTTTAGCGATGTCTATCTGTAGCGATTGATTAGTGGAATTTCGTGCTTAGAAGTAGATTGTGGAGCAGGGAATTGCACTCCAACGGTTTAGTGCGTGTTGAGGTGGTTTGTTGTAGGTGGTAAGTCGATTTCGTTTTGTTTCTTGTCGTCGAATTCATTAATCAATCGGCAAAGTCGGTGTTGGGTACTCTGATTTTAGGTTTCGAAATGCTCAAGAGTGTTTTCGCATCAAAACCATACTAGGTGTATACCCAAAAAGTAGAAAATCGAGTTTCGATGAAAGCCGAAAAAGCATTATGTCGATGCCACACTGACGTGTGCCTAACCGTGTGGTTGGCTGTGTGCAAGACACGGCCGTGTAGTGGTGTGAGTGTGGATGTGTGAGCCACATGGGCTAGGCCAAGTTGGTCATATGAGACAGAGTCCATGTACTCAAGAATTTGGAGCTAGTATAGAAAATTTTACATGACTGATCATAGTGTTACTATGTCTGTTTATCTAGAGAATGATAAAATGCATAACATTTTGAGAAAGAGGTATTAGTAGCCCAGAATGAAATGTGGTATTTCTGAATCTGTATTTAAATTGTTGGGTTTATCAGCAAGAAAAATATGATACTTTCAAGATGATTATAGTCAGCGAAAATACCGAAATGGAATTGGGACAAAGTTTCCAAGAATTTTGTATCGGGATTCTCCTGTCTATGAAAAAGAAAGATACTATTTGAGTAATTGTTGATTGTATGATGAAGCTTGCACATTTTATCCTGGTATGAATGGATTTCTCACTTGATAGATTGCTTGAATAACCTGTTTTGAGATTATCAGATTACATGATGTGCTAGCTTCTTTTATTTCTGATAGAGATCTATAGTTCATATTCCAACTCAGAAACAAGTTACAAGAAACTCTGGTTATACGGTTACATTTTAGTACCGTATTTCATTTTCAGACGGATGATCAATCCGAACATATGATTTAAATTTTTGAAGATATGCTTCGATGTTGTGTTCTTGAATTTGATGGTAACTGAGGAAAGTAATTGCCTTGGGTTGAATTTGCTTATTATAATACTTAACAGTCAAGTACAAAATTATATTGTACGAGGCTTATCTGGTCACAAATGTAAAACTCTGGTGTTTTGGACGGAGTTCAGTGAGAAAAAATACATGTAGGTTTGATTCTTTGAAACCGAAGAATGATGAAAGTGATCTGAGACAGTTTTAAAAAAGGCAATATTTGGTCGTCAGAAATTAGATGTGAATCAAAAAATAAAAGAAATAGAGTTTCAGATTGGCGACAAAATATTTTTGAAAGTTTCGCCATGGAAGAAAATT
The DNA here is from genome assembly GCA_005393395.2 of Gossypium australe. NCBI lineage: Eukaryota > Viridiplantae > Streptophyta > Magnoliopsida > Malvales > Malvaceae > Gossypium > Gossypium australe. Next base: position 78,198,249 of record CM016624.1, read on the forward strand.
CTCTGGTTTGGCAATAAAGGCAAATTAATTCCGTGGTTTAATGGGTCATATGAGATCATTGAAAAGAATTAGACTTGTTGTGTGTTGATTGGTATTATTATCAGAGTTCTACAAATTTCACAATGTTTTATGTGTATAGGTATTATGACAATATCGATCAAACCCGTCATCTGTTATTTCTCTGATAGAGATTGAAATTCAACTTTGCATAACTTACAATGAGTGACTGGTTGAAATTCTGGCATGTGAAGTGAAAGAAATGAAAATATAAAGGTAGATTTAGTGAAAGTTTTTTGGCAATGATACGATATAGAGAAAGCTATCTGGGAACCGAATGGAAACATGGAAAAGTAATGTCGGAATCTCTTTACTGGTAAAATTTTCAAGAACAAAAATTCTTTAAGGGGGAGAGTTGTAACAGCCCAATTTCAGTGAAATCGGAACAATAGTTTCAGGACCACAAATTTGAGCCGAAAATAAAATTTATTTTTATTTTATTATATGGACCATATTATGGTAGAAACATCATGTGAAAATTTGGAAAAGAAAATTTTACCGACTATGTGCTTAATTATGAGAAGGACCAAATAGCATAATATGCAAAAGTTGAATTCTAGTAGCTATAAGGATTAAATAGCTATGTAATTCAAAACTTAAGGTCCTTATAAGGTTATTATACCATTAAAGAAAAGTATGTAGATATTTTGGTGACTCATCCATGTAAATTTAGAAGAAGGGCAAGAACTAAATTGGAAAGTGAAAATATTTAATTAATTAAAAGATGATAAAAGAGATGATGTGAGCATACCCGGGGAAACCCAAGATGCCTATCTCGATCCTCTTGAGGTCCCCGAAGGCCCATCAATTTTGAGCCGAATTCCAGCTCAATTAAACTTCAATCAATGCTGTTCAACTCACATGAGTTTATTTCAGCTCATTGAGCTCGGTTTAATTTTAATTCAGCTCATTTGAACTCAGTTTAATTTCTTTTTAGCTCATTGTAATTATTTAATTGATGGACTAAAATTTAGTTTAAGTTAATTAAATAATTTAGTTAAGTATTAAATATGTTTTAAACTATTTAATTTGTCTTAGCATTTTTGGCATTTATAGGATTAAATCATTTAAGTTGTCTAAATTACTACAGCGATTTAATTGTCCTAAGCTCAATTATTATGTCTTCCTACAGCCATTTAAGTTGTCCTTAGGCCAATTAAGTTGTCTTGAGTCCTACAGCTAATTAATATGTTTTATTCTAAGACAATTTAATTAGGAGCTAAAATTAGAATTAATGTGCAGGTTTTTTATTACATTGCTGCCGAATTTAATATATCCAAGGGGAGAACTTAATTTATTTTAATTATTTGGTGCAGGTACACTCCTTGGACGTCCAAGTGCATGGCTGAACATTTAAGGGAGATTTTTTAGCTGGAATTAAACCACAACAGCTCATTCCTTTTCCCCAAGTGGTTGTTCGTGTAATGCAATGGTCAAGGGAGTTTTAAAAGCTGAATTAAACACATGGTAGCTGTTCCAAGTTTCATTTTAATGCTGGTAACTCTTCAAAAAAAGGTTGCAGCTCATTCAAAGCTTGGCTGAACCTGGACATACTCATTTATCTCCAAATGCATTCAGCTGGTTTCTTTCCCATTAAGCTGACCCTTGGCGTCCCACGGCAGCTGAATTTATCATTCTAGAAGCTGTCCCTTGGAGCCTCATTCAGCCGAACCTAGACTTGTGCAATGCATCCATGCAAGTGCCACATTCATGCAAGCTGATCATTTTCCTTCTAGAAACCATCCAATGAGCTCCATCAGCTGAATTTAGCTATAGCACATTAATGGTTTTAATTCCAGAATTTTCTAGTTCTTTCTAGCTGAAAATTGCTTAGTTATTAAGCTTTGTTTGTGACCATTCAGCTAGCTGGTACTTAGGCTATAAATAGTTGTTTATTTTTATTGTAAAAGGACTTTTTGATATTTTGATAAACTTTATATGAAATTTGTGTTCTTGAGTGAGTCTAACTCCTCTCTTATTTCATACAAGCTTCGACTGACTTATTTAGCTTTGCTAATGGCGTCTTTGACTTGTTTTTGAACTTACCACCTTAGTTGGTCTGGCGTTCATTCTACTATCCTTCATCCGACCACCTTAACCTTATAAGAACTGGGGTGACACTTTCATATAGTGTTGAATCGTTCTTTGTGTTAAGTCCGAATTCCATTTCCATCCCTTATTACCGAACATCATCTATCCTTTCTTTATTTTATTTGTTAAATTGAGCCTACTACATTATTCTAAAACCCCTTTTCCATTTCAAAACCATCTTGTTAGCTTCCGCAACACTTAAACAAATTCACAATTTTAACGCAAAGAACATTCTTCTTATCAACGATCGGGCAACTTCAACAACTCGACCCATCACCGAGGCAGGAGATACCATCTTATTTTCTCATCTTCTTCCCCAAAATAATACATGGAAACCCTAGGAGAGAGAGAAGAAACTTTCATGGCCAAATTGGGTAAGTTTCCTTGTCCCGTTTTTAGTAATTTTGATATTTTTGAAACCGGGATAGCTTAAACTATCTATTTGGGAGATTAATTTGAAAAGTTATCAAGGTATAAAATTTGGGTCATGGATGAATATACTGAAAATTAGAAGTTTATGGTAGTAAATGAAAGGTTGTTGATAGATAAACAACTTTTACAAAGTGATTTTTTATGAAAACATGATTTAGGGACTAAAATGTAAAGTTGTGAAATTTGATGAAAAATTCTAAATTTTTATGAATACATGTGCTGTAAATTTTATAATGGAATTTTGGTTAGGCTTGGAATAGGGAGTAAATTGCACAAATTTCATTTTTCGAGCCTAGGGACAAAATTAGAATTTATGGAAAAGTTAGTGGCTAAATGGTAATTTTACCTAGGATGAAAATTGAGTCCACTTTAATATGAAATATGATAACTTGATGTTAAATTTACTCGTATAGACCTATATAGACCAAATTCAGAGTTAGAAGGAGGAAAAGAGGAAAATGTCAGATTAGAAGATTTTACGTACACGAACATTTGTCGAGGTAAGTTCGTGTAACTAAATTGTATATAATTTTTAAGCTTGAATTAAATGTTGTGTTTGTGAATTGTATAAATGCCATAAATATGTGAAATAATCACATATTCGTTAAAGCCCGATAAATGAAATATGCCCGATCATGAAACACCCCAAACCCGGCCCACAAGCCTCAACCGGATCTGGTATGTTCCTTGAGTAAAACATTTTATAAACTTGTTTGTTACTTTGGAAAAATTTGAGTGATTTTGAAGAAAATTTGATTTGTGTCGATTTCAAATTGAAAACGATGTTATTCTTGAAATCTAGATCTTAATAAAACTTTATTTTAGTACTGGAAAACAATAAGTTAAAAATATTCAATTTATCTTTGAGAAAAGTTATTTAAAACTTGAAATAATAATAATCATATCATAATGAAATCAAATAAAATGCATGCATAAAAACAATTCAATAGTAATGGCCTTATTACAACTGAAAAATACCAAATAAGTCCCGAAAATAAAATAATAGAAAACGCAAGTTCAACTGTTTGAAATCCCGAAAATATTCAGCATGGCCACCACCTAGTCTCCGCCGACCCGGTCCAAGTCACTGTGTGTCACCTGAAAAGATATCCCACAACGGGGTGAGTCAAACAGACTCAGTGTGTAACAGTCAACACAAAGTCCCAACCGATTTAGGCATATCAAATCATACATATATATATATATATAGCAAATAGAGATAATGATGCAATCCCGAACCCAAACCTAAATATCCATCCTCTACACATCACCCGTACCAACCAATCACACCGTGGGGATTACTAAATCGACCCTCCATCCGCTACACACCATCGAAGGCAGTCGCTACAGACGACTTGCACATCGCCCTTATAAATTGTGGCATAGCCACCAGATAATATTTTGTGACATAGGTCACCACATTCAGATTTCGTGACATAAGTCACCACATTCAGATATTGTGGTAAAAACCACCAGATCACTTCCCCTTTTCATATCACCCATATGCCCCATGTCATACAAATTATGCAAAGATTATGCCACATTCTTTATTTCACATTCTTATCAATATTCACAAATGTGTCATAACAGGTATTCGTAACATTGTTAACATAGTTTTAGAGAATAACGTACCTGAATATGCCGTACCATTGAATGGTACATTAATGCCATACCTTTCACATTCTTATTAACACATATATTAAATAAATACCGTAAATCTATTAAGAATTAGTGTAGGGCTACACACCTGATAATAATGAGAACTATACTTTCCCGCTCGTCGATACCTAAATATTTATTACTGTTTATTAGAACACTAATACTCATAACACTATACAAATGATAAGTAATCTAAATCCTTACCCTCGGAATCTCGAACAACAACTATATGCGATTTCTCTCCGATTGATGGTTCATAACCCGATGAAGAACCACGAACAAACAATGGCTCAGGGGTACGTACGACTTCAAATAATCGATTTTCACCGGCAGAGGGTCCACATCCCGGTGGAAAGTCTCGGACTCCTGACACAGCCCTTCGTTTGAAATTTGAGGGTATAGCAGAACGACCCCTCTTCCAAACACTATTTACCGCTCTTTTCGAACCCATTTTTGATTGCCCCAAAAATCTAACGTTCACGGAAGAAAATAATAATAATCGAGCGATAGAGTCCCCTAAAACGAAATCGATTAGTAGTCCATTTAAAACGATATAACAAGTAATATAAAAATCCTTACCGAAAAGAATGACCAAAATGTATTTGGTCAAATGTTCTGACTTTTGATAAAATATGAAGAGTAGAAATGAAGGAGGTAGAGTGTGATGCGAATTGATTTAGTGACAAGAAGGAGTTTTGGCTTTAACAACAAAACAAGAAAAAGAAAAGAGAAATAGGAGGTTTATGGTGTTGTGGCAATGGTGAAAATGGAAGAGAGAAGTTTCGGTCTTAGCAAGGTAAAAGAAAAGAAAAAGAATAGGGATGAAACACAAAAAAAAAAAAAAAAGAACCGGCAAAGATGAGAAGAAAGAGAGAAGAAATGAAAAGTAACAAATGACTCCTATGGTCAATGAGTGATTCGGCCAAAGTGTAGAAATGAAAAATAAATGGTAAATTTTGATGTGGTTCAACTTATGAAAGAAAAGGCTGAGGTTTAAGAGAGAATGGAACAAATTTTGTCAAAAGAAAAATGGCCAAAATGGAACTTTGATGGATTAGGATTTCGGCACCACACTAGAGAAGGAAAAAGAAAACCCGAAAATAAACACCTAAACCCCTTAAGAGAATTTCGGCTACTCCCCTCTACCCATATGACCGAAATGGTCATCAAAGAATTCCTTGGCCGGCCAAATCACATACTCATCACAATCCCATATTTTCCTCTTTATTTCCTCCTAATCTTCCTCCTAATCTTCCTCCTAATTCCTTAATCCATGCCTTTTGTCCCCTTATCATACCATATTTTCTTGATTCCATACCTTAAGTTAATCACTTGCCTTTTTCCTTTAGTCTACTATCCATAAAAGAAAATAGTCCAACCTTACCTTAATTAGAGTTGACCGACACATGCCATACACATGCAAAAATAAAAGTCACCTTATTGCCATCCATGGGATTTGAACCTCTTCCCTCATACAATTACTCATGCGCCAACACCACTTTACTACTTGCTCACTTATGCTAACATTAAACACTTAAATTAACTTAAGCATCATAATCACTTGATCCACTTCACTAAATTCTCCATACTAAAAATTATTCTAAATCCAAATAATTCCAAGCCTTCATAAGACTATATTAGGCACATAATAAAATCATACCCGAACTAACACAAGCAACAAGATGATACTCAAATTTTTCCTAAAGCCCAATTAAACCCGAGAATTCATAGAAACTTCATAACCTTCCAAATCCACTTAACTAATAAATCCAATTTGCAAAAACACCATTCTCATATTCTTGAAGATTTTAAACACTCCTAAGCCTAAGGCCCAATCAGCCCAATCCTTCTAGGCCCAATTTCGGGATGTTACAATTCTACCCTCCTAAAAACAAATTTCGTCCTCGAAATTTCCAACCAACTACTAACACACTACTCAAAACAAACCACTATGCTTTCGCTGCGCACTCTGCCCATAAAAACCACAATGTACTTTTTAACATAATCTTGAATCCTTTTTCACACAACCAAACATCTAGCCACAACAGCAAACCGTTATCTACCACTTATACCAAAAATTTTCTTACACTCAAATCATCACTTCCAACCAAAACATACCTGATTTGAGAGTGAGGAAACAATCCCGAGCCTTATGCTCCTTAGACCCGCATCTCAAACATGCTCCTAACCTCCTCCAGCATTCTCCCAGATGACGCCTCTTGCAAAAATCACAAGCCGGATAGTTTGGTCGTGCCTTGACATGATTTACAGAACGAGATTGTGACCCTAGAGAACCGTGATCTCTTTTCTTCTTACAGTCCACAGACCCAACTCGAAGTGCTTCATCGATTCCTTTAACCTCCTCCAATACTTCCTTAACTATCTGAGTCAGCTCATCGATCCCAACTCGATCATGAGACCCCGTCTCAGCCACTAACGATGCTAAAGCCTCTTTTTCGGAAATATGCCTCGGTGCCGAAGATCTAGCCCTAGCACCTCGGCCTTTACTACATCCACGATGACCACGTCCCCTAGAACTCATGTCTACGATCGCGATTTAATCTGATTTAAGAAATTTTATGTATTAGTCTCTGTTCCGCTGATTACCCGCGAAGAAATTTTATGAAAAGAAGTTTAGTAGTAGTTCTTTCGATCATTTCAGAGTTTTCGTTTCAAGTTTTCTACCCTAATTCAGAGAAACACATACATTCAGTGGTACCTACTACACACATACATTCACCACTCAAGCATTTTCGTTCATTCTACTCCCAGGGGTATTTTCGTAATTTGTCCTATAGGGGTATTTTGGTAATTTTTCAAATCGGGGTATTTTGATATTTTGCAAATTAGGGGTTTTGATATTTTTGTAAAGTACGAATATTTTAACAAAAGTCGAGGGTATTATGGTAATTTTATAATCCAAGGGTGTTTTAGTAATTTTTACAAACCAGAGGTATTTGGGTAATTTTGTAAATCGGGAATATTTTGGAAAAATTTTCAAAAATAATTTTTCTACAAATCAAAGAGGTAATTTGGTGAATTTAAAACTAAGGTTTTTATAAAATCGTGTAGCTAGTCCCTTTCGGGTTTTAATTATCGAGTTTAGTCCCGTGAATAAGTGCTCTTGGTTAGGGTGAACCGTCACTACGCACCAGGTAGGATTCGAGTGGAGAGGAGGTGAGTCACTAGGACTACTTAAATACCAAGCTCCCACCGAAACCAATCCTAGACATGCGCACAATGGTTGCCACACCCTAACTCGGCGACTCCCTCACAGGTTTGTTTAATTAGGCTTTAAGTTTTATGTAATTCTGTGTTGGAGTAAACTAATCCTAGAGTTCAATAGTTCCTAGTGTACTAATCTACGTTCCCTTATATCCACATACAAACCATACAATAAGTCATACAACAGTTAGGGGTACTTACCTGGCGGACTTCGGGTCGGAGACTTAGGTGCCATGTCAGAAAACCTGCTCATTTCCAAAATTTTTCACAACATCTTAATTGGGCTTAATTTTGAAAACGTTGTGGGCTTTAAACCCAAGGCCGAGCATTTAAAAACTAGGCTCTGATACCAAGTTGAAACACCCCAAACCCGGCCCACAAGCCTCAACCGGATCTAGTATGTTCCTTGAGTAAAACATTTTATAAACTTGTTTGTTACTTTGGAAAAATTTGAGTGATTTTGAAGAAAATTTGATTTGTGTCGATTTCAAATTGAAAACAATGTTATTCTTGAAATCTAGATCTTAATAAAACTTTATTTTAGTACTGGAAAACAATAAGTTAAAAATATTCAATTTATCTTTGAGAAAAGTTATTTAAAACTTGAAATAATAATAATCATATCATAATGAAATCAAATAAACTGCATGCATAAAAACAATTCAATAGTAATGGCCTTAATATAACTGAAAAATACCAAATAAGTCCCGAAAATAAAATAATAGAAAACACAAGTTCAACTGTTTGAAATCCCGAAAATATTCAGCATGGCCACCACCTAGTCTCCGCCGACCCGGTCCAAGTCACTGTGTGTCACCTGAAAAGATATCCCACAACGGGGTGAGTCAAACAGACTCAGTGTGTAACAGTCAACAAAAAGTCCCAACCGATTTAGGCATATCAAATCATACATATATATATATATATATATATATATATATATATATATATATAGCAAATAGAGATAATGATGCAATCCTGAACCCAAACCTAAATATCCATCCTCTACACATCACACGTACCAACCAATCACACCGTGGGGATTACTAAATCGACCCTCCATCCGCTACACACCATTGAAGGCAGTAGCTGCAGACGACTTGCACATCGCCCTTATAAATTGTGGCATAGCCACCAGATAATATTTTGTGACATAGGTCACCACATTCAGATTTCGTGACATAAGTCACCACATTCAGATATTGCGGTAAAAACCACCAGATCACTTCCCCTTTTCATATCACCCATATGCCCCATGTCATACAAATTATGCAAAGATTATGCCACATTCTTTATTTCACATTCTTATCAATATTCACATATGTGTCATAACAGGTATTCGTAACATTGTTAACATAGTTTTAGAGAATAACGTACCTGAATATGTCGTACCATTGAATGGTACATTAATGCCATACCTTTCACATTCTTATTAACACATATATTAAATTAATACCGTAAATCTATTAAGAATTAGTGTAGGGCTACACACCTGATAATAGTGAGAACTATACTTTCCCGCTCGTCGATACCTAAATATTTATTACTCTTTATTAGAACACTAATACTCATAACACTATACAAATGATAAGTAATCTAAATCTTTACCCTCGGAATCTCGAACAACAACTATATGCGATTTCTCTCCGATTGATGGTTCATAACCTGATGAAGAACCACAAACAAACAATGGCTCGGGGGTACGTACGACTTCAAATAATCGATTTTCACCGGTAGAGGGTCCACATCCCAGTGGAAAGTCTCGGACTCCCGACACAGCCCTTCGTTTAAAGTTTGAGGGTATAGCAGAACCACCCCTCTTCCAAACACTATTTACCGCTCTTTTCGAACCCATTTTTGATTGCCCCAAAAATCTAACGTTCACGGAAGAAAATAATAATAATCGAGCGATAGAGTCCCCTAAAATGAAATCGATTAGTAGTCCATTTAAAACGATATAACAAGTAATATAAAAATCCATACCGAAAAGAATGACCAAAATGTATTTGGTCAAATGTTCTGACTTTTGATGAAATATGAAGAGTAGAAATGAAGGAGGTGGAGTGTGATGCGAATTGATTTAGTGACAAGAGGGAGTTTTGGCTTTAACAACAAAACAAGAAAAAGAAAAGAGAGATAGGAGGTTTATGGTGTTGCGGCAATGGTGAAAATGGAAGAGAGAAGTTTCGGTCTTAGCAAGGTAAAAGAAAAGAAAAAGAATAGGGATGAAACACAAAAAAATAGAATCGGCAAAGATGAGAAGAAAGAGAGAAGAAATGAAAAGTAACAAATGACTCCTATGGTCAATGAGTGATTCGGCCAAAGTGTACAAATGAAAAATAAATGGTAAATTTTGATGTGGTTCAACTTATGAAAGAAAAGGGTGAGGTTTAAGAGAGAATGGAACAAATTTTGTCAAAAGAAAAATGGCCAAAATGGCACTTTGATGGCATTAGGATTTCGGCACCACACTAGAGAAGAAAAAAAAAACCCGAAAATAAACACCTAAACCCCTTAAGAGAATTTTGGCTACTCCCCTCTACCTATATGACCGAAATGGTCATCAAAGAATTCCTTGGCCGGCCAACTCACATACTCATCACAATCCCATATTTTCCTCTTTATTTCCTCCTAATCTTCCTCCTAATTCCTTCCAAAAATTCAGCCAACCCCCCCAGTCCATGAAACCGTCCATGTTCATGGACAAAATGCCATTAAAAAGTTTCCAAACCTCATCCCTTAATCCATGCCTTTTGTCCCCTTATCATACCATATTTTCTTGATTCCATACCTTAAGTTAATCACTTGCCTTTTTCCTTTAGTCTACTATCCATAAAAGAAAATAGTCCAACCTTACCTTAATTAGAGTTGACCGACACATGCCATACACATGCAAAAATAAAAGTCACCTTATTGCCATCCATGGGATTCGAACCTCTTCCCTCATACAATTACTCATGCGCCAACACCACTTTACTACTTGCTCACTTATGCTAACATTAAACACTTAAATTAACTTAAGCATCATAATCACTTGATCCACTTCACTAAATTCTCCATACTAAAAATTATTCTAAATCCAAATAATTCCAAGCCTTCATAAGACTATATTAGGCACATAATAAAATCATACCCGAACTAACACAAGCAACAAGATGATACTCAAATTTTTCCTAAAGCCCAATTAAACCCGAGAATTCATAGAAACTTCGTAACCTTCCAAATCCATTAACTAATAAATCCAATTTGCAAAAACACCATTCTCATATTCTTGAAGATTTTAAACACTCCTAAGCCTAAGGCCCAATCAGCCCAATCCTTCTAGGCCCAATTTCGGGATGTTACAGATCAACAATAATGCCCGATAAATGATAAATGATAAAAATGTTAATTTTATACTTGAGTGAATGTGAACATTTTAATTGCATAAATGCATAAATATATGAGATTGATCACATGCCTGATAATGCTTGAAAAATGTTAAATCCCGTTTGAATAAATGAAAAATTGATGGATATGTGATTTCTGAAAGGAATGAGGTCCTGCAATTGTTACGGACTAGTAATTTTGAAATAAGTCCTCTTGAGCAAATGGTATATATTAGATATAGCCTGGACGGGTAATCCAGATCAAACTCTTAGAGCATATATCATAAAAAGGATTTAGCCTGGATTGGTAATCTTGACTAAGCTCTGTTGAGTATACATATTGGAGACGGGATTTAGCCTAGACTAGTAATCCTGTTGTGTACATGTGTAGTGAGAGTGCTCTATTTGAAATAGTACATTATGGGTACCATTGGACATGAATTGACGGATTCTGTTTTGTGCACCTCGGGTGTATCCTTGTGTATCCATTGATATTCCAAATAAATTCAACGGGTAAAAATCTTGACATGAAAGGACATGAATAAGAGATGAGTTATTACACGTAGTTATCTGAAATCCATGAAAATGATGCTACATGACAATTGACATATGAAAACATGAGATTCATTTGATGAATATGTTCATCCTTGGTTATAGACTTTTACACTTTGAGTGTACTACTACTTGTGTGACATTGATATTTCAAGTAAAATGTGTAAAGTTTTGATATGAAATAATCTGAACTCGAGATGTATTATATGAAAATATACTTGAGATATAGCAAAGTGATTTATACATGTTGTGGAAAGCATATGTGCATGGAAACTTGATTGTTATTGAGCCAATACATGTTTTTGATGTTATTATGGAATATATGACTAACAAGGGCAATGAGGATATGTGTAGGGCTTGGGGTCAAATTGATTGAATATGCCTTACATAGTTACCTCAAAATAGAATGAATGGTAAGTTAAGTACCATGTTATACGAACTTACTAAGCATTTTATGCTTACTTAGTTTTATTTCCCTATTTTAGAGCAAATCGGAAGCTCGTTGGATTGGAAGCTTGGCGGAGATCACTCACACTATCCATCAGCCTATTTTGGTGCATATGGTAAATCAATTATGGTTATAATGACATGTATAGGTTATATTGGCCATATTGGCATGTAAATGTATAGGACAACTTGGCCTTTAGGTGGCTTGAAAACGATGCTTGTAATCTAGCCATTGGAATGGCTAGTAATGGTTGTTTTGATATACTTGTAATGTCATGCTATGGTAGCTATATTTATGTTAAGTAGTTGATCAAATCATGTTTAACACATGGATTGAACCAAGGTAAGTGTAACAGCCCGATTTTGGGCTTAGTCGGAACAGTGGTTTCGGGACCACAAATCCGATGTTCAGAAATTTATTTTATTTATATTTTTATGGTCTACAATTTCATGAAATGATTTCGTGAAAATCTCATTCGAAAATTTTGATGTTTGGGCACTCAATATAGTCAAAAGGACTAAATTGTAAAAAGTGTAAAAGTTGAGTTATACATGTTATAGGTGTCCAATTGTTATGAAATTTTAAATTGGAGGTCCTTAAGTGATAATTAGACCATTGGTTAAGTTGGTGGACAAAAATGGACATGGATGGGTATGTTTCAAAAGATTTTTTTAAGGGACATTTTGGTAATTTAGTGAATTAAATGAATTAAAAACAAAATTTAAATGCCAAATTTGTCCATCTTCAAGCTTAGGCCGAATTTAACATGTGGGAAGCCATGGTAAGTCCATTCTAGCCTCGTTTTTCATGTTCTTTACGTTTTTGGAGTCCCGGTAACTTGATTTAGTTTATTCTAGCAATAATTTAACCTAGGGTTCATATTTGGAAAAATACCTATAGGTGAAATGTGTTTATTTTGATGTTTTATGGCAGAATATGAAGCTTAGAATTATGTTAAACAACTTTTACTAAGCGATTTTAAGTGAAAACGAGTAAAACGACATAATCAACAAAAATACCTAATGTACATAAGTGCATGTTAGAGCAAGAATTTGATGTTGTCATAGAAGGAAAAACTGATCAGCATGTTATAAAACATAAGAATAAGGGATGAAGTTTAATTTTCAATCCTAGAGGTAAAATCGTAATTATGCAAAAGTTTAGGGGTGAAATTGTAAGTTTTCCAAAGTTTGAGTTAGGGACTGTTTTGAGTAGTACATTAATTAAATAAGTGAAATGTGATGTCTTAGACCCTGAAAAATGAGATTTGGACCTAGAACGGGACGAAAATCAAAAATCGGGAAAGTTGGTAAAATGATCGTTTTGGTATCGAGGTAAGTTCATATGTTTAATAAGCATTTAATAATGCAAGTTTGAATGTTAAATTGAAATTTTAGTTATGAATACTTTAGTATTGATTTTCCAATATAATTATAATGTTCGATAATGACTCGACATTTTAATGAGAATTGGTATAAGTTTACATGTAAGACCAACTTAGGAAGATGGCTTTGTGTAACATCAAGAAAGTATTGAATAGAATAATTTGGGGAGGATAAGTTAAATTGATGATGTGATGAGATTGAGAATATAATTATGTAAGTTGTATGTAAATAATTCGTTATTTTTATTAACGTTTTTATATTTCAGCATATTTTATGTATTGTAGCTAATTTTTGAATCATAATTTACTATTGAAGGAATGGAATAAAGTATTAGAAAGTGAGATACTTCCCGTTTGAACATTCAGAATTGAAAGATATAAATGGTATGTAGCTAGGTCACATGAGTGGTACTAAGTGCAGGCCACTATGTGCACAAGAGAGCTACAAGATACATATATATACACGTAGCTAGGTCACATGTGTGGTACTGAGAGTACGCCATGTGTATAAGAAAACTATACGCAGCTAGGTCACATGTGTGGTATGTAGTGTGAGCCACTATGTGTACAAGAGAGCTACGAGATGGCTAGGTCACATGAGTGGTACTAAGTGAAGGCCACTATGTGTACACGAGAGATAGAATTATGTGTACAATCGATCTAGGTCACATGAGTGGTACTAAGTGAAGGCCACTATGTGTACAAGAGAGCTTCAACTTCAATGGTGGGCTGTGTGTGAAACCACCGCATATCCGTTATTATGCCGAAGCATTCAACGGGAAAATTGATTAAGTGAAATTATGTGTGACTTTGTAGTGATAAGTGTAGGTATATGCATGTGTAATGTATGAGCAATATGCTTGATATGTAATCGGAAATTGGAAAGATTGTTATAGGTAAGTAATGAATACAACTAAAGTGAGAGAGAGCAAAAATTTACAATAAAACTGTTTTAAACTGCAGCAGTGATGTGAATTTGAAAAATCACCAAAAATAGTATAAATTGAATTATAAGTTGGATGAGATATTGATTTAAATATTATTGATTCTATTTTCATATAAAAGAAATATAACAAACAAAGAATTTTTATATTTTGAGATATTTAAATTTTTGTGAGACTGGTTCAGAATGATTACGTGATCCCATGTTCTGACTTAGAAAAATCATTAAAAATTTTACACAAATAATTATTGGATATAATTTATATTCCTGAAATCCTGAATGAGTCTAGTTTCAAATGAACTAAACAAGAAGGTCATCTGAATTCTGTAAGAGGATAAAATTGATTCGTAGTGAAGAGAGGTTAGAATAGTCAAACAATTAAACAGGGGAAATTTTAATGAATAAACTGTACTAATTGGCAAGACCAAAAATTCTAGAAATTTTATGCTATGAAGATATGTGAGTCTAGTTTTAGGAAAATTAGTTATTTTTAATTCAGAGCTCTGTAGCTCAAGAAATAAATAATTTAGTGACAGCGATTCAAGTAGACAGATTAATGTAAACATGAGTAATAAGGTATAAGCATGTGATTTAATGATTGTATCAATTTGAGAACTTGTTGTGAGGATTTGTATCATTGAGGCTTTGTTAAGGCTACAAATGAGTAAATTGAGAAAGTAAAAACTTAGCATTATTTATGCAAGTTATGACAGCTTAGTAGTAAGCTAAATTCATTGCTAATACTTATTATTTTTACATGTGAACTTACTAAGCTTTATAAGCTTACCCCCTTTTCTTTCCCATGTTTCAGAGTCCTATTAAACAAGCTCGCGCTGAAGGTCATCGGAGATCGCTTCACACTATCCAGCTATCCATGGGTATCTTTATTTATAAATGATTTAAGTTATGGCATGTATAGGGGCTTGACTAAGTCATTTTGTATATGTGTTAATTAATTTGACCGAATGTATTGTTTCATAACGTAATAAGGATTATTCTGTATTTAGCCACGAGGTGTGGCTCATATTGGTCATGGAGTTATAATGCTTGTGTATGCATGTGTTTGTTAAAGTTTAAATTATAAGTGAAATTTTGTGGCTCGGGATTTGGTAGAATGTATTGTTAAGTCTGGTAATGCCTCGTACCCGGTTCCGGCGTAGGATATGGGTAAGGGCTGTTACAGTAAGATAGTAAACATGTATGCATGCAATGATATGCCATGTTGAATGATGGAAATTGCTTAATTTGAATGCTTAGAATGGTTGGTATTGGATGTGTGTTTCAAGTGCAGGTCATGGTGTGATTTTGGGTTAGAAATGAAGCTAGAAATGGCTTTCTTTTGTCCACACAAGCAGACACACGGGCATGTGTCTGGGCCGTGTGTGACACACGGCTGGGTACATGGACATGTAGTTAGGTCGTGTGTCCCCTGCATCTTATATTTGAGAAAACAGAATGCTCAGAATTGAGAACACGGGTGTGTGTCTCAGTCGTGTGTGCTACACGGCCTAGAACACGAGCGTGTGTCTCAGCCTTATGTGCTACATGGCCTAGAACACGGTCGTGTGTCTTGACCGTTTGAAACCTACACCTAATTTTGAAATGAATTAATTAACCACACGGCCTAGCACATGGGCGTGTGGCATGGCCATGTGCACAAGTTAGAGAGTTACACGGGGTCGAACACGGCCTGTAGCATGAGCGTGTCCCTTGGACCACACGGGCGTGTGAGCCCTGCACCTTGGAAAATTTTTGATATTTCGTGAAAATTTCTTAGAGTTCCTGATTAAGTCCTGACTCGATTCTAATGCTCGTATTTGGCTTCTAGGGTCCAATTAAGGGACATTTTGAATTATCTTGGTTTATGAATAGTAATTTAAATGAATTATTTGTAAATGTACTGAAAACTCTGGTAACGCTCCGTAACCCTATTATAGGTACGAAAATGGGCTAGGGGTGTTACACACATTAGTTACATGCCATGACCAAAATAAACTATCACCAACACTTGACTCTGAGATTACTACTGGATGCTGAAGTTGACGATAGGATAAAAAAATACCTACCTTGCGCACAAAAAAACAAATTGTACAATGAGTATACTTAGTGGTGTTTCTATAATCCAAACATAAGTACAACATAAGTCAATTCAAGTGCATAAGCTAAAATGAATGATTATATACTATTAATATGTCATCTAATCATCTATTACATTCATTAATCAAAACTAACACTATTTACCAATATTAAAGCATGACAAAACAACTTCACATATCATTTGACATTTTAATTCATAAGATGGCACATTCCATTTCAATTTCTAATTTCATATTTTCAATGAAAATATCTATCATTGTTCCAACACATTTCATAAATAAACATTCCTATTTACATATCACTTCCATTTTCTAACCATTTGCATTTGTATGCATTCCAAATATCATACTCATCTTTATTTCAATTTGTTTCACATTTTGTAGTCATGATTCCCATTTTTATTTCCTTATTAACATGACTAGACTTGGACGAATACGCGGATCCAACCAACACACCAAATTGACACCACTACTTGTCGGGTAAATCTAAAATAATAAGTTGTGCCCTGTACTGGTCGATAACAATTGACAAATAGATGTGCCCAACACTGGTCAGTATAACCAACAAATGGGGTGTCCAACACTCCCTGACACATAGTCGTATAACCTTGAACTCTTCCTATCCTATGGCATGCCAATTATACCCGACCATACCTGAATAGTTAATAGGAAAAAAGTTTCTCAAGTCCATTAATAACCAATTCTTCAATTCATATCACAAATTCAAACACCAATCAACCATTCATATATTCATAACAACATGATTCATCTCCATACCAATTCAATTTCACATCTAAAACAATATACATGAATTTTTACAACTATGCAATTTAGTCCTTTATCACAACTAAGCATTGAATTAAATCCATTCAACTCAAATTATCATTTCACATCTTTCGCAAGAACTAACTCACCTTGAGATCTTACCATGCAACAATTCATAATGCAGCAAGAAATTAATTAGTTCATATTATAGAAAACACAAACTGTGAACTCTGAGCTATTCGTCGATAACTTTATCTTTTCCTTTCATTTTCGAGGGATCCGAGTCAACGTTAGCTATGGATTAAATCAAACAACAAATTCCATCAATATACAACCAAATTTCGTATTCAATTTCTAATTTAAGCAACTTTTGCATTTTATTCAATTAGCTCCCTAAAATCAGGATTAACATAACTTTCAAATTTAGCTTCAATATTTCATACCAATTACTTTCTATTCCTGATATGACTTCCTATTCTTCATTTATACAACACATTTTGAATTTTATTCACTTTAGTCCCTATAGAACAAAACCATCAATTTGCTTTACAATTTAATCCTTTTTCAACTTTAAGCTAACAATCTATCAAATTAACCTCTAGAACTTTAACTATCCATCAATGGTAGCTTTCAAAATCTTTATCAATATCGAAACATATGCATGGGTCAACTAGTTCAAGCTATCGGGATTCTGAAAATGTAAAAATTACAACGAATTGACTAAATTAAGCTTACCAAGTTGTTGATTGAACTTCAAAACCCCTATACCGAAAGCTTCTGGCTAATTTTCTACGGTGGTACGATTTGTGGAAGAAGAAGAGAAAATACTTTTCATTCTTTCCACTAAATAAGTTTAACAAAACCATTTTCTTACTCATTTCCTTTTTATTATTAAGATTATAGCACGATAATACACCTATCGTCCGCACATGTTATAAGGATGGAATAATTACCATTTAAATCCTTAACCTTTGTACATAATTAAAAATCCTTTAATAATTAAATTTTTACTGTAACACCCCATACTTGGCCTAGATGACAAAGCTAAGCCTGGAGAGCTCCAAAAGGACGGCAATCAAAATGCATTCAATAATTTAAGATAACTCACTTTTAAATCTAGTTGAGTTTAAGAAAAAAAAAACAAGTCACTATCTCAACATTATCTTTTAACTACCAATACTACGAAAATATCTAACACGGTTCAAAATACTAAACTGAAAACACCCATAACCGAGCACCCTATCCTTTCACCCGAGCAACACTATGATTTACCTGAAATTCACACAACTATACATGGATTAATAAACCAGAAATGACCCAACTAATTACATACTCAAAAGATTATCGATAATCAAAATATCTAATATATTGATGTAGAATCAAGAACAGTTCATTCAATTACAATTAAGAGTCCTATAGATGGATAATAGATCGAGTTATAGTCAGATACAGAACAGACTAAACAGATGCAATTTCTTCATACCAACCGCTACACACCATCTCTGACCAACCCAACATACCAATAGGGTATTCATTACCCATCCAGCCCTACACACCACTCAGTGTTTGTCTAACACATTTCAAAGATTGTAGACTAGCTGCAATATTAATATATAGATTCCAGGGAGTTAACCTTTGGTTCAGAACATAATACTTCCTCCTAAATCAATTCCCATCCAATGCATACAGGTATTTCACATAACAGTCAACACAGAGTTTCATCCAATTATTCAGATATACTCATGTTCATATACAATAGTTCAATTCTAGTGATTTTAGTCAGCATTCAAATTATAGATCACAAAGCAACAGTTTTTGCAGTCAATTTTAGTTCAAACGACCTCGCAGAAGGCTCGTATTTAACTCAAGTGATGCTCAGTATAGGGCAAGAATTTCATAATTGGCCTACACGCCTGTATACTCCCCACACGACCTAGCACACATGTGTGTACTTGCCCATGTGTCCCACACAACCTAACACTCAACCATGTCCTCCACTTGTGCGTTCCTTATTTGTAATCAGTGAGTTACACGGCCTAGACACACGGCCATGTCCCTTGTCCGTGTGACCCATATTTGATAGATATTTAGTTACATGGCATACCACATTGCTTGTCACATAACCGTATGCTCACACGGCCTGGCACACTCTTGTGTGGCATCGACAGCCATGTTTTTCAGTGTCTAAAATTCACAAAAACTCGGGTTTCGGTATACACCTGAAGTAGTTTCAAAAAAGAGATCAACATAGAGGACTCCTGAGATCTAAAACGAACATTCAATAACCAATTAAGCAATAATTTGCAAAAAAGGCCTAGATTAAAGCTCAACCAAACTCGTCGAAATGTTTCGACACAAACCCAACTCAATAGCACAACTACCTCTGTTCAACATTAAGATTCACGAATTAAAAATGTTACTGGAATCGTTATCCTCGAGACATTCCCCTAAGGATAGTAATCGAACATATAAACAAATTATTCATACAATTTTAGCAAGAAACCAACTTAGCGAAAGTGAGATCACTAACGATTACAGTTACAGAATAGCCAAAATTACGAAGTTAACGAAAACAGACTTACCCTACAGCAGCAACAGTTACGAACAAAAAGTCAAATGATTGATAAAAGAGAAAGAAAAAGAAGTGTTAAAACAAAGTAGAAAAAGGAATAAAATAGAAAAAGAAAGGAAAAAAACCAAGAGAGAAAGGGAAGAAGGTGAACTTTTTTTAAAAATTATTTTAACCACCAACAAGTTTTCTAACAGTAGGCAAAAATATTTCCTAATGCATACGCGGAGACTCGAACATAGGACTAACAAAATATAAAAACTTAACCAGTGAACCAACAGGCTTATTCTTGATATAGATTTACACCGAATTAAGTTTAAGTCAACAGATCAAGAGCAGCGATTAGTTAAAATTGAATTAGCAAAAACTTCTAAGGACGCGACTCGAACTTCCAACCTCAAGCACATAAGCAGAGCAAATAACCACAGATACAGAAATTCAATTATGATAGAACCCAATATTTAAACACTTAAATTTTTGGGGTGTTACAACTCTCTCTCTCTGTAAAAGAAATTTCGACCCTAAAATTTACCTGACTCAAACAAATATGGATATTGCTGATGAATCAACTCTTCAAGTTCCCAAGTGGCTTCTTTAGTGCCATGGTTTCGCCAAAGGACCTTAACCAAACGAACAATTTTCTTCCTAAATACGTTAACATCTCGATCTAGAATATGAATAGGTTTCTCCTCAAAAGTTAGATCCGATCGTATTTCAATTTCTTCAACAAGGACGATGTGTGACAAGTCAGATCGATACCTTCTCAACATCGAGACTTGAAATACATGATGGATCTGATCCAATTCAGTGGTAATTCTAACTTAAATGCAGCAGGTCTGACACGTTTCAAGATACGAAAAAGTTCAATAAACCTCGGGCTCAACTTAACCTTATGTCCAAATCGAAGAACCTTTTTCCACGAGGACACCTTTAGGAACACTTGATCACCTACAGAAAACTCAATATCTTTCTTCTTTAAATCAGCATAAGATTTATGTTGATCAAAAGAGGCTTGAAGACAGTTTCAGATCAACATAACAGTATTCTTCCTCTCAGAAACTAGGTCGAGACCCAAAACTCAATTTTCACTTAATTTCGTCCAACACAAAGGAGCACGACACTTACGACCATATAGATCCTCGTAAGGTGCCATTTGGATTGTAACATCCTGAATAATTGGGTCTGTGCATTTCATGTGTTCGTATGCTTAAATATGTTAAATTGAGGATTTAGGGTACTAATTGGGCTCAGGAATGGGCTAAAATCACAGTAAAACATTTATGTTTGGGCATTATGAGGATAAAAGGAAGGAAGCTAGGAAAATAATGTCAAATGTGGGCTTGGGGCCCAAAGTTTAGGGGCGCCACAAGGTAAGAGAGGGTGGCGTCAGTTGTGCTTAATGTAGGGCCCAAATTTTGGTGGATTTAGGCCCAAGTTTTTGGGTCAAAATTTCGGCACTCCAAGGGAGGAGAAGGGACGGCACATGTGCTATAATTTAGGAGTTTAAATTCTTTTATCTTGATTAATTAAAAGCTGATAATAAGGAAGGGAAGAGTTGGTATTAAGGAGGTCTCATCTAAAGGAGGGATAATGGTTGAGATAATAGTTATCAGGAGATGGAAGAGTTGGCCGAAAATCCAACTCTGAGAAGGGTGTGTGTTGCCGAAATTAATAGCCAAGTGATCATCTTTTCTTTCATTTTTTTCTCTCTTCTTTCTCAACTAGCCGAAATTCACTTCTCCCATTTGCTTTAGTTTCTTCTCAAAATCGAAATTCCCTAGTTGTTTTC
The DNA here is from genome assembly GCA_005393395.2 of Gossypium australe. NCBI lineage: Eukaryota > Viridiplantae > Streptophyta > Magnoliopsida > Malvales > Malvaceae > Gossypium > Gossypium australe. The sequence continues at coordinate 78,219,627 of CM016624.1, forward strand.
TCCTCTCCTCAATATTTTCCCTAAAAGCTGAATTCCCTTTGTTCATACTTTCTTTCTCCCTTATCTGAATCTTCAATATTGGTTTTTCCCAAAGGTGCACCATAGCCGAATACTCCTTCCTAGTTTAGAAAGTTCTTTGTGGTTTGTTTCTACGATATTTCCTTCTTTCTCATATTATTCTTAAACCGAATTACCCCTCTAACGTCTCGATTGATGTTCACTCTCTATTCTTAGAAGCTGAATCTTTTCTTGCTGAGATCTGTAGTGCCGACTTGTGGAAAAGCCGAAGGTAGATGGTGGTAGGTTCGGCCGAATGACCACTTTCTTGTTCCTTTTTCTTTGGCCGAATGTCATAAGGTACTTGGTGGGTTGCGATCATCGGTTTGGTCTAATATTTTGGTGATGGTCGAATGTAGGAAGGATGGTGACGTTTTCTTAAGGACTCTCGGGATTTCAAGGTAAGGGATCTATTAGTTGTAACGTGTAATTTGGGATTTATTAACCTTGGCCGATTGTGAAGGGGCTAAATCTTCATGTGTTTTTCTGGTTTTTTAGTAAGGCTGTAGATTGAGGATATTAGATCCGGATAACAAGGACATCAACTAAGAATATTGGATTTCACGATATCTGGTGTGTAATGCTCTACACTATCTAGATCTGTTTGATTAATATATGATTATAAGTTTTTTATGTTCTGATAAATGCCGAAAACTGGCATAACGACAGAAACCCAAAGAGGGTATAAGCAAATCATCAGGTTAGTAAATGTTCTAATAAAATGATATAAGTGTATTGATTTTATGTGATTGCATGGGTTGGGGTTGATGAAAGGAGGAAGTTATACGTTGTAGTGGTTTTTACCGTGATCTGTGTAGCGGTATTTACCGTGATCTATTACAGCGGCTTTTGCCATGATCTGTTGTAGTGGCTACGGCCATGATCTGATGATGAGCAGCACAACTGCCATCAAGGCGTGTAGTGGTGTGGGTTGACTGTACAAATCCCCAATGGTGTGAATGGTTGGTAAGGGGGCGTGTAGTGGATGGACACCTAGGCTATGGGTTGGGCTTTGCATACTATTTTTGTTATGTATTTTAATGTTGATTATTTTGTTTTATGGGGCTAAAGCCCAAATCTAATGGTGCATGAGGGTTGCACACTGAGTCTCGCGACTCACCTTTTTAATTTAACTATTTCAAGTGACACCTAGTGCATCGGACCGAGCTGGAGAGGAACGCGAGGTGGCCATGCAAAAGAGCAATTGGATTCAGCAAAAAGGCTTTTAGTTTAATGTTTTATATCTTTTATTAATGGGTTCTAAATACGGTTGTAATAAGGCCATGGGCTACTAGACTATTATTTTTGTTTTGGATTTTGCGTTGGGCTTTTATTACTGGGTTTTCAAGTTTTATGTTTTCAATTAAGTTAAGACATGTATTAATTTTGGGTTTTTATTTAAAATCCACCAAGATAATTGGTAACTTAATATTTTATACTCTAATGACTTACTAAGCTTTCAGAACAAAGGTTTAAACCTAGTAAATGTTTTCCAAAATGCGACATGTGTTATAAATTTCCTAAAGTGACATACTAGATCTGGTTGTAACGTTTGGGCCGGGTTTGGGGTGTTACAAATTGGTATCAGAGCCAGGTTCAAAACTCAGCTTTGGGGGTTTTGGGCTCAAAATGTTTTCTAAAGTTGGGTTTTCGAAACATGCATATTTATAAATGATACAGGTCTGCTAGCTCGGCATGGCACCTGCGTCTCCGGCCCTAGTTCGCCAGGTAAGTACTCTGAACCATTGTGTGATATATATATGTGGGCTTGATGGGCTTAATGGGACGTAGATTAGTTAGATTAGAACTTGATGGACTCTAGGCCTAGTGGAAACAACTCCTAAAATCTCATAAGACTTAACTTCACTAAACAAACCCGTAAACAAGTCGCAAGGCTTGGGTGTGGCAACAGGCATACGCATGTCTAGGATTGGATCCGGAAGAGCCTGGTATTTAAGCAGTCCTAGTGACTCACCTCCTCTTCGCTAGAATCTTACCTGGTGCGTAGTGACTGTTCACCTTAGCCGAGTTAGGGTGTGGCAATAGACATACGCATGTCTAGGAGTAGATTCAGGGAGAGCTTGGTATTTAAGCAGTCCTAGCGACTCACCTCCTCTTCACTAGAATCTTACCTGGTGCGTAGTGACTATTCACCCTAGTTACGAGAACTCATTGATGGGCTAAACCTTATAATTAAAACCCGAAAGGGACTAGCCACCCTACCTAAAAAAAATACCCAAGTTTTGTAAACTTCTCAAAATACCTTTGATTTATGAAAAAAAATTCCAATCAACCATGTTTTGAAAGCTTTGCCTGAAAAATCCCATATTTACAAGAGTAACCCGAATCATGAAACTAGATTTACCAAAGGTACCCCTGTTTTAAAAAAAAAAAACAAACTACCCGTGTTTTGTAAAATTACCAAATTACCCTTGTTTTGGCGAAATTACCAAAATACCCCTGGACTTCAAAATTACCAAAATACCCCTGGACTTGAAAATTACTGAAGTACCCCTGGACATCAAAATTACCGAAATACCCTCAGGATTGCAAAATTACCAAAATACCCTTATTTCACAAAATCACCAAGGAACCCTATTTTGGAAAATTACGAAAATACCCCTGTAGGATAAAATTACGAAAACACCCCTGGGTAGTGAAAACAACAACAACAACAATAATTTTCTGTAATGAACGTAAGTTCATGGATGCTATTTTGTGTGTGGTGATTGAATGTATGTGTTTTATTCTAGTTAGAAAGTACGAACTTGAGACTGTTTGTGAATACGAAAGAACTACTTTTAAAACTATTATTCATAAGACTGTTCGCGATAAATCAGTGGAAAGAATTAATGATTCATAAAATTCTTAATCAGATAAACGCCAATTGGAAGAATGAGTACAAGGGGTCGAGGATGTCCGCCGCGTGGACGCGGTAGGGGTAGGATGACCTTGTCTGAGCCAGTAGGGTCTGGCCACGGGTCAGGAAACGAAATGCCGGATCCTCCAGCTGTGGAGGGAGAGTTACGGGATCAGGCAACCAGAGATGATGCTGTATCCTAGGCAATGTTGTGAGTTCTTGAGAGAGTTGCCGGAGTAGGCATGGGCACAGGAGCCCGGAAATCTGTGTCGGAGTGGCTTAAGGCCAATGGGGCAGAAGTGTTTAGGGGAGTTTCTGGTGTAGCCCCTAACACAACTGAGTATTGGATGGAAGTGACTGAGCGCATAATGGATGACTTAGACTTCACGGTAGAGGAAAAGTTGAAAAGGGTCGTGTCTCTTCTTCGAGACGAGGCCTATCAGTGGTGGTTCACGGTGAAAGAAGGTACTGCGGCAGACCTGATTGACTGGGATTTCTTTAAGGATTCATTCCAAGGGAAGTATGTTGGGGCCAGCTATATTGATGCACAAAGGAAGGCATTCCTGAACTTGGTGCAGGGAAGTAAGTCTGTGGCTGAATATGAGGCAGAATTTCTGCTCTTGAGCCGCTACGCTCGAGGAATGGTAGCAATGGAGTATGAACGTTGTGTTCGATTCGAGGATGGGCTGCGAAATGAGTTAAGGGTTCTGATAGCACCGCAGCGAGAGAGAATTTTTGTTGTTTTGGTAGATAAGGTTAAAATAGCTGAGGAAGTGAAATGGGTCGAGAGACAAGAAAGGGATAAGGATCGGGGTAAGAGTAAGAGAAGTTTTGGGCTATCAAGAGCATCTGGGAATTTTCAGAAAAGGCCTAGGACTGATGGGCCAGCTCGTGCTTCGACGGGCTAGAATCGAGCATGTTCTACATGTGGGAGGACGCATTATGGAGAGTGCAGAATGAAAACCGGTGGATGCTTTAGGTGTGGATCCACAGAACATCTAATTAAGGACTTCCTCAGATGGATCAGGTACAGCCAGCGGGCTGAGGTTCTGATCAGGTTAGGAAAGGTGATCAGCCTGGACCAAAGGGTCGGGGTGCAGCCAGAGAAGGAAATGGGGCTGCTCGAGGTCGTGGAGCACCTGGTAGAGGTGCAGGTAATGTAGATGCGAGGCAGCCGGGGCTAGTTTATGCAGCTCGTCGACAGGAGGATAGTGATACACCGGATGTCATAACTGGTACGTTTCTTATTGCTGACAACCCTTTTCTTGCCTTGATTGATATTGGGTCAACCCACTCCTATGTTGCATGTTCGATATCTGAGACCTTAAGTATAGATTCTGAAACAACCACTAGAAAGATGACTGTGGTTAGTCCCCTAGGACAATCTAGGGTAGTGGACAAGCTATTTAAGGATGTACCGTTAGAGACTCAAGGGGTAGTGTTTCCGGCAGATTTAATGGAATTACCATTTGGAGAGTTTGACCTTATCTTAGGAATGGATTGATTGACAAAGCATCGTGCTAAGTTGGATTGTGGGTCTAAGCGTATGGTATTAAGTACCCCGGAAGGCGGGGAGGTGGTTGTGTTAGGAAAGAGAAGGAACTATCTGTCCAACGTAGTGTCGGCATTGAAAGCTGTTAAGATGATTCAGAAGGGATGTAATGCCTTTCTAGCTTTTATTAGTGCTTTGGATGCTAAGGAGGTGACTGTCGATGAGATTTGAACAGTCAAGGATTTTGCAGATGTCTTTCCGGAGGAGTTGCCAGGATTACCCCCAGATCGCGAAGTGGAGTTTGGAATAGAACTACTTCTGGGTACGGCTCCGGTATCTATTGCTCCTTACCGAATGGCACCGAAAGAGCTGGTGGAGCTCAAAGCTCAGATCCAGGAGCTTTTGGATCGAGGATTTATCCGACCGAGTGTGTCTCCATAGGGAGCGCCGGTTCTATTTGTGAAGAAGAAGGATGGATCCATGCGTATGTGCGTGGATTATCGTCAACTGAATAAGTTGACGAATAAGAATAAGTACCCATTACCGAGAATCGATGACTTGTTCGATCAACTAAAAGGAGCTTCGGTCTTTTCTAAGATTGACCTAAGGTCGGGTTATCATCAGTTAAAGGTGAAGGAAGGGGACATTCATAAGACGGTGTTTTGAACACGCTATGGTCATTATGAGTTCTTGGTAATGCCGTTCGGTTTGACGACTGCGCCAGCAGCATTCATGGATATGATGAACCGAGTATTTCAGCCATATCTTGATCGGTTCGTTGTAGTGTTCATCGATGATATCCTGGTATATTCTAAGTCCGAGGAGGAGCATGATGCACATCTTCGTGTGGTGATGCAAATTCTGAAGGAGAAGCAACTGAATGCAAAGTTCAGTAAGTGTGAGCTCTGGCTGAAGGAAGTGACTTTCTTAGGGCATGTAGTTTCTGCAGAGGGAATAAGAGTAGACCCTTGGAAGATAGAAGCTGTATTGGATTGGAAGTCGCCGAAGTCTGTGGCAGAAATTTGAAGTTTCTTGGGGTTGGCAGGATATTACAGGAGATTTGTTGAGGGGTTCTCGTCAATAGCAGCACCTTTAACTAAGTTGTTAAGGAAAGGAGAATCGTTTGTGTGGTCTGACAAACAACAGGAGAGCTTTGAGAAGCTGAAGAGAATCTTGACGGAAGCGCCGGTGTTAATTCAACCAGAGGCGGGAAAAGAATTTACCATCTACTGTGATGCGTCACAAACAGGTTTAGGGTGTGTGTTGATGCAAGAAGGAAAAGTGGTGGCGTATACGTCTCGACAGTTAAGACCGCATGAGTTGAACTACCCTACGCATGATTTGGAGTTGGCAGCGGTAGTGTTTGCTTTGAAGATCTGGAGACACTACTTGTACGGGGAGAAGTCAGTTATTTACACTGACCATAAGAGCTTGAAGTATCTTAAAACTCAAAAGGAGTTGAACCTAAGGCAGAGAAGGTGGATCGAGCTGTTAAAGGACTATGACTACTCGATTGAGTATCATCCGGGTAAGGCAAATGTGGTGGCGGATGCGTTGAGTAGGAAGGCGATAGCGGACTTACGGGCAATGTTCGCTCATCTTAGTTTATATGAGGATGGTAGTTTGGTAGCTGAATTACAAATAAGACCTATGTGGACAAGTCAAATCAAGGAGAAGCAACTTTTGGATGATGTCTTAAGTACTCGAATTCGACAAGTGCAGGAGGGTGAAGTAGAGGACTACAGTCTGAACAATGATGGAGTTTTGTGTTTCCGTGGAAAGGTTTGATTGCCAAAAGATGAGAAGTTAAGGCAGATGATTCTTCAGGAGTCGCATAGTAGCCCTTACGCTATGCATCCTGGAGGAGTTAAGATGTATCAGGATTTCCGAGAGCAGTTCTGGTGGCCAGGTTTGAAGTGAGAAGTTACAGAATATGTAGGGAAGTGTTTGACATGTTAGCAAGCCAAAGCTGAACATCAATTGCCTTCAGGATTGTTGCAGCCGGTGAAGATTCCCCAATGGAAATGGGAAAGAATCACGATGGATTTCGTTAGTGGGTTACCCCTTACGCCCACTAAGAAGGACTCGATTTGGGTAGTTGTGGATCGATTGACGAAGTCTGCTCACTTCATACCGGTTTGAGTGGACTTCTCTCTACAAAAATTGGCTAAGTTGTACGTGACTGAGGTTGTAAGATTACATGGTGTACCGGTGTCGATCATATCAGATGGGGACCCTAGGTTCACGTCACAATTTTGGAAGGCTCTTCATCAAGCAATGGGAACAAGGTTAGACTTTAGTACTGCTTTCCACCCACAGACCGATGGTCAGTCTGAGAGGGTAATTCATATTTTGGAAGATATGTTAAGGGGTTGCATCATTGATTTTAGGGGTAGTTGGGAGGAGTATTTACCCTTGGCTGAATTCGCGTACAATAATAGCTATCAAGCTAGTATTCAGATGGCGTCGTATGAAGCATTATATGGAAGGAGATGTCATACTCCAACTTGTTGGACGGAGTTGGGTGAACGTCAGGTGTTGGGTCCAGATCTAGTTTCGGAAACGGAGGAGAAAGTTAAGTTAATACAGGCTCGCTTGAAGGAAGCGCCTGATCGGCAGAAGTCTTATGCGGATCTAAAGCGGAAGGAGGTGGAATTTGCAGTAGGAGACCAAGTCTTTTTGAAGGTTTCTCCAAGGAAAAAGGTAATGAGGTTTGGACGGAAGGGTAATCTAAGTCCTCAGTTTATCGGGCCTTATCAGGTGTTATAACGTGTGGGCCCAGTGGCTTATTGTTTGGAGTTGCCTCTAGAGTTGGAGCAGATACATGACGTGTTTCATGTCTCGATGTTAAGGAGAAATCGTTCTGATCCATCGCATGTGGTGCCAGTGAAAGAAATTGAAGTAAGGCCAGATTTATCCTTTGAGGAGGAACCAGTGCAAATCTTGGATCGAGACGTAAAAGTGCTGAGAAGGAAGTTGTCCCTTTGGTCAAAGTTTTGTGGCGAAATCACGGTGTAGAAGAGGAGACGTGGGAGCCAGAGGATGTTATGCGACAGCAGTATCCCCATCTCTTTTGATCAGGTAAATTTTGAGGACGAAATTTCTTTTAAGGGGGTAGAACTGTAACATCCTAAATAATTGGGTCTGTGCATTTCATGTGTTCGTATGCTTAAATATGTTAAATTGAGGATTTAGGGTACTAATTGGGCTCAGGAATGGGCTAAAATCTCAGTAAAACATTTATGTTTGGGCATTATGAGGTTAAAAGGAAGGAAGCTAGGAAAATAATGTCAAATGTGGGCTTGGGGCCCAAAGTTTAGGGGCGCCACAAGGTAAGAGAGGGTGGCGTCAGTTGTGCTTAATGAAGGGCCCAAATTTTGGTGGATTTAGGCCCAAGTTTTTGGGTCAAAATTTCGGCACTCCAAGGGGGGAGAAGGGACGGCACATGTGCTGTAATTTAGGAGTTTAAATTCTTTTATCTTGATTAATTAAAAGCTGATAATAAGGAAGGAAAGAGTTGGTATTAAGGAGGTCTCATCTAAAGGAGGGATAATGGTTGAGATAATAGTTATCAGGAGATGGAAGAGTTGGCCGATAATCCAACTCTGAGAAGGGTGTATGTGTTGCCGAAATTAATAGCCAAGTGATCATCTTTTCTTTCATTTTTTTCTCTCTTCTTTCTCACCTAGCCGAAATTCACTTCTCCCATTTGCTTTAGTTTCTTCTCAAAACCGAAATTCCCTAGTTGTTTTCTCCTCTCCTCAATATTTTCCCTAAAAGCCGAATTCCCTTTGTTCATACTTTCTTTCTCCCTTAGCCGAATCTTCAAGATTGGTTTTTCCCGAAGGTGCACCATAGTCGAATACTCCTTCCTAGTTTGGTAAGTTCTTTGTGGTTTGTTTCTACGATATTTCCTTCTTTCTCATATTATTCTTAAACTGAATTACCCCTCTAACGTCTCGATTGATGTTCACTCTCTATTCTTAGAAGCCAAATCTTTTGTTGTTGAGATTTGTAGTGCCAACTTGTGGAAAAGCCGAAGGTAGGTGGTGGGAGGTTTGGCCGAATGGCCACTTTCTTGTTCCTTTTTCTTTGGCCGAATGTCATAAGGTACTTGGTGGGTTGCGATCATCAGTTTGGTCTAATATTTTGGTGATGGCCGAATGTAGGAAGGATGGTGACGTTTTCTTAAGGACTCTCGGGATTTCAAGGTAAGGGATCTATTAGTTGTAACGTGTAATTTGGAATTTATTAACCTTGGCCGATTGTGAAGGGACTAAATCTTCATGTGTTTTTTCGGTTTTTTAGAAGGCTGTAGATTGAGGATATTAGATCCGGATAACAAGGACATCGACTAAGAATATTGGATTTCGCGATATCAGGTGTGTAATGCTCTACACCATCTAGATCTGTTTGATTAATATATGATTATAAGTTTTTTATGTTCTGATAAATGCCGAAAACCTGGCATAACGACAGAAACCCAAAGAGGGTATAAGCAAATCATCAGGTTAGTAAATGTTCTAATAAAATGATATAAGTGTATTGATTTTATGTGATTGCATGGGTTGGGGTTGATGAAAGGAGGAAGTTATACGTTGTAGCGGTTTTTACCGTGATCTGTGTAGTTGTATTTACCGTGATCTATTGTAGCGGCTTTTGCCGTGATCTGTTGTAGTGGCTACGGCCATGATCTGATGAAGAGCAGCACGACTGCCATCAAGGCGTGTAGCTGTGTGGGTTGATTGTAGAAATCCCCAATGGTGTGAATGGTTGGTACGGGGGCGTGTAGCGGATGGACACCTAGGCTATGGGTTGGGCTTTGCATACTATTTTTGTTATGTATTTTAATGTTGATTATTTTTTTTTATGGGGCTAAAGCCCAAATCTAATGGTGCATGAGGGTTGCACACTGAGTCTCGCGACTCACCCTTTTAATTTAACTATCTCAGGTGACACCTAGTGCATCGGACCGGGCTGGAGAGGAACGCGAGGTGGCCATGCAAAAGAGCAATTGGATTCAGCAAAAAAGGCTTTTAGTTTAATGTTTTATATCTTTTATTAATGGGTTCTAAATACGGTTGTAATAAGGCCACGGGCCACTAGACTATTATTTTTGTTTTGGATTTTGCGTTGGGCTTTTATTACTGGGTTTTCAAGTTTTATGTTTTCAATTAAGTTAAGACATGTATTAATTTTGGGTTTTTATTTAAAATCCACCAAGATAATTGGTAACTTAATATTTTATACTCTAATGACTTACTAAGCTTTCAGAACAAAGGTTTAAACCTAGTAAATGTTTTCCAAAATGCGACATGTGTTATAAATTTCCTTAAGTGACATACCAGATCCGGCTGTAACGTTTGGGCCGGGTTTGGGGTGTTACATGGATACTAGAATGGAAATTGTTATTGTACGCGAACTCAGCCAACAATAAGTAATCTTCCGAATTGCCCCGGAAATCTGTTACAAAACCCCGAAGCATATCCTCTAGGATCTGAATAACTCGTTAAGACTGTTTGTCAGTCAAGGGTGATACGCTGTACTGAAATCAAGTCGGGTGCATAAAGCCTCATGAAGCTTCTTCTAAAACTGAGATGTGAAATGTGGGTCTCTATTAGAGATAATCGTCCAGTCTTACAATTACAGCAATATACAGCTTAGCGAGCTTCTGCAGTGAGTAGTCTATTCTAGTAGGAATGAAATGAGTGCATTTTTTCAATCAATCAACAATGACCCAAATTGAATCTTTCTTAGTGGGGGTTAAAGGTAACCCACTAACAAAGTGTAACACCCCTAACCCGTATCCGTCGCCGAATTAGGGTTATGAGGCGTTATCGGATAAATCGAAAACTTTTACGGACATTTCATAATACAATTCATCAAACACAATCAAAGTGTCCATTTTATAGATCAATGAGACCTTAATCATGTTGGAACGCTGGCACCCCCATGGCGCAGCAAAATAAAATTAATCCCGGTGATCCAAACCATGAATCCATATGTGAGGAACGAATCGGGGTGAAATAAAGGTTTAGAAGATACCGAAATTTCAATCTGAGTAGACAGCGACGCCTCGGCAACAAGAGTTCTGATCTACTGTCGAACCAAGCCGCAACCTTTACGATGTCGGCCTCTACGTAATCCACCCGGTTTGACTATGAACAGCAGAAATCTCTAAAACTGTTTTAGAGGTTTTTATTTGCTTGACGGCTGCTAGACCTATGCAAGCTAATTCTTAGGGTTTTTCTTAATAAGTTCTGTAGCACTTATTACCTTTTGTAATCGGTATATCTTTAATGAGTTATAAAATTAAATAAATATAATAATGTTTTAACAAAAAATTATAATTACATTAATTATACCCAAAAAGTTATAATTACATTAATTATAACATGGATTTCGGTAAACTATATTTATTTAAATTTATATACGAACCAAATTCATATATTAATTCTCACTATGTGTACAACATCCTTGTACATATAATATATTCAATATTTGATTGCCCAATTAAATTAATTCTTTAATTAATTTAATTCATGTGACAATCAAACACAATACCAACTATGTTTTATTCCGTTCATTTCAACCATAGGGTGTGACCCTGTAGGTTCTTGTAACGTTAGCAGTAATACTAGAACGATTCTAATGTCACAAACAATGAGTGGCATCTAGCACTGCATCATTGCTACCTAAGTTACAAGAAGTCATGATTCGACATGACTTTTTGTGATTAACCTTTCATGCATTAATCCTTAAGTCCTTTATCTCTGGAATGGACACAAGTCATGGAATAGTCACACTTGTATATTCCATCCCATGTTTCTTGATATCTTGAGTAGACTATGATATACAAATTAGTATGACATCTCATGTCAACTTATTTGAGCATGGCCATGCATTTCTAGTCTCACTCAATAAAGTGGCCTAAGATATTACTCTCATTATGTGGGAGGGACTTATCCTATATTGATCAACAATATCCCTCTACATAGATTGTGGTATATCCAACATCAGCCTTTATAGAACAACCAGTTACGGTGTACGTTTGACTGTATCAAAATATACGACTCACGATGTTGGGATAATGATTATCTCAAGTCTGAGGATCATATACATATTAATCACTATGAGTAATGTTGTGACAATTACATAATAATCCAAGAAACATACTCATAGCGGGTCAGTCCAATATGTTGTTCTCTAACACACATATTCATGCATTGATTTTGACATTCCATATCAATGACAACTCTTTGTCATCAATCAACTACATGTTAGTCTTAATGCATTATTCTTGTCCTAGTCAACAATAATACTTGACTAAGGATATTTTAAGAATAATCATATTATTCTCAGGACGTTATTGTAAAACAGTTTATTTGTACACACAGAAGAAAAAATTGAAATAATAATGACAACGCTTTATATTAATAAACATGGTAAATCGAGTATGTTATTACAACCATCTCATGATTGATCTTTGGGCATACTCTTACAAACCATGCTTTAGAATAGGGTCAGGACTAAACCGAACACATATATAATTTCTCAGAAATTTAAAAATTTTTCTAAGTTACAGAGGTCACACGCCCGTGTAGGCAGGCCGTCTGCCTCCCACGGCCTCAACACGCCTCTGTAACTAAGCCATGTCAAAATAGGGCATACATACTGACTTGTCCACATAGCCGTGGACATGCCCATGTGCCTCACCCGTGGACGATCCTGACTTGCACCACACAGCCAGTCACACGCTCGTGTGTCCAGCCCGTGGTCGATCCTGACTTGTTTTGAATTACAACCACGAAGGACACGGTCGAGCCACACGCCCGTGTGCTCAACCGCGTGGGCAAATATAGGCCATTTTCAAGGCAAAAATGCCACCCACATAAGGATCATCCCTACAAGCTCAAACAAGCATCAATCCAGGCACAATTGGCAACCAAAATCATGTCAAATGATCAACAAATCATCTCATCTAATTCATCTACAATTATGCTAAATTGTATACCAAAATTTTCACAACTAAATCACATGTATAACCATGCATATAATCATTTCATAGATCACACATATGTGCTCATATAGCATCAATTTGCTTACTACAATTTTAACTATTTCATAGACATATAATTATACTAAAACCAACATCATATGGCATAGCATCACATACCAAAACACAATCACTTATCTAGCCATATGACATGGCTATATACACATATCTCAACATATTTCCAAAACAACTAGCCTACACATGCCATACTTAATATGTACATTTCCAAAAGGTACCAAAATGAGCATAGGTAGTGTGATGACGATCCTCGACAGTCCCCGACCTTTCAATAGCTTTGACGATCTATAAAATAGAGCAAACACACACAAAGTAAGCTTTCAAAAGCTTAGTAAGCCATATACAAATAAACTTAGCATAATTCATTCATAAGCATAGCTATTTGAATTCTTTAACATTTCTTCAATTCAAGCACATAAATAAACTCTTTGGCTCACTTGGTTTGCCATTGCTTACCAATTCATCACATCCCAAGTATCTCATTTGCTCATATCTCAAACATATATATATATATATATATATATCTCA
>CM016624.1:78232647-78247733 GCA_005393395.2 Gossypium australe
ATTACGTATAGAAATACTATGAACTTCCATTGACAACTAGAGCGTAGAAGTACGATTGAGCTAATCCGTAATTTTTGCCTTTCCTCGGTTTAAATCCGATTGAGATTTATCTCGATCTAAATAAATAATTATATTCAATTAAGTGTTCCAATCAATGTTAAACATTCAATTCAATCCATAATCCACTTTTATGCATAATTATAATTTTCTCCTAACATTTTAACTTCTTGACAATTTAGTCCTTAAGCTCATAAATTAAAATTTATGCAATTTCATCCATATTTCATGCTAGCCGAATTCACTAGGGACCTATACAATCTCAAAGAAATTAGATAAAATGGGTTCGGGAGTCGGTTACGCACGAGGAAGGATTAGCATCCTCGTAACGCCCAAAATTGGTACCTAATTGATTAATTAATGTCTTAATGTCCAAAATTTGAGAAGATTTTAAAATACGATCCTTTTTATTTAAAAAAATGTTTGGATAAATTGAAATGGATGTTAAGACCCTTTTGTCCAGAAGTAATAAAATATCACATCCAGTACGTTAGGACACAACATTTTAAATCCTCAAAACTAAGCTTGTCTTTTGATTTTCAAAACTCATGCATTTAAATTTTAGAAGGATATTCGGTTATTTGGGTCAAGTGAAAAAATCGGAACCCAGTAAGTTAGGTCACAATTTCTCAAAATTCCAAACATAGAATATTGTCTATACTTTTTTAGAAATCCTTACCTCAAGATAACAAGACATCATATCCAATGAGTTAGGACACAACACCTCGAATTCCCGAGAATAAGCTTTTATTTGAAACTCATATGTTTTGATTTGAAATGGGTGCTCGATTACTTAGATTAAACAAGGAAAATTGGAACCCAGTAAGTTAGGGCACAATCTTCTCGAAGCTCCCAAATACGAGCATTTTGGGCAAAATTATTGCAATATTAAAACAATGTATAAATAAAAACTTTGATAAAAAATGACAATATTAAAATACAAATAAACAATTTATAAAACACATAATGGCAATTATTTAAATACTAACATCAATAATCAAAAACCAAATAAGTTATACACAAAACATCTTTAAAATAAATGGTATATAAAATAGATAGTAATATATAAAAATTTGCAATTGATAATATATGGAAAAAAAAATTTAAAGCAAATAATCAAACAATTTAAAATGGCTGATTTATAAAACGAGTTTTTTTTAAATAAATAACATGTGTGATATTAAAAACAAATAAAGTATATAATTAATGGAAGAGAATAAAAGAATGATAAGAATGGTTAAATGAATGAACAATATATAAATAAGAAAGTTAACGAATAAATAAATGAATAAAAATAAAAAGAATTATTAATGATTAAGCAATTAAATGGATAAATAAAAAAAGTTAAAAAAATGCCTAAGTCAACCTAATTCTCATAATATGATGATTCAAAGAAATTCCACCACCTAAATCCAACTCAAACGAGAGCAACTAAAAAAGAAACGAAGATGAACGAATAACAAAATAAAAACAAACCCCAGAAAATAAGAACGCAAGAGAAAGAGAGATTTGTGTGAATGCTCTCAAGAATTTTTATTGCTCAAAACTCATGTCCTTTACAATGAAGGGAGAGGCCTCTATTTATAGTTGAGCCTCCCCAAATCCAACGGTACAGATCAATTACATCAACGGCTAAGATTAAAAGGTATCTACAAATTAAATTTCTAAGATTACAAAACATATCTTCTAAGATTGCATATCATATCTAAGATTTGCATATCATATCTAAGATTGCATATCCTTGAAGATTATGTTTCCATATACGTCAAGCTTGTAGATGGACCTTCAATCTTTTGAAGTAATGGGCCATTCTGATCGGGCCAAATGATATATTTTGGACTGGACTTGAACTTTGTTTTATTATTTTGGGTTTATTATTTTTTTGTATGGGCCCGGGCTAAATTGGCCTATTACAGACATTTTTATCAAAAATCAGTTTACAAAACTTATTTATTTAACAAGGACTCATAATCTTTAATTAAACATCAAGAAGCATGCAAACATGTTCGTGGTAAAACCCTAAAACTTTAATAGTTTTGCAAATTAGTCCCTGGGCTAACTAGATTAGGCTAGAATGATCCCAAATATATAGAAATCATTAAAAACGGGGCAAAATTACATACCATGCAATCAAAAATAGCTTGGTTGAATGCCCTAGCAAGATTCCATGGTTTTCTTCTTTAAAATTCTGTGGTGGATGGAAAGTGAAATAGAGAAAGTGATTTTTGTTTAATTAAATTTTAACCCTTTTTCACATTTTCCTTTTTAACTTTTAAAAACATTTAAAATTTCAAGTAAACCTTGTTATGAATATCCACTAAACACTCAAATGGTCTAACTATCATTTAAGTCCTCTCACTTTTAAGGTTCATAGCTATTTGACACATTTAACTAATAGAACTCCACTTTTGTACCTTTTACGATTTAGTCCATTTCACATAAATAAGTATGTAAACGTCAAAATTTCTTAATACAATTTTTATACGACCTTTCTAACATTCCATAGGCATTAAAATAATAATAAAATATTAATTTACTTGTTGAATTTGTGGTCCCAAAACCACTATTTTGATTTCACTAAAAATGGTTGGTACATTATAGGCCATATGTCCTTTCCTATACACAACTCACAAAGTTAGTTAGTGAGACATTGCACTTATAGGTCAACCAAAGCGTGGCATAAGACATATCAATATTTAAAATTCATCAAACATCATTCATTCATATACCATGTTCTTTCATTTTCTTTAGGTTTCACATAAGAAATTTTGTAACAACCCAAACCCGGCCCAAACACTATGGTCGAATCTAGTTTGTTACGAGGAAAACCTTTTTTGAAAACCATTTTGAAACCCATTAAGTTTTGTTGAAAACTTCTCGTATTTGATTATCTTGGTAAAATCATACTTAGTGTTTATTTAAAAAAAAAAACATATTTAAGTCAAGTTATAAAAACAAATTTCAACCGTGCCCGATGGCACTTTTAATAAAAATTTTCGTTTTAATTTGGAAAACATGTGATTTAAATTCAATAATAATAACATAGTTTAAAACAATATCCAACATGGGAAAAATAACAAAAGTAAAGTGTCAGGAGGCCTTATTACATCCAAATAAAATAAAACCCGAAATGAAAATATCACAACTAAAATTTAAGTTCATTTAAATTAAATCCACTGCATGGCCTCCTCGAGTCTACCCAGCTCCACATCCGCGATCTATGTGTCACCTGAAAAATGTAAAGGAGAAGGTGAGTCACCAAGACTCAGTATGTAGCCCTTCCCCCGTTTTAAAAAAATAATTTTTCATACACAACATATAACAATTAATATGCAAAATATTATGTGTCCCGACCTAGCCAGCCATATGCCACTGTCTACCCCGTTGTGGTACCAAACCACTGGTGGTGCCAAACCACTGGTGACATATAGTCACGATGTGTTACCAAAACACTGGTGTCCGTAGACACGAATCGATTGATGGGGCCAACCCATCGCGTGATACCAAATCACTGGTATATAGCTCTTTATGAACATGTTTTTTTTTCCATTCAAACCTTAATTATCCATTGAACTGAAAAAGAATAACATTAACTACTCGAAAAATACTCGTATATCCATTTAATTCCCTAAACACCACAAACATCATTAGTTTACCCCTTTTTCGCAATTTAGTCCTTAAACCTGAAACTTTCAATTTAACCACTTTTAATTAAAATTCATGCTAGCCGATTTTTCCCTAGTATTATAACAACCTATATTTATCATCAATTTACAAAATCTCCTTTGAATTTTTATATTTCCATAAATAAGTCCCTAAACCTTAAAATTATCAAAATTACTTAACAAAATATGTCTATTTAACAACCAGGCTTAACAATCTACCATAAAAGTTCAAAATCATATAAAATTCATCCATGACATAATTTATAACATTTAATAGTTTTACAATTTGACCCCCGTGCTAGCTAGATTAAGCTAAAACGAGCTTAAAAACATAAAATTACTAAAAATGACTTAAATTACATGCCATGCATGGTGATACAAAGCTTGACCAAACCTTAGCTTAGCCATCCATGAAAGAATAAGTTTCTTAAAATGAGAAAGAAGATGATACCACTCATCTTTTGTTTATGTTTTATTTTAATTATCAAATTACATTTTTACCCATATGAATTTAATTTTAAATTAACAAAAACATGTCCATAATTTTCCACTATCAATATGCACAGTACATTTACCATCTAAGTCCTTTAATTCACATTTTCATAGCCATTTGATCCATTTAACTAATAGAAATGTAGTCCTTTTTAATTAATTAACTATTTAAACGTTAAAATTTTAATATAACCCTAATAACACTCCATAAATATTTAGTAAAATATTTACAGGCTCGATTTATAGAAACGAGTTCCCGAAACCTTATTTTTTGAAACCACTTGACTTTATGGATTTACCACTTGAACCTAGTTATTCATTCAAATTACACAAATTATCAAATCAAAATTTATTATATTGCTATATTTGACTCATAAATCGTTAGATTTGTGGCCCCGAAATCACTATTTTCGACACCACTAATGTAACACCCCAAACCCGGCCCAAACAATATGACCGAATTTGGTTTGCTACAGAGAAAACATTTTGGAAACCATTTTAAAACCGATTTTAAAAGTAGTCGAAATGCATTTCAATTTAAATTTTCTTTGTTAAAAACCACACTTAAAAATATTTGTTGAGTTGAGTTGTTTAAAAATTTCAAATGTACCCGATGGTACTTTAAAACATTTTGCGTTTAATTTGAGAAAACATGTGCAACCATTTTAACATCATCAAGTAGTTTAAACCAAACATTCAAACATGCAGCAATAATAAAATCATCCTAGAAGGCCTTATTACAATTAAACAACATAAACCCAAAAGAAAAATAGATAAAATTCAAAATTCATTTATTAAAAAGTCTCCACTGCATGGCCACCTCGAGTCCATCCGGCTCCTCACCCGCGATCTACGAGTCACCTGAAAAATTAAAGGAGAAGGTGAGTCACCAAGACTCAATGTGTAACCCTTCCCCGATTTAGTGCAATAACATACACAAATCATAACCAATTAACATGCATAAGTTTAAAATGCACCCAACCTAACCATCCAAACGCCTTTTTCTACCCCGTGTGGTACCAAACCACTGGTGGTGCCAAACCACTGGTGACATATAGTCACAGATGTGATGCCAAATCACTGGAGATACCAAATCTCTGGTGTCCGAAGACACAAATCGAATGATGGGGCCAACCCATCGCGTGATACCAAATCACTGGCAGACGATCCCATATCTCAAAGTGGGGCCAACCCACGGTGGTATCAACCACAGGGACAAGTCGCTATGAGGTGCCAAACCTCTGGAGGCACCAAACCTCTGGTGACCGTAGTCACAATGTGTTACCAAAACACTGGTGTCCGTCGACACGAATATCACTGCCCCCTCCACTCATCAACCCATATCAAACAATTATGTATATTTACTGAAATCATGCAAAAAGGTTTATTTTAACAATATTCATAGATTTATCATTGCCATAAATCAAATATTGCACATACCAAATGTGTCATGCTTCCCAAAAGCATCAAATAGTAATCTCATAGTCACAAAGTCTTACCCGAATCTTTGTTAATACCATGATGGTATAATATAACACTTAGCATATTAAAAAGTTATAAGGTGTGTATGTACACACCTGGTACCAACAAGAGTTCTAAATCCCGAATAAACAAATCGGCCACATAAGTATTCTTGCCCCTATATTCAGCCAAAAATGGACATTAGTGCCATGGCCTATTCGGCCAAACCAAAATAATTGAGAATGGTTCCTTGTGAACCCAAAATCTTACCCAAAAGCCTTCGAACACCAGCCAACACACTCCTAAATGAATCGACCTCACTTCTCTACAATCAACCATCATCATTAAGGTTATTAGCCTTCGGTTTAAATGAATACTTAAAAGAATAATCCTTTGAAATAAACCCTTACCACCTTACCAAAACCGATTGCTAGAGAAGTCCCGAGGAAAACTATGTTACCTTCAATATTCGGCCAAAGTTGATCAAGATAGGAGAAGAAAATTTTCAGCACAACAAAGAAGTATATTCGGCTATAGGACAAAGAAAATAATAGGAAGAGAAATAGAGTTTCGGCAAAGAAGAGTGTATAGGAGGTTTTTGAAGTTTAAGCAAAACAAATAGGAGAACAAGATGTTGATGAAAGTTTCGGTTTTGAGAGAAGGAAAAAGGTGAAAATAGAAAATGAGCAAAAATGACCAAATGGTCAAAAAGTATTAGGCTTATCAAAAGGTAAAATTCGGACAAAAAGAAAAGAGTTTGAGAGAGAGTGTTTTGCAAACTTTTGCACCAATTGTTAGAAATGACCAAACAACTCCTAAGCCTTACCAACAACTAGCATATTCGGCCAAATCCCCCCCTTAGCCACATTGCCGTCCAAGTTCATGGTCAATTGGCCATGAATTAGTTTCCAAAACATTTTCCACAAACCAAGCCTTTGTCCCCTCTTAATACCATAAACTCAAGAATCTTATCCCTTATTCCATGCTTTCCTTAAATATAATTTCAACTTACCAAAAGTTATTAGTCCACCTATCATAAACATAGGTTGACCGGCCATTAATGCTAACATACAAAATAAACTAAAAATGCTAAACATACTACTCGAACCTCTAACCTCAAGCTACCCATTCAAAAGCCATAACCACTTTGCCACTAACTCCTCATGTGCTTTAAATGAACACTTAATTAACTTAAGTGTCAAGCTCACTTAATCCTACTTCATTAAATAAACCATACTAAAAATTATTCTACTAAGCCGAGCTTATTCAAGACCCTTAATTGAGTCTTACAATTCCACAAATAATATCACAGAAATTTAAACATAAGTAAAATAATTCAATCACGAATAACCCCTATTTCAGGATGTTACAGTTCTACCCCCTTAAAATAATTTGTCCTCGAAATTACCTGATCAAAGAGATGGGGGTATTGCTGCCGTATCACATCCTCGGTTCCCACGTCGCTTCCTCCGTACCATGGTTTCGCCATAGCACTTTACCAAGGGTACTGCTTTCTTGCGCAAAACCTTGACATCACGATCTAAGATCTGAACTGGTTCCTCTCGAAAGATAAGTCGGAGTTAACCTCAATCTTTGCTACTGGCACAACGTGCGTTGGATCCGACCGATACCGTCTAAGCATCGACACATGGAAGACATCATGAATCTGACTCAACTCTGCCGGCAGTTCGAGCTGATAAGCTACCGATCCTACTCGCTTCAACACAGTATACGGGCCGATGAACCTTGGGACTTAACTTCCCTTTTGCCCAAAACGCAACACCTTTTTCCAAGGCGACACCTTCAGAAAGACTTTATCTCCTACCTCGTACTTCATTTCCTTGGCTTGAGATCGGCGTAAGACTTCTGCCTATCCGACGCTTCCTTGAGACGAGCCCGAATTACCTTAACTTTGTCCTCGGTTTCAGTCACCAATTCTGGATCCAAAACCTGACGTTCACCCAACTTCGTCCAACACGTAGGAGTACGGCACTTCCGTCCATACAGTGCTTCATATGGAGCCATTTGGATACTCGCTTGATAACTATTGTTATAAGCGAATTCCGCCAACGGTAGATACTCCTCCCAACTACCACTGAAATCCAGAACGCAACCTCTGAGCATATCTTCTAAGATCTGGATCACTCTCTCCGATTGTCCGTCGGACTGCGGATGAAAAGCTGTGCTGAAATCCAATCTCGTTCCCAAGGCTTGATGCAAAGCTCTCCAAAACCTTGATGTAAACCTCGGATCCCTATCCGAGATAATCGATACTGGCACACCATGCAATCTTACAATCTCGGCTACATATAACTTTGCTAGCCTCTGAAGCGAATAATCTACCCTTACAGGTATGAAATGCGCTGACTTAGTTAGTCGATCCACAATCACCCAAACTGAATCCTTCTTGCTAGGCGTAAGAGGTAATCCACTGACAAAGTCCATAGTGATCCTCTCCCACTTCCACTGAGGAATCTTCACCGGCTGAAGTAAACCAGATGGCAACTGATGTTCAGCCTTAACTTGTTGACACGTTAGACACTTACCCACGAACTCAGTTACTTCCCGCTTCAGACCTGGCCACCAAAACTGCTCTCTCAAATCTCGATACATCTTGCTACCTCCGGGATGCATAGCATATGGGCTACTATGTGTGTCCCAAAGAATCCTTTGTCTCAACTCCACATCCTTCGGCATACAAGCTCTCCCTTTAAAGCACAAAACTCCATCACTGGACAGACTAAAATCCTCTAATCCACCATTCTGGACTTGCAACCTCCGTTCATTCAAACCATCATCCTCTAACTGCTTCTCCTTAATCTGATCTAACCAAGTCAGCTTGACTTGCAATTCTGCCAAAAGACTCCCATCGTCGAACAAACTAAGTCGAGCAAACATTGATCTTAAATCCGATACAACCTTACGACTCAACGCGTCTGCCACCACGTTAGCCTTACCAGGATGATACTCGATCGAACAGTCGTAGTCCTTCAACAGCTCAATCCATCTACGCTGTCTCAAATTCAAATCCTTCTGAGTCAAAGATACTTAAGACTCTTGTGATCCGTATAAACTATCGACTTCTCTCCATACAAGTAGTGCCTCCAAATCTTCAAAGCGAAGACTATAGCCGCTAACTCCAAGTCATGAGTCGGATAATTAGCCTCATGTGGTCTCAACTGCCGAGATGCATAAGCCACTACCTTCCCTTCTTGCATTAACACACATCCCAACCCAATATGTGATGCATCGCAATAAACCGTGAATTCCTTGCCTGCCTCAGGTTGAATCAAAACCGGAGCTTCAGTCAGAATCCTCTTCAATTTGTCGAAACTTTCTTGTTGCTCCTCGGTCCACACAAATGGAATTCCTTTCCTCAACAACTTGGTCATCGGTGCAGCAATCAAAGAAAATCCTTCCACAAATCTTCGGTAATACCCCGCCAGACCTAGAAAACTCCGAATCTCAACCACAGACTTAGGCGGCTTCCAATCCAACACTGCCTCAATCTTCCGAGGATCCACTCTAATCCCCTCGGCTGAAACAATGTGACCCAAGAAAATCACCTCCTTAAGCCAGAATTCACACTTACTAAATTTCGCATACAGCTGCTTTTCCCTCAAAATCTGCAACACCAGTCGCAAATGCGCATCATGCTCCTCCTCTGACTTCGAGTATACCAAAATATCGTCTATAAAGACCACAACAAACTGATCCAAAAACTGCTGAAATACCCTATTCATCATGTCCATGAATGCTGCCGGTGCGTTAGTCAATCCAAACGGCATCACCAAAAACTCGTAGTGTCCATACCAATTACGAAATGCCGTCTTATGGATATCAGCCTCTTTCACCTTCAGCTGATGATATCCAGACCTTAAATCAATCTTAGAGAAAACCGCAGCCCCTTTAAGCTGATCAAACAAGTCATCTATCCTCGGCAAAGGATACTTGTTTTTGATCGTCAGCTTATTCAACTGGCGGTAGTCTATACACATCCGCATCGCACCATCCTTCTTCTTGACAAAAAGTACCGGCGCTCCCCAAGGTGAAACACTTGGTCGAATGAAACCTCGATCCAACAACTCTTGAATCTAAGCCTTCAATTCCATCAATTCCTTCGGTGCCATCCTATACGGAGCTATAGACACTGGCACCGTTCCGGGTAACAGATCTATACCGAATTTGACCTCACGATCCGGAGGCAATCCCGGAAGTTCTTCAGGAAATACGTCAGCAAATTCCTTTACAGTTTGAACATTCCCCACAGAAGACTCCTTAGCTTCTAAAGCACACACATGAACTACGAATGCCTCACAGCCCTTCCTGACCATCTTCACCGCTTTCAGTGCAGATACCACGTTGGATAGATAATCTCTCCTATTACCTATCATGACCACTTCTTCACCTTCAACCATCTTCAAAACCATGCGCTTAGCAGCACAATCCAAACTTGCTTGGTACTTGACCAACCAATCCATCCCAAGAATCAGATCGAACTCCTCAAACGGCAGTTCCATCAGATCAGCTACGAACACTACCCCTTGGAGTTCTAGGGGTACATCCCTATATAGCTTATCTACTTCTACAGAGTAACCTAAAGGACTAAGTACGGTCATCCTCCTAGAAGCAGTCTCAGGAACTAAACTCATGGTCTCAACTATGCTACTAGAAACGTAAGAATGTGTCGAACCCACATCTATCAAACAGTATATGGAACACCAAAGATTAAAAACGTACCGGTTATGACGTCCGGTGCATCTCCTTCCTCACGACGCCTCGCAGCATACACCAAACCAGGCTGTCTAGACTCCGTGTTGCCAATACCTCTGCCAGCTACTCCTCGACCTCCACTAGAGCCATAACCACCTCTACTATTACCACGACCTCTCTGCGGTGCTGGTCCCTCCTTTCTGAACTGAGCACGACCTTGACCTTCAGACTGATTCCTAGCTTGCTTACGTGGACAGTCTCTCACACGATGATCCAGCAAACCACACTCGAAACATCCTTTCCCTCCGGTCCAACATTCTCCCCAATGGAACTTCCCACAACAATTACACTGGGCCGGTCTCTGATTAGCAGCTGTGGACCTCCCTGCCTGATTTGGCCCACTTTGCCTAAGCCTTTTCTGAACATTACCACCTGACCCAGACGATCCAAAGCCTCTTTTCTGCTTGCTCCTATCATAACTCTGTCTCACGGACTCCTTGACTCCTTCGGCTACCTTGGCCTTCTCCACCAAGACAGCAAATTCACGCTCTTGCTGCGGAGCAATCAGCAACCTTAACTCGTCTCTAAGTCCATCTTCAAAGCGGACACAATGATCATGCTCCGATGCCACTATTCCCTGAGCATAGCGGCTCAGCCTCAAGAATTCCGCTTCATACTCTGACACAGACTTATTTCCTTGTACCAACCCCAGAAAAGCTTTCCTCTGTGCATCAATGTAACTAGAGCCAACATACTTCTTCTGATAAGAAATTTTGAAATACTCCCAAGTAAGATCATCTGCCGTAGTACCATCACGCACCGTGAGCCACCATCGATAGGACTCATCCTTGAGAAGCGACACCGCTCCTTTCAGTTTCTCCTCATTTGTCAAATCTATCTCATCCATGATTCTTTTGGTCGATTCCAGCCAATACTCAGCTGTATTGGGCACTACACCAGACACACCTCGGAAAAATTCAGCTCTGTTAGCTCTAAGTCTCTCAGGTACCGACTTCCGAGCTCCTCCACCTCCACCCATTCCAGCTACCCTTTCCAGAACCCGCAGCATCGCTTGTGACACAGCGTCATCACCCGTCTGATCCTGCTCCTCAGCTCCAAAGGTTGGGGGTGGTAGTGGCGGTGGTATCTCGTTCTCAGATCCTTGACCCGACCCGACAGGTTCTGACACGGTCATCCTACCCCTTCCGCGTCCACGACGGCCACGTCCTCTAAAGCTCATTCTAACTATCGCGCTTTAATCTGATTAGGAAATTTTATGAATTAGTACATGTTTCACTTGATTATCCGCGAAGAAATTTTATGAAAAGAGTTTAATAGAGATTCTTTCGATCAAACAAAGTTTTAAGTCTTCTATCCTAGTTACACAGAAAAAAATACATCCATTCCCTAATACCTTTCATACCTATCACTCTTCAGACATTTCTGTCCGTTTCTAACCCAGGGGTATTTTCGTCATTTTTCTTACAGGGTATTTTTGTAATAAACCGAAGAAAATTTTAAAACTCTAATAAATCAAAACATCTTGTGATTTTAAAACTGAGGGTATTTTTGAGAAATTCTCAATTTGAGGATATGACAAAATTTTGAAAACCAGGGGTATTTTGGTAATTTTGTCAATCAGGGATAATTTTTGTAAATTTCCAAAGTCAAGATATTATTTTGAAATGCAAAATTTTTGAGTACTTTTGTAAAAATAAAAATTTAATCAAAATTGGGGTAATATGGTAATTTTAGAAACCAAGGGTATTTTCGTAATTTTGCCACTAGGGGCATTTTGGTAATCCGGGATTATTTGAAAATTTTCGAAGATAAATTTGTCCTACTATCTAAAAGAGATAATATAGTGATTTTAAAACCGAAGTTTTCCTTAAAACATGGCTAGTCCCTTTCGGGTTTTATTTAGGGTTTTGCCCATGACCGAGTCCTCTTGGTTAGGGTGAACCGAAGCTACGCACCAGGTAGGAATCCCGCGAAGAGGAAGTGAGTCACGAGGACTGCTTAAGTACCAAGCTCTTCCGGATCCAATCCTAGACATGCGCACCAAGATTTCCACACCCTAACTCGGCGACTTGGTCACGGGTTGGTTCTAATTAGGCCATTAAAGTCTTATGTCTTTGTTTAAGATAAACTAGTCCTAAAGTTTAAAATACTTATCACTATCTATGTCCCATGCTTCCTACCCTTCTACAGTAAATAATTCATACAAAAAGTTAGAGGTACTTACCAGGGCGGATCGGTGCCGGAGACTCGGTGCCATGCTTATTCAAAACCAAATATTTTCATAAACGCCTACCAAAAACATTTTTGGGCCTTGGGCCCCCACAGCCGAGCTTTGAACTGGGCTCTGACACCAATTTTGTAACACCCCAAACCCAGCCCAAACAATATGACCGAATTTGGTTTGCTACAGAGAAAACATTTTGAAAACCATTTTAAAACCGATTTTGAAATTAGTCGAAATGCCTTTCAATTTAAATTTTATTTGTTAAAAACCAAACTTAAAATATTTGTTGAGTCGAGTTGTTTTAAAAATTTCAAAGGTACCCGATGGTACTTTAAAACATTTTGCGTTTAATTTGAGAAAACATGTGCAACCGTTTTAACATCATCAGGTAGTTTAAACCAAACATTCAAACATGCAGCAATAATAAAATCATCCTAGGAGGCCTTATTACAATTAAGCAACATAAACTCAAAAGAAAAATAGATAAAATCCAAAATTCATTTATTAAAAGTCTCCACTGCATGGCCACCTCGAGTCCATCCGGCTCCTCACCCGCGATCTACGAGTCACCTGAAAAATTAAAGGAGAAGGTGAGTCATCAAGACTCAATGTGTAATCCTTCCCCGATTTAGTGCAATAACATACACAAATCATAACCAATTAACATGCATAAGTTTAAAGTGCACCCAACCTAACCATCCAAACGCCTTTCTCTACCCCGTGTGGTACCAAACCACTGGTGGTGCCAAACCACTGGTGACATATAGTCACAGATGTGATGCCAAATCACTGGAGATACCAAATCTCTGGTGTCCGAAGACACAAATCGAATGATGGGGCCAACCCATCGTGTGATACCAAATCACTGGCAGACGATCCCATATCTCAAAGTGGGGCCAACCCACGGTGGTATCAACCACAGGGACAAGTCACTATGAGGTGCCAAACCTCTAGAGGTACCAAACCTCTGGTGACCGTAGTCACAATGTGTTACCAAAACACTGGTGTCCGTCGACACGAATATCACTGCCCCCTCCACTCATCAACCCATACCAAACAATTATGTATATTTACTGAAATCATGCAAAAAGGTTTATTTTAACAACATTAATAAATTTATCATTGCCATATATCCAATAGTACACATACCAAATGTGTCATGCTTCCCAAAAGCATCAAATAATAATCTCAAAGCAATAAAGACTTACCCGAGTCTTTGTTAATACCATGATGGTATTACATCCATGTCTACACAAACGGATTAGGCATATTATAACACTTAACATATTAAAAAGTTATAAGATGTGTATGTACACACCTGGTACCAACAAGAGTCCTAAATCCCGAATAAACAAATCGGCCACACAAGTATTCTTGCCCCTATATTCGGCCAAAAATGGACATTAGTGCCATGGCTTATTCGGCCAAACCAAAATAATTGAGAAGGGTTCCTTGTGAACCCAAAATCTTACCCAAAAGCCTTCGAACACTAGCCAACACACTCCTAAATGAATCGGCCTCACTTCCCTACAATCAACCATCATCATTAAGGTTATTAGCCTTCGGTTTAAACGAATACTTAAAAGAATAATCCTTTGAAATAAACCCTTACCACCTTACCAAAACCGATTGCTAGAGAAGTCCCGAGGAAAACTATGTTACCTTCAATATTCGGCCAAAGTTGATCAAGATAGGAGAAGAAAATTTTCGGCACAACAAAGAGGTATATTCGGCTATAGGACAAAAAGAAAATAATAGGAAGAGAAATAGAGTTTCGGCAAAGAAGAGTGTATAGGAGGTTTTTGAAGTTTAAGCAAAACAAATAGGAGAACAAGATGTTGATGAAAGTTTCGGTTTTGAGAGAAGGAAAAGGAGAAAATAGAAAATGAGAAAAAAATGACCAAATGATCAAAAAGTATTAGGCTTATCAAAAGGTAAAATTCGGCCAAAAAGAAAAGAGTTTGAGGGAGAATGTTTTGCAAACTTTTACACCAAATACAAGGAATGACCAAAAAGAAAAGACTTCAATCCTTGCCAAACTAACACAAAATTTCGGCTCCCCCTTTAGTCCAAATTGCCGTCCAAGTTCATGGTCAATTTGCCATGAATTAGTTTCCAAAACACTTTCCACAAACCAAGCCTTTTGTCCCCTCAATTTACCATAACTTCAAGATATCCTACCATAACCTTAGGAATCTTATCCCTTTTTCCATGCTTTCCTTAAAAATAAATTCAACTTACCAAAAGTTATTAGTCCACCTATCATAAACATAGGTTGACCGGCCATTAATGCTATCATGAAATAAAAACCTCAAAATGCTAAACATGCTACTCGAACCACTAACCTCAAGCAACCTTTCAAGAGCCTTAACCAACTTGCCACTTACTCCTCTTGTGCTTTAAATGAACACTTAATTAACTTAAGTGTCAAGCTCACTTAATCCTACTTCATT
>CM016624.1:78247833-78670420 GCA_005393395.2 Gossypium australe
AATGTTCATTTGCACTAGTACACATACATACTCACCTTTTCATGCTTATACAAAGCACATATATCAACGTACCTAAAACAGATGTACAATTCACATATTCATTCATTTCTTGGACTAGCCCGTTGAACCATTCAGAACATAATAGGATATTCAAAGTGCTCGGAATAGTCGTACAATGCCAACATCCCAGACGTGGTATTACATGTAATCAGATATTGATGCCACTGTCCCAGACAGGGTCTTACACGAATCAATACGATGCCAATGTCCCAGACATGGTCTTACACGTAAGTCTCATATCAATGCCAACGTCCCAGATGTGCTCCTACATGATGTCACATAACGGACACCTATGTCATGACATATGCAATCCTATCTATTCCTAAGCTCATACGAGACTTCTCGAACTTTATCAACCTGTCGACTTATTCGTAAACTCAGATTTCACATACATTCCATCCCAATGGATATTCATAGCAATTCAAATTTCATATATATACAAATAATTCAATTCAAATACATTTATTTGTATATCGACTTACCTCGGATTCAGTTATTCGACTACTTTCGCTTTCCCGCGATCTAAGTCTATTTTCTTCGGTTCTTGATCTATACATATTCAAATTTAACCCTTTTATTTAACAACACATTCAATTCAATCCAAAAACACACATTTAGGGCAATTTACAAATTAGCCCTCACATTTTCATATTTTGACATTTTAGTCCCTATTTCACAGAATCACAAAATACACCAAATTTGCTTATACCCATGCTTGGCCGAATATACCCTATGATCATATCAATCCATACATTCCATTTATTTAACAAATTAGTCCTTCAAAATCTCATTTTGTCAATTTAACCCAAAATACTCAAATTCAACAAAACTCCAAAGAAAACTATGATAATCAAACATATATCTTTCATAATTCACCATCAAATATCATAAAACACATGAGTTCATCAAAGGCACATCTCAAAAACATCGTCAATTCTCAAAATTAAGACATGGGTTTTATAGTATACGAAGCAACGATTGTAAAAACGTAGAAATTATCAAAAACCGAAGTCAAAACTTACCTTAATCAAAGCTTGCAAGTGCTGAAGATCAAAAGAACAAAACCCTTTATTCTTCCTCTTATTTACGGTCAAGAAGATGAATAAAATGGCCATTTTTTGATGTTTTATTATAATTATCATATTATAAATTCTAATTTACAAATTTAACCTTTAATACTAAATGCATAAAACATATCATATAAGGTCATTCTTGACCATGTCCATCCACTCACTTAAAAATGGCTTAATTGCCTCATAAGGCCTCTATATTAAAAAGCCACATCAAATAGGCACTTAATCAATTAGAAGGCCACTTTTACACTTTATACGATTTAGTCCTTTTGTCAAATTAAGCACACAAACAAACAAATTTTCATACGAAACTTTCACACATGCTTAATCACATACAATAGGCACAGAAAATAATATTAAAATATTTTTACTGACTCAGATTTGTGGTTTCGAAACCACTATTTCGACTAGGGTCTAAACCGGACTGTTACACAAAGTCTATCGTTACACGCTCCCACTTCCACATAGGGATCTTAACCGGCTAAAGCAACCCTGAGGGCAACTAATGTTCGACTTAACCTTTTCAGACCACTTCCCATTTTAGACCAGGCCACCAATAAATTTTTCAGAGGTATTGATACATTTTGTTTCCACAAGGATGCATAGCATAAAAACTACTATGCGCCTCCTGTAGAAACAATCGCCTCAACTCCTTGTCATTAGGCACACAAATCCGACCCCTAAAACAAAAAACTTTGTCACTGTTCAAACAAAAATCTGACGATTCATCTGACTTAAGCTGACACAGACGCTGTACCAGTGACTCATCACTTAACTGTTTAGTTCGAATTTGGTCGACCCAAGATGGCTTAACTTGTAGTTCAGCCAGCAAACTTCCATCCTAGAATAAACTCAGACGTACAAACATTGCTCCCAGTTCATTCATCGCTCTATGGCTAATAGCATTGGCTACCACATTAGCCTTACTAGGGTGATACTCTATAGTGTAGTCATAGTCCTTAAGCAACTCAACCCACCTATATTCCTTGAGATTTAACTCTTTTTGAGTTAACAAGTACTTGAGGCTTTTGTGATCAATGTAAATGATACGCCTCTCACCATACAGGTAATGTCTCCAAATTTTTAGAGCAAACACGACTGCAGCCAGTTCAAGATCGTGCATAGGGTAGTTACCCTCGTGTGTCTTAAGCTGTTGCAACTCGTGAGCTACACTTTACCGTCTTACATTAAGACACATCCAAGTCTGACGCGTGACATACCACTAAAAATGACAAACTCCCTATTCGAATCAGGTTTAACTAGAACAGGAGCTTGCGTCAGAACAAACTTGAGCTTTTCGAAACTAGACTACTGTTCTTCAGACGATGCAAACGGTGCGTTCTTATGCAGTAACTTTGTTAGTGGTGACGTAATCAAGGAAAATCCCTCAACAAACCTTTGTAGTAACCTGCTAAACCCAGGAAACTCCAAAGCTTAGGCACATTTTTCGACTGTTTTCGCTCAACTACAGCTTCTATTTTCTTAGGATGGACCCGAATCCCCTTAGCAGTCACTACATTGCCTAGAAAAGAAACCTCCTGCAACCAAAACTCGTACTTGCTAAACTTAACATATAATTGCTTATCTCACAGTGTTTGGAGAACAATACAAAGTTGTTCATCATGCTCGGACTTAGTCTTGGAATAAATCAATATGTCGTCGATAAAAACTACCACAAACTGATCTAAATACGATTGAAACACTCAATTCATTAAATCCATGAATGCAGTCGGGACATTTGCCAACCCAAAAGGTATCACTAGGAACTCGTAGTGCCCATAACCAGTCCTAAAGGCGGTCTTGAACACATCAGTCTCTTTAACCTTAAGGTGATGGTAACCAGAATGGAGAACAATCTTGGAGAAAACAGATGCCCCGTGGAACTGATCGAACAAGTCATCAATCCTCAATAGCGGATACTTATTCTTTACCGTCAACTTGTTTAGCTGTTGGTAATCTATACACATTCTCATTGACCGTCCTTCTTAACAAACAATACTGATGCCCCCATGGAGAAACACTCAGTCGGATGAACCCTCTATCGAGAAGTTCTTAGAGCTGAGCTTTTAGCTTCGTAAGTTCTTTCTGTGCCATGCGATAAGGTGCAATGGACACAGGAGCGGTACTCGGTAACAGATTGATACTAAACTTAACTTCTCTATCCAGAGGTATTCTGGGTATTTCCTTGGGAAAAACTTCCAGGATGTCCCTCATAGTACGGATATCTCCCACAGAGAGCTTTACAGGGACAAAACCGGATACGAAGGTAATGTATATCTCACACCCTTTTCAGACAAGCTTATCAGCTACAAGGGCAGAAATTTCATTGGAGAGGTAATCTCTACGCTCACCAATCATTATAACCTCGCTATTCTCATCTATCCTTAGAGTAACCCTTTAAGAAGCACAGTTTAGACTAACTCAATGTTCCACGAGCCCATACATTTCCAAAATCAAATCAAACTAACCAAAAGACAATCCCATCAGATCCTCCGAAAATACAATCCCCTGTATTTCTAAGGGTACTCGTCTATATCCTTTATCAACTCGAACCAGTTGACCCAAAGGACTAATCACAGAGAACTCCCTAGCAGTATTTTTAACAGGTATACATAGATTGGCAGACAAAGTAATAGCTATGTATGAATAAGTTGATGCAATATCAATGAGAGAAAAATACAGAATAGAATGAATAAGGAACGTACCCGCTATGATGTCGACGTCATCGCTATCCTCGTGGCTTCTCACTGCATAAACCAATGCCAATTGTCGTGCCTCAGTTTGACCCACACCTCTACCTGGTGCTTTCTGACCTTTACTAAAACCATTACCCCTTGTAGTAGTACCATGAACCCTAAGTGGTTGCTGAACCATTCTCGGAAGCTAAGTAGGACTCGAAATGAAAATCTATGCCATAGTTGGCACCTAATCTGATCAACGAGGACAATATCTAACTTGGTGCTCCATCGACCCACAACGGAGACTTGCCCCCAACTTTCTCCAACACTCGCTTGGATGGTGCTTTATGCAGTTGATACAAAGATGAATCTCAATCACTATAGCTGATATCTCAATCTTTTAAGGCCTGTCAAACCTTACCCATTTCTTAGGGAACTGTCCAGAACTACAGGGACCCGAATCCTTCTTGGTCTTACATTGATCTCTTTCCCAGTCACGCCTCTCACACTCACTACGCTTTACCTCCTCCACTATCTTAGCCTTCTCAAATAAGGCTACAAAAACCCGCTCCCACTGAGGAGCTATCAAGACCCGTAAATTATAACGTAACCCTTTCTTAAATCTCATACATTTATTGTAGTCAAATTCTACTAGAGCCTGTGCATACCTGCTCAGTTTCAAAAACTAGGCCTTATACTCAGCCACAGATTGATCACCTTGAACCAAACTCCTAAACTCGCACCGGAGAGCCTCCATGTAACTCGCCCCCACATACTTACTCTGGAAGGCATTCTAGAAGTAGTCTCAATTAACCTGTTCAGGTTGAGCACCCTGCTCAACTATCAGCCACCACTGATAGGCTTCATCCTAGAGCAGGGACACAACACCCCTCAAATTCTGAATGGGAGTGCAGTCAATATCGGTCATAATACTATCAATGGCCTCTAGCCAATATTCTGTAGCAGTAAGGGTGACTCCTATGACGCCCCTAAACAACTCAACACCATTCGACTGGAGTCGCATAGTAACCAACCCCCGGCCTCCAAATCCAGAATGGGTCTTAACGACCCTTTCTAATGCCCGAATTATGGCATGGGATAGTGCGTTGTCCCCAGCCATTGGAGTTTGGGACCCTGTCTCAGCAATAGAGTACCAATTGTCTCACTAGTCTCTAGATTAGGCATACTGCCCATAGAGGATGACTCCGCTCAAGCTCCTCCTCGACATCCACGAAACCCACATCTACGACTATCGTGCAAACTCATGGGATCAGTTTGTCTACAATATCAGAAGTGCCCCGATCAATTTAGAAGCTTTAGTGTAGTGCTCATACCTGTTCATAATAGCATATCTAACCAGATAATAGTTTAATCACTACAGTGTTTCCATTAATCACAATAACAAAACATAAATCCTTACAGGTTTGGCATCGGAGGCTCGGTCATTTATAGAAATAAGTTTTTGGAATGACTTAAATATCCGTTTTTCATTTAACTACCTTTGACACACATTAAGAGCCCAAACGCAGTATGAGTGTTGACGAACCTAACTCTGATACCACTAAATGTAACATCCCATACCCGGCCTAGACGACAAGGCCAAGCCCAGAAAGCTACAATAGACGGCAATCAAAATGCATTCAAAAATTTAAGATAACTCACTTTTAAATCCAGTAGAGTTTAATAAAAAACAAGTTAGTATCTCGACATTATCTCCTTACTACTGATACTACGAAAATATCTAACATGGTTTAAATACTAAACTGTAAAACACCTATAATCGAGCACCACATCTGTCGACCCGATCAAGTCTGTGATTTACTTGAAATTCATACAACAATACATGGATTAATATACCAAAAAAAAACCCAACTAATTACATACTCAAAAGACTATCGTCAATTAAAATATCCAATATATTGATGTAGAATCAAGAACAATTCATTCAATTACAATTCAGAGTCCTACAGACGGATAATAGATCGAGCTATAGTCAAATGTACAACAGAATGAACACATGCAATTTCTTAATACAAACTGCTACACACCATCTCTGACCAACCCAACACACCAATAGGGTATTCATTACCAATTTAGCCCTACACACCACTCAGTATTTGTTTGACACGTTTCAGAGATTGTAGTCTAGCTGCCAGATTAATATACAGGTTCCAGAGAGTTAACCTTTGGTTTAGAACAAAATACTTACTCCCAAATCAATTCCTATCCAATACATACAAGTATTTCACATAATAATCAATGCAAAGTTCTATGCAATTATTTAGATATACTCATGTTCATATACAGTAGTTCAATTCCAGTGAATTTAGTCAGCGTTCAAATTACAGATCATAAAGTAACAGTTTATGTAGTCAATTTTAGTTCAAACGGCCTCGCAGAAGACTTGTATTTAACTTGAGTGATGCTCAGTATATGGCGAGAATTTCATAACTGGCCTACACGCTCGTTTGTTCCCCACACGACCTAAGTAGCTAGTCCAACGACTCCACATGACCTGGACACACACCCGTGTCCCTTGCCCGTGTGACTCATTTGACAGACAGTCAGTTACACAACCTACCACATGACTTGTCACACAGTCGTGTGGCTCACACGGCCTACCACACGGACATGTAGCGTCAACAACCATGTTTTTTGGTGTTCAAAATTCGCATAACCTCGGGTTTCGATATGCACCTAAAATAGTTTAGAAAAAGAAAACAACGTAGAGGACTCCTGAGACCTAAAACGAACATTCAAAAACCAATTAAGCAATAATTCACAACAAATGCCCAGATTAAAGCGCAACCAAACTCGTCGAAATGTTTCGGCACAAACCCAACTAAACACCACATTTACCTCTGTACAACACCGTGATTCATGAATCAAGAATGTTACAGGAATCGTTATCCTTGAGACCTTCCCCTAAAGATAGTAATCGAACATATAAACAAATGATTCATACAATTTAAGCAAGAAACTAACTTGGTGAAAGCGACATCACTAACGATTAGAGTTACGAAATAGCTGAAATAAAAAAGTTAACAGAAACCGAGTTACCCCACATCAGCAGTAGTTACGAACAAAAAGTCAAACGATTGATAAAAGAGAAAGAAAAAGAAGTATGGAAAAAAAAGTAGAAAAGGAAAGAAAAGAGAAAAAGAAAAGAAAAGAACCAAGAGAGAAAGGGAAGAAGAGGAACGTTTTCTTTAAATTATTTTAACCACCAACAAGTTTTCCGACAGTAAGTAAAAATATTTCCTAATGCATACGCTGAGACTCGAACACAAGACTAATAGAATATATAAACTTAACCAGTGAACCAATAAGCTTATTCTTGATACAAATGTACACTGAATTAAGTTTAAGTCAATGAATCAAGAGTAGAGGTTAGTTAAATTTGAATTAGCAAAAACGTCTAAGGACGCAACTTGAACTCCAGACCTCAAACACATAAGCAAAGCACATAACCACAGATACAAAGATTCAATTATGCTAGAATCCAATACTACCTTAAATTTTTGGGGTGTTACATTTACTACTTTTGCGATTTAGTCCCTATACCTTATTTATTCCCTATTTTGATAAAATTACCTGACTGAAATTCAAAAAAATTCTAATATGACACTGTAAATATTTAATAGAAATATATACGAGTCCAATTTACAAAAATAAGGTCTCAAAATTATACTTTTTGACACCACTAACTTTCAGGTTGTTACAATTTTCTTGAAACCAGAGAAGGGAAGTAAACATTCTTAGAGTCATATGAGGTAAGTGTATTTTACACTAAAACTAAAAAAAAAAGTAAGTGTCTTTTACCCTTTAATTTAACGAGAATAAAAAAATCGTAAAGTCACGGTTGTAATGGTAAAGTTGTAAGTTGACTCTAGAGACAAGGATTCAACACTTTGTAACGTAACCTTTTTAAATTTGCAAACACAAAAGAAAGTTTTAAGGCAACGATGGATGGATCGTTTTGTTTATGTATTAATATGTATTCGTTTTAGTGTGCTTGAACGTACATTTCGAGTTTATTGGCATTTCTCATAATGGGAGGGATCCTATTACACATTATAAAAACTAAAGTAGTTTTACAAACTTTTGTAACTATTATATGATTAATATTTTAACGATCCAATCATTATTTTTTATGATCAATTCATGTACGTCAAATTTGATACAAATTTAAAACTTCTAACTAATTGTTTTATATTAAAAAAAAACTTCAACCGTTAAATATATATAAAGCAAAATATTATCAATTACTTACATATAAATAAATATGGTTATATGACAATATACTTTTTAAATAATAAAGATTAAGCATCAAATAAACAAATAAAATATTTAAAAATATAGTAAATTACTATTAATTAGGTTAATCTAATATAATATTTCAATTTTATTTTTAAATGCGTTTATGATAAAAATAAAAACGATCAAGAAAAATAATCATTAGAAGTTATTTAAAAAATCAAATAAATGATTGTTTTTAAAGAAAAAAAACAAAATCAAAATCTTATATGGATAAATATGTACTATCATGACTAATATTCCTTGGTGCATACTATACAAGGCCTATTCAAAAAATGTAAACAATGTTATACTATAAAATTGTTTGGGGTCTAAGCTGGACCGGGCTATACATATGTAGGTATTATGACATTTTATACTTGTTTAAATTCTGTTTGATTTGTAATATAGTATTAAATTTAAGGTGACATATTTATAAGTAATTAATTTAAATTTATTTTAGATAAGTCTACATTAATTTTTTTAATTGTTATTTTAAATTTAGTATTTAAAATGGTTTTTACTAAAACTTTAGAAACAAATTACTTAACATGCTATATTGAAGATTTACAGGGATTAGATCAAACTAAATCGACAACCCTAAACTAAAGATCAAATCAAGTCGATTAATGGGAAGATTGATGCGATCCCGGTCGCATCATGTTTCGATACTCTTCGATGACATCGAAATTGGCCCAAGAACGAGGGGCTCAAGTGCAAAATGAAACTAAATTTCAGATTAATGAGCTCAATCTTAGTTTTCTCAGCTTATCTAGCTCGGTCCTAGCTCATTGAGCTTAATTCTATTTCATTTTAATTTATGCATTTTAGTTGCTGGAATAAAACATTAATTAAGAGTTAGTTATTTTTTAGTTAATTATAGTTTGAGTCTTAAATATGTCTTAAGTCTATTTATGCATGTTAATTAGTACAACATTTTAGTGTGTCTTAAGTCTAATTAATATGTTATAATAAGTACAACTTTGAAGATCAGGTAATTTATGAACACTTGTCAAGCATTTTTTTTATCTCCGAAATTTCTCTCTTTTTTTTTTGTTTTTTCAATTTTGTAACTCCTTTTTTTTTTTCAATACAAATACATTCAATACTTTTACAATCACGTTCACGAATTTTTTTTGAATTTTTTTCAATTTTTTTTCAAATACTTACTCCGGCACTTCACAAAGGTCCGTGCTCCTCGATTTTAGCTATCTCTGATACCAAATGATGTGATCTCACCTCGGTGATGCGAGTCGAGTCGTCTTAGTTGCCCGATCATTAAAATGGAGAAGTATCGTTCGATTTTGAAACTAAGGGGTGATTTCGACAAAGGAAAGTATTTGGTGAAGATGGTTCAAAATGGCTAAGAAAGGAAAGTTGATAATTTGGGCAAACAATACGATTCGAGACATCTACAACTGAGCTCGTATCATTTGATGTGTAAGCTTTAGACACAATGATGCGAACCAGCTCGGTGATGTGAGTCGAGTTGTCTTAGTTGCCCGATCGTCAACGAGAAAGTATCGTTCCAAAACTTGAAGTTGCTTGTAGTTAGCTAAATATGAAGGAATTGATGGAAATAGGTTCAAAACAGGTTAGGTATGATAAGAATAAGTTCGGTTTAATAAGAAAGGTAAGATAGATAATTTGATGGATATGTGGAATGGAAATTCGGACTTAAGCGTCAAGAACGATCCAACACTATGAAGAGTGTGACCCGAGACTTATATGGCTTAAGGTGGAAAAGGCGATGAAGGAAAGGGACCTTGACCCGTTACCTAGCAAGGTAAGAACCAAAGGTATAAGGGTAGGATTGAACGCCACACCGATTAGGTGATAAGTTCAAAAGAGAATCAGGTTGATGCCACTGACAAGCAGATAAGTCAAAGTGAGATTCGAACGAAATTGGAGAGGAAGAAACCTCACAAAGAACACTGTGTTCATTCAAATTGGAAAAAGTCTTAATTGTTTAACCCGAAAATGTTTACAAGAGAGCTATTTATAGACACAAAGATGACTACTCAATTCGGCATCTATGTGTTCACACAATAATAAAAATGTCCACACTTAACATTAAAGATGGTTCATGGACGTTCTTCCTTGTATTGACATGTATTTAGATGTTCATGCACCTCATTGAATGATATTCATGCATGTACTTTAGCTTGAAGAGTCAGATTCTTCCTCCCTTTGCTGTGCATGAATTCTTAGCATAGAAGAAAACTTCAAGTGACTTGTATAATCACCAAAAGTCTCATTCATCTCCTTGGTTCGTTCATGCACTTGCATGGAACATGCATTCTCATAAATAGGTGCTTTAATGGCATGTAGGTTCATGAACAGTAGCATGTATCTTGTAAATTCGTTCTCCCCTTTGTGCATGCATGTTGTTCATTCAATGTGCTGAATTAATGTGTCATTCCCCCCTGGACGTTCATGCCTTTATCCATGCATGTATAGAAGCTGATTAGTCGAATTAAGGTGTGAACATGGTAGCCAATCGGTCAATTAAGTGTGAAAGCACTTGATGCTTTGCTAGCCACGAAATGGCTCTTGGGAGGATGTATTCAGCTCTTTAAATGTGCCATATGAACAGCTTGAAGAAGCTTCCTAGCAGCAGCCAATGTGAACATCCTGAAAGACATATTAAAGCTCGATTAAATGCAACATTAAGACATATTCTAAACACCATTTAATTTGTCTAAGCTTTAGACACAATTAAGATGTCTTAATCTAAGATACATTAAAAAGATGTACTTATTATAACATATTAATTAGACTTAAGACACACTAAAATGATGTACTAATTAACATGCATAAATAGACTTAAGAAATATTTAAGACTCAAACTATAATTAACTAAAAAATAACTAAATCTTAATTAATGTTTTATTCCAGCAACTAAAATGCATAAATTAAAATGAAATAGAATCGAGCTCAATGAGCTAGGACCGAGCTAAATAAGCTGAGGAAAACTAGATTGAGCTCATTAATTTGAAATTTAGTTTCATTTTGCACTTGGGCCCCTCGTGCTTGGGCCAATTCCGATGTCGTTGAAGAGTATCGAAACAAGATGCGACCGGGATTGCATCAAAGATATTCTGAACTTATTGGAAGACTTATCCTTCATGATTTATGCCACATTTATCTTGCTTATGTTAAAGGTTAAATGATTATATAGATAAAATTATGTTAGTAACTTCATAGTCATATATAAAGTGTGCAAACTTGTATAGGCTTTGTACATGAGTTGAGAACACTTATTTTGTTCAATGAGGAACATATATTGTGAGTGCATTATTCTGTAATAATCAAATGTGTTACTTGGTTAAGTGTCTTAAGCTTTCAAGGGGAAAATTTAGAGGGGAAATGTTTAGATCTTAGGTATAAAAGTGAAAAGTTTAATTTCGTGATCGTTAGAGCTTGAGTTCACTTGCTGCATGTGGAGTTAAGATACTGAATTTTTTTTCTAAGTAAGGTCCTACAGATGTAGGGAAACCGAATTGTGTAAGCATCACTTGTATTCTTTATTTTTCTACACCTTACATTTTTGTGCTTGAAGTAGTTGGAATTAGTGTTGGCACTGCTTCTAACATTGCTTGTGTTGATTGTCAAAATATAAATTTAGACCGAACAATTATAACATAAATTACATAATATATAAAAAAACACGTGACTATATAATTATAAATAAATATTATAAAAAACGTATATTAACATTCACTTATTGTAAAATTATTGCTTGATAAAATCATTGTTTAACATTGTAAAATAATTTAATAATGTTTAAAACTCCAAACACAAATATATTCAAACGTTGAAATTTTAATAATTAAATATTAATTTTAGTATTGCTCTTATCAAAATTTGATTTCAATAAGTAAATATTGTAAAATATTTAATAATTAAAAATTTCAAAACAAATATATATTCAATGAAAACTTTAAAAAAAAATAATGTGTAGACATAAAAAATTGTGACTTAAAAAAGGTTGTCTAACAATTTTTTAATATTTGATTAAAAAATAATTTTTTGAAGTAAATATTTTTTGCTAGAAATGTTTAAGGATGATAATAAACCTTTCTATTTTCTAAAATAATATGAATTAAAATTTTTTAAGTAAATACAACTTAAAATTTCTAAACAATAAATTTTTTGAAGTTTCTTTTCAATATATATATATTTTTGAAGCTTTAAGCATTACTTAAATTTTAAAAAAATTATAATTAAAAAAGTTTAACATTATTTTTACTTTTAAATTTTGTTTTAAAACTTTTTTAAAAAAAATATTTATCAATGTTTTGGAAAATTAACTCTATTGTTAACATGTTTCATTTTTAATAGTATTATATATATATATATATATATATGTATTTAACCATTTTTAAATTTCACATAAAATTTTACATTTTCTAATTATATTTTGAAGTATTGAATATTTTTTAAAAATAATTTATCAGTAATCAAGTTTTTTTAAATAATTAATGATTTTTAAAAAAATATAAATATCTTTATAAATATTTTTTTATTATAAAATATTATAGTATTATTTTAAATGTTTAACATTAAAAATATTGTAATATTATTAAATAATTGTCACATTACTTAAATTTGGTTAGTTTCCATATATACAGTAATTAATTTGTTAATTTTCAACATCTGCCACTTGACAAAAATCTAACTTAGTGTTTCCATTTTTGAGTCTTTATATTACTTATAGATAATATATATATATATATATATATATATAGGATAATATAAAATAATATGAAGATAAAAATAAATAATATAAACATAATATAAATTATATATATATATATATATATATATATATATATATATATATATAACATAATTAGAAAATGAACAGGCTGAATTGAGCTCCAACCTTAAATTTTGATGTATAAATCCAGCTCATATTTTAAACTCTGCCCCAGTGCAACATGTTTAAAGATTTCAATTACACATATATAGTTATATACACATATTTCTTTTTAATCGATATTTTTAGTTAATCAACCAATTGATGAATCTTATTTATTAAATTTTTTATAATTCTTAATAATTTTTTTATAATTCATTAATATATACAACAATAATCTTTCATAATAATCCTTTACTATTAATGTTTTAAAAATAAATATTTTTAATAATTTTCTATAATTATTTAATAGTATTTAATAATAATTTTAAAAAATCACAATATGAATAAATAATTATTTAAGCTCATTTAGACCTGAACAATCATTTGTCCAAACTCATTTGGACATTATTTCTTAAATTTTAATAATTTTTTGATAAATTTTAAATATTTTCTATAATTATTTAAAAAACTCAGGATGAACTTGGATAACTATTTGTCCATATTTATTTGAACAAAGATAACCATTTGTTCAAGTTCATCCTAGACTTGGTTTTTAAATAATCATTAAAATTTATTTAAATTTTAATATTTTTTTGTAAGAGTATGCCCAAAGATCAATTATGAGATGGTTGTAATAACATACTTTATTTACCATATTTATTAATATAAAGCGTTGTCATTATTATTTTAGTTTTTCTATCTGTGTATACAAATAAACTGTTTTATAATAATGTCCTGAGAATAATATGATTATTCTTAAAAGATCCTTAGTCGAGTATTATTGTTGACTAGGACAACAATAATGCATTAAGACTAACATGTAGTTGATTGATGATAAAGAGTCGTCATTGATGTGGATTGTCAAAATCAATGCATGAATATGTGTGTTAGAGAACAACATATTGGATTGACCCGTTATGAGTATGTTTATTGGATTATTATGTAATTGTCACAACATTACTCATAGTGATTAATATGTATATGATCCTCAGACTTGAGATAATTATTATCTCAACATCATGAGTTGTATATTTTGATACAGTCAAACGTACACCGTAACTGGTTGTTCTATAAAGGCTGATGTTGGATATACCACAATCTATGTAAAGGGATATGGTTGATCAATATAGGATAAGTCCCTCCTACATAATGGGAGTAATATCTTAGGCCACTTGATTGAGTGAGACTAGAAATGCATGGCCATGCTTAAATAAGTTGACATGAGATGTCATACTAATTTGTATATCATAGTCTACTCAAGATATCAAGAAACATGGGATGGACTATACAAGTGTGACTATTCCATGACTTCTGTCCATTCCAGAGATAAAGGACTTAAGGATTAATGCATGAAAGGTTAATCACAAAAAGTTATGTGGAATCATGACTTCTTGTAACTTAGGTAGTAATGATGCATTGCTAGATGCCACTCATTGTTTGTGACATTAGAATCGTTCTATTATTACTGCTAACGTTGCAAGAACCTACAGGGTCACACCCTATGGTTTAAATGAACGGAATAAAATATAATTGGTATTATTTTTTGGTTGTCACATGAATTAAATTAATTAAAGAATTAATTTAATCAGGCAATCAAATATTGAACATATTATATGTACAAGGATGTTGTACACATAATGACAACATAATTCTATTAATATATGAATTTGATTCATATATAAATTTAAATAAATATAGTTTACCGAAATCCTTA
This sequence comes from Gossypium australe, assembly GCA_005393395.2. Classification (NCBI taxonomy): domain Eukaryota; kingdom Viridiplantae; phylum Streptophyta; class Magnoliopsida; order Malvales; family Malvaceae; genus Gossypium; species Gossypium australe. The sequence continues at coordinate 78,262,519 of CM016624.1, forward strand.
TTATAATTAATGTAATTATAATTTTCGGTTAAAAACTTTATTGTATTTATTTAATCTTATGATACATTCAAGAGATACCAATTATAAAAGGGTATTAAAAGGATACCAATTAAATGGGCCCAATGAAAAAGATACCCATTATAAAAGGCCCAATTAAAAGGATATCCAATATAAAAGGTATTTAAAAGAGACAAAGCTTATGGGAAAACCCTAAGTGATTGCTTGTTAGGTCTAGCAGCCGTCAAGCAAATAAACCTCCAAAACAGTTTTGGAGATTTCTTCCGTTCATAGTCAAACCGGGTGGATTACGTAGAGGCCGACATCGGAAAAGGTTGTGGCTTGATTCGACAGTAGATCAAAACTCTTGTTGACAAGGCGTCGCTGTCTACTCAGATTGAAGTTTTGGTAATTTCGAAACCTTTATTTCACCCCGATTCGTTCCTCACACATGGATTCATGATTTGGATCGCCGGATCTAATTTTATTCTGCTGCGCCATGGGGTATTCGGCGTTCCAACATTTTTTAATTTTTAAAGAATATTTGTTGACGTGGTAAAATGCTTCATTAATATTAAGTACACATGGCATACTAAGTGTCACTGCTTGGTTGCTCCGTCAGTGATGTCATCACTTATCTATAGAAATGGATAAATTTTTTAACAGAAAATTTAATTTTCTCGTTGATATAGAAATTAATTAATTTATTTTCTTTAATAAAAAGAATAAAATAGAATCCAAATTCTTAATTAGAAAAGGTTACATCACAGCTATCTAAACCGGAACATAGACGGATACAGCGAATACATAACCACCCAAGTTTAGGCACGCAATCCAACTTCAAATGAGTTAATTAAATAGAGTGTGAGTGATAGTTGTAAAAAAAGAAAACGTCTCTTTCTGTTAAATTAATTCTAAAATAACCTGAAATTAAAAACTATATTATATGATATGGTTGGTGAAGTCTTTAGTGATTACTTTATACTTGAACTAATATTAATATACAATTTAATAGCGGAAAAAAATTAATAATTCGTACTACTTATCAACAAGGTATTGCATGTTTCTATCTGGCTAGTGCATGCAGCCAAGCCAATGAACTTCTCCTCTCCATGCATATACTGATTACTTACCAAAGAAACCTTATTTTAAAGAAAAGCAGAAGTTTAAAACAAAGAGAATTTATAAAAACAAACTAAATCAACAGGAAACTTGAACGTTATTCACCCAAAATATAAACGATCAAACACAATAACACAACTAATTAAGCATTAATACATGTAATTATTTTATACACTGTAAATAAAATTTTTAAATTTCATAAACATATTTGAAAAAGTGATGTGTGTTTTATTTTGTCTTCTACTATATACCTTACAATTACATGTCACTCTTTCGATTTACTTATGGATAGTGATTGAAATAAGTTACATAATATCATAACGCGAGGGTGCAGAAATAGGTAATTGGCTATGCTGCATTGCTGGACCCCTGGCATTCGTTCCCAGCAGAGTCTGGAAGGGAAGTGAAATTCCCAGGGTGAACCTTATTCCTTCCGGAAACAGTAGGTTTTCTCTCTTCAATGGCACCAGTAGTACCACTGATTTCCCCTCTCCTTGCACTTTCTTCTTCCATTCGCTTCATCTTTTCCTTCTGGCGCTTACGCATCAGATAAACCTCAGCACAGCTAGCTCCAATGGAAGACATGATAACAACACAACTCAAAAACAATGGAGAATAATTTGTCAAATGTTACTTGTATTGTGGGATGAAGTGGAATCTCCAAGGCAGGACTATTTATAGACTAAGAAGGGGGGGGTGACTGGTGAGCTAGCCATCACTAATCCACACTTCTAAGCTAATCAATTTAATTATGGAAAGCATTAATTATTATCTTAATGCAACAGAATTAAAGAGTTTTAAGAATACAAAGAAATGTAAAAACTAGTGGCGCAGCTGGTCCTGACCTGGCCCTTGACCCTTATGTTATTTTAAGACGAGAAAAGAAAAACAAGGTTTTCATTTGTTCATTTGAACAAGTGGATGTTACATAATATAAGAAGTGTGGATCGATAAAATAGTGGGGTTTTACTTTTGGAATGGCTTTCTTATTGCGGTATGGCCAATTCAAAAACTTAGTGCCCTTAAACTTACAGGCACATGCAACACGTCATGGAGAAAAATGGAAGGTGCACAGTTGGGCATTAATAAGGTTCTATATGGATCTGTAACTGCTTAGATGGGTTAAAACAAGTAATTGAAGCTTCTTTGAATAAATTTCAGAGGCAGCAGTTTCTGTTTTGCAGAAATGGAGCTGCATGTGAATAGTTAGCTGTTTTTAATTTTGGCGGGGCCCTGAAGGCCACTAATTAATCTGTTACTATTATATTATTATTTCTTAATTATTATTTATAATGATAAGGACCTACTCTTTTAAATCTGCCTTATAATAAAATTTTCCTGCTTAAGCCTTTGATTATTGGCATGTGGCAGCACTAATGAGTGATAATCCTTAATTATTGGGAGCACTTGATTGATTTCTATTTTCAATGCTGAGAATGAAAGGAAGGTAGCTAACCAGGTTTGGCTGTGTTAAAAAAGGAAAAAATTAAGGTTTTGAGTTTAGGGGGCTTATATTTAGTCACACTCTAAATTATTTGTGAGTTAATTTAAACTAGATTAATTATTTTTTGGTTTAAATTTGATAATAGTTTTTTACATTAGAATTTTTATTTTTCTTTTTAAGTTAATTTTTTAACTTAAGTTGAAGTTTAAACTTATTTTTGGTCTAATTTTTTTAAAGAAAATATCAAAAATTAACTTAAACCAAAACAAATTCATATCTTAATATAAGAATAATTACTAAATTTAATTATTAATTTAAACAAAAAATTTTCAAAAATCAATGTGAAAACACTTATCATACCCAAATAGTTATTTTAACTTGAATTAAACATGCAAGTTAGTGCTTGAAGTAATCCATACAAACCAACTATACAGCAGGGTAAGCGAAAACCCTAACCATCGAAAATCAGTTTCAACTGTTTTATACAATTTCGTGTTGATTTGGTTTTATTAAATTCAGTTTTATTTTAGTATGTTAATATTTGAATGTGTTCGAATTCCAATTCATAAGATAAATACTATAATTATTTGATCCAAATTGAATAAAAGCTAATGTTTTATTTAATTTTTAATTACTTTATAACATTTTAATATAATATAATATATATATATATATATAAATTAATGAAAATAATTTAAATATTATAAAAATATTTTTTAAACAAATTTTAAAAACTGATGAATCAAACCGATTCAAACCTTTAGAATTCGAATCTGTCCAGTTTGATATTTTTTGACATTCAATTTGATTCCGGTTTGCTTTTTAAAAACTAGAATAGAATATAACAACCGTAACTTTATTTTTCAAAATTAATTTGAACTGAAACGTTATCACTCATATAGAAAAGAAATAAGGTGGACAATAATTGTTTTATTTATCTATTCCTTATATTTTGTACCAATCTTGAAAACATTTATCCTTACCAATATTTAATTATATCTGTAATTAGTTTATGTCATTCAATCCTAATTTTGACTATATCTTTTAATTTAATATGATAAAAAATATTATAATTTAATTATTAAGTAATTTTAAAATATAAAAATTTAATATTGTTCCACATACTTCGCCTGACCTTTGACAGAGAGATACATTTGCCACAAAAGTTACCTTGCCTAATTCACGCCTCGTCTAGGTCTGAGGACACATCACTCAACCGCTCAAACAAGATGATTGTCACTCATCATCAACATACCTTGCAACCCATTAATGTCAAGTCATGCAACCCACTTGATAAGGGAATTATTGAATGACAAGCTTACTAATAAAAGGAAGACATGTGGCTTATAAAAGTCAACCTTCTATTAATTTCCAAGCATTATAGTGAGGGATCCTTTACACTCTTCACTTACTCTCTCTCTCTCAACTTCCTCTCTATATACAATTCCTCCACCTCTTCCACCTACGGTTCTCTGTTTTGAACCATTAGTGTCACCTCCATCAACAGTTACCTTTCAAAAATTGGTGTGGTGAGCACGCACTTTAACTTCCTAAACATGTCTTAAACGTTATAGCCGAATCTTAAAAACTATATTGGCTACTAGAATGACTCAGAAAAACTTTCGTATTTTAAATCATACTTTAACCATTTGCCCTTTTATTCAAAACTAGTTAACTTGGTTATTTGCCTTTGTTATGAGAAAACAAGTTAATTTCAAAAATCAAGCATCTTTAGAATTTCGTTTGTAAAGATTAATTATTTCAGAAAACTAAGTTGTATTTTATTAAAAACTCATCTTCAATATTGTAGCGGAAATCAATGATAAAATCATATTTTCGTTAAAAACTGATTTTTCATGTATAATCATTAAAATATCGAATAAGCAGTTTAAAACATCAAGTCATGCAAAAAAATAGAATAAAAATCCCAAAAATAAAGTCTCATCCCACCGTCCATAAAGAAAATTATTATAGTCCCAAAATAATCATTAAAATAAAGTTTAAAGTACTTGTAATTAAAATCATCTGAGAAGCTCTTCGATAGACGCATCCATGACCTAACCTCCGAGGTTATCTGTAAAATCAATAAACTAAGTAGTGAGCTAATAAGCTCAGTGTGAGTCTTAACTCTAGTAAACAATAAATAACAATAAATGTATCACTCAGTCCAGTAAATATACAAAATATTAAGAACAGTACAGAATTACATAATTTATACAGTGCATGAACATGTTAATGCAGTGTTTTCAGAAAAAGATCCTACCCAACACCGTTACACACCATAATAAGAGTTCTCCAGAACTCATCTAGCCAATAACACACCAGTTTGTGGACAAGCCATCAGTAATGCATATAAACTGCTAGAAATATGGACAAGTCACCAATATTGCAGACGAGTTGGCAATATTGTGGAAAAGCCAGAAGAATTGTAGACAAGCAGTCAGTACTTCCTCATTACAAAATCGTCCCAACCCCAATGCATAATGACATTTTTTTAATGATACAAAGTAGTACAGTAAGCATGAGTAAAACATGCAATCAATAGGCATGCTTTAGACATGTGATCATTAACAAAAACATTGGCATAAAACGTCACACATTCAGTAAAATAGTACAATGGGCACATTTAATGATACTTTCAGTGTTAACAATACCATCAGCCACATTTTTAACATGTGACTAAAATTTCAATAATAATATACATAATCTATCATGTACTCAGTCTCAATAGCATATCAGTAACATGTTTTAATATCACATATTATGAGAAATATCACTTAGTCATATAATAACACACAAACACATATGGCATCATAGTTTCATCACATCGGAAGTACTTACTAGAATTCAATCCTATTAAAGTATTTATCTTCACCTAGAATACTTATCGTATTCATTTAGCAAATATTTTGAAGCAAATTAATACGGTTATTATTTGTCACACCCTAAATCTGGTTGATCCAAATATAAGGCACGTAGATAGGGTTGTCTATTTTGGCGCACCCTGGTATTCAGTCTGCAAATTTATAAGCTTTTGGCGAACTCATGTTTTGGAGTATAGAGTACCTACCCAAGATGTATGTCAATAGTTAGTTCTTGTAATATTTTTCAATTAAAGAAATGAATTCGACAAAAAATAAAGTAAGCCTTGTGTAGGTTACCGCCAAAGGTATAGTACGTCCAGCTTGTTCAAGCACTATGCTAGTTGGGTTTGTAATGTGATTTGGTTAGGAACCAACTGAATTGATTGGAATATATGTGTTTGATTAGCATATTTTGTCTTTGGAGTTTTGTTGATTTTTAAGTAATTTGATGATAATTGAGAAAATGGTTATTTGAGGACTAAATTGTGAAATAAATGAAATGTTTGGACTTGTATGAGATACATGAGTATTTGGCTAAGCATGGGTATATGGTAATTTTGTACATTTGATGTTTTGAGAAAAATGGACTAAATTGATAAAATGTACAAATGTGAGTGCTAAGTTGCAAATAGCCCTAAATGTGTGCTTTTGGATTGAATTGAATGTGCTGGTAAATGAAAGGGTTAAATTTGGATATGTATAGATCAAGAACCAAAGAAAAAGGACTTAGATCGCGGGAAAGTGAAGGTAGTCGAGGAACTGAGTCCGAACGAACATCCGAATCCAAGGTAAGTCAATATACAAATAAATGTATTTGTATTGAGTTATGTATGTTCATATGACTATTGATAATGATGAATGCTTATGAGATGTTGTATACATGAATTCCAAGATAAGATCGATATAGTGTTAACATCCGAGAAGTCCCGTATGAACCTAGGAATAGATAGGATTAACTATGTCATGACATAGGTGCCTGTTATGTGATATCATGTAAGACCACGTCTGGGACGTTGGCATTGATTTCATATTTCGTGTCAGACCACATCTGGGATGTTGGCATCGATATGAGATTTACGTGTAAGACCATGTCCGGGACATTGGCATCGTATTGATTCGTGTAAGACCCTGTCTGGGACAGTGGCATCGATATCTGATTACATGTAAGACCACGTTTGGGACGTTGGCATTGTACGACTATTCCGAGCACTCAGCGTATCCTATTAGATTTTGAATGGTTTAACGAGCAAGTCCGAGAAATGAATGAATATGTGAATTGAACATCCGTTTCATGTACGTTTGATAAGTACACATTGTGTGTATATGAAAGTAAGTATTTTCTTAAACTTACCTAGTTGAATTATGTATTTGAATATGAGAATGTAAGTGAGTTATATGAATGGAAAAACTATGAGCTAATAAATTATGTGGTGATATGTGAGATTGAAAGATGAATGGCTAAGTAAATGTGCCATTGAGAACGATGATTATGAAATTGAGTTAATAGTGAACTCATATTGATTATATGTTTTGATTGCCTATATGTTAAGTTTATTTGTATATGCCTTACTAAGCTTTTGAAAGCTTACTTCGTGTGTGTGTTTACTCTGTTTTATAGATCGTCAAAGCTACTGAAGGCTCAGGGACTGTCGAGGATCGTCATCACACTACTCAAATTTATTTTGGAACTTTTGAAATATGTTTATAGCTAAATATGGCATGTATAGGCTAGTTGTTTTGGATTAAGGTTGAAAAGTGTATAATTAGCCAGGAGATGTGGCTACATAAGTATTGATAATAGGCAAGAGTAAATATGAAACATGGTGTATGATTTGGTATGACTTGGTAACTATGAAGTGGTCAAGTTAATGGTAAGTATATGGATGAAATGTAAGTATGCATGTTTGATCAAAGAAGGGGATATATGAAAGGTAAATGTGGATGAATCATGCTTGAATGCATATGTGTTTTAGTTGTACAAATTGGCATGATTGGTATTGTAATTGTATGTGGAGATTTGACGATTAATTTGATATGTTTTTGGTTGCCAAATGTGCATGAAATGAATTGGTAAATTGCTTATAGGGATTGACCCCTGTGTGGGTGGCATTTTGGCTTTGCAAGTGGCCTATTTTGCCTACACGGCCATGGCACACGGGCGTGCCTAGTAGCCGTGTGATGAAGTCAGTGTCTAGCCTATTACTACACGGCCATGACACGGGCGTGTCAACTAGCCGTGGGTGTAAGTCAGTAGCCAGCCCAAGTGTGCACGGCCATGGCACACGAACATGCCTAGTAACCGTGTGAATTAGGCAGTATTTAGCTTAAGAGTACACGGTCATAGCACACGGCCGTGTCTGGTAATCGTGTGGATAAGTCAGTATACATGCTCTATTATGGTACGGATTGGACACACAGTTGTGTCTAGTAGCCGTGTAAGACACACGGCCTGGTCACATGGGCGTGTGACCTTGACAGTTTTGAAAAAAAGTATTAATTTCTGAGAATTTATGTATGTGTTCGGATTATTCCCGGCCCTATTCTAAAGCATGATTAAGGTCTCGTTGACCTATATAAGGGACACTTTGATTGTGATTGATGAATAGTTGTATGAAATATCTGTAAAAATTTTTGATTTGTTCGGTAACGCCTTTAACCCTAATATGGTGACGGATACAGGTTAGGGGTGTTACATTTGATTGGTATTAGAGCTACGGTTTAGTCGATTCTCGAACTAACATAGTGTGTCAGAGTCTAGCTATACATGCCATGTATTTAAACTGTGATAGTGTGATGAATCCTGACGTGTAAAATGTATTTTATGTATAGTAATGGATCTCGAAAGAGCCATAGCTGACAATGTTTAAGGTAATGCGCCTGTTCCGGTGCAAGGGACAGTGCCATCTAATTCGAGGCCGGCTACGAGCGGTCAAGAGGGAGATGCTAAACAAGCCTTCTTCCAGATGATTAGTGAATGGTTCACTCAATTTATGAGAAATAACCCGACTGTTTCACAACCTCTGCCCCCGGTTAATCTCCCTCAGACTTCAGTTGTACCACCTATTATGTATTCGAATCTGTTGAATAAGCCTTCGGTTGACAAAATCCGCAAGTATGGGGTTGAAGAGTTCAGGGCTACTAGTGATGATGATGCCGAGAAAGCCGAGTTCTGGTTAGAAAACACTATCCGAGTCTTTGACGAGATGTCTTTAACTCCGGAGGAAAGTATTAAATGTGTTGTTTCACTGCTACGAGATACGACTTATCAGTGGTGGAAAACTTTGATTTCTGTTGTTCCGAAAAATCGAGTCACATGGGACATTCAAATAGAGATCGAGCTAGGTCACAAATGAGCTCCAAAACTCTAGCAACTTCAACGACAAGTGTTGGAAATGTCTGATCTGAGAAAACTGAATGTAAACATTGTGGAAGAAGACATCCGGGAAGCTGTAGATTGAATGACCGAGCTTGTTTTAGATGTGGATCATTAGATCATTTCATCCGTGATTGCCCAGAGTCTTTTGAACCAGAGACTGCCCAGAATCCAAGATTTGATAATGCTTCAGAAAGAGGTAGGCTTTCCTGAAATGTAAGAAACATCAGTGGTGGTCAAAGAACTACGAGAGATAATGTCACGAGATCCAAAGCTAGAGCACCTGCCAAAGCGTATGCTACCTGAGCTCGTGAGGAAGCTTCATCTCCAGATGTTATAATGGGTACATTTACGCTTTATGATACTTCTATAATTGCATTGATAGACCCTGGTTCTACACATTCGTATATATGCATGAACTTAGTATCCAGTAAGACTTTACCAGTACAGTCTACCGAATTTGTTATAAAAGTATCGAACCCCTTAGGTAAAAGCGTCTTGGTTGACAAAGTATGCAAGAACTGTCTGTTAATGTTTTTAGATATCTGTTTTCCTACTAATCTGATGCTTTTACCATTCCATGAGTTTGATATCATTCTGGGTATGGATTGGTTGACATTGCATGACACTGTTGTGAACTGTAAAAGAAAATTTTTTGATTTGAGATGTTCAAATGATGAAATAGTTCGGGTTGAGTCTAATGATTTAAATGGATTACCTGCTGTGATATCTGTATTGAAAGCTCAAAAATATGTGAAAAAGGGATATGAAGCTTACTTTGCTTATGTAATTGATTTGAAAGTATCTGAAAGGAAAGTTGAATTAGTGCCAGTTGTTTGTGAGTTTTCTAATGTATTCCCCGGAGAATTGTCGGGATTGCCTCCAATTCGTGAAGTTGAATTTGGTATTGATCTGTTGTCCAGTACAACACCTATTTCGATAGCTCCGTATAGAATGACACCAACGAAATTGAAAGAGTTAAAGTCACTGTTGCAAGAATTAATAGATAGAGGGTTTGCAAGACCAAGTTTCTCACCTTGGGGTATTCCTGTTCTGTTTGTGAAAAAGAAAGATGGCACGATGAGAATGTGCATTGACTATCGCTAATTGAACAAAGTGACCATAAAGAACAAATATTTGTTGCCCAGGATTGACGATTTGTTTGATCAGCTAAAAGGAGCCACTGTGTTGTCTAAGATTGATCTGAGATCAGGATATTATTAGTTGAGAGTAAAAGATTCAAACATTCCAAAAACTGCTTTCAGAACGAGGTACGGGCATTACGAGTTTTTAGTTATGCCTTTCGGACTAACGAATACTCTTGCTATTTTTATGGATCTAATGAATAGAATTTTCAGAACGTACCTAGATTGATTTGTTGTTATATTTATTGATGGCATTTTGATTTATTCACGGGATGAGACTAAGCATGCTGAGCATTTGAGGATTGTGTTGCAAACTTTGCGAGAAAAGCAATTGTATGTGAAATTCAGCAATTGTGAATTTTGGCTGTATGAAGTCAGTTTTCTGGGGCATATTGGATCTGCCGCTGGAATACGAGTTGATCCAAGCAAGATTTCTGCTATTGTGGATTGGAAACCTCCGAAAAAAGTATTTGGAGTCTGCAATTTTCTAGGACTTGCTGGTTATTATCGAAGGTTCGTAAAAGGCTTTTCGATGATAGCAACTCCGTTAACTAGATTGCTTCAGAAAGATGTAAAGTATGAATGGTCCGATAAATGTCAGAAAAGCTTTGATCAGTTGAAAACTCTGTTGACTGAAGCTCCAATTTTAGTACAGCCAGAATCGGGTAAAGAATTTGTAATTTACAATGATGCTTCGTTGAATGGTTTGGGATGTGTACTGATGCAAGAGGGCAAAGTTATAGCTTATGATTCAAGACAATTAAAGCCTCATGAAAAGAATTATCCGACGCACGACCTTGAGTTAGCTGCGATTGTATTCGTATTAAAGATTTGGCGTCATTATCTGTTCAGTGAGAAATGTCACGTATTTTCGGATCATAAATGTCTGAAATATCTGATGACTCAGAAAGATTTGAATCTGCAACAAAGAAGATGGCTAGAACTGTTGAAAGACTATGAGTTAGTGATAGGTTATCATCCAGGTAAAGCAAATGTTGTTGCCGATGCATTGAGTAGGAAATGATTATTTGCATTACATGCTATGAATGCTCAATTAGATCTGTCTAATGATAGTTCTGTGATAGCTGAATTAAAAGCGAAACCGTTGTTTATACAGTAGATATTTGATGCTCAAAAAGTTGATAATGAAATAATAGCGAGATGAGCTCAGTGTGATTCGAATTTTGATTCTGAATTTCGAGTGGATGCTAATGATTGTCTAAGATTTCGAGATCAAGTTTGTGTTCCAAGAAACTCAGAATTGATTCAGTTGATTTTGAGTGAAGCTCATTATAGTCTATTATCTGTTCATCCGGGAAGCACTAAAATGTATCATGATCTGAAACAACATTATTGGTGATCTGGTATGAAAAGAGACATTTCTAACTTTGTTTCAAAGTGTTTAGTCTGTCAGCAGGTCAAAGCTGAATATCAGGTTCCGTCTGGGTTGCTATAACCAATTCTGATTCCCGAGTGGAAATGAGATAGAGAAACGATGGACTTTGTTTCTAGATTGCCCCTGACTCCGAGAAAGAAAGATGTGATTTGGGTCGTAGTTGATTGATTAACGAAATCCGCCCATTTTATAACGGTACGACCTGATTGCTCACTTGATAGATTAACTGAGCTTTATATTTCAGAGATTGTAAGATTGCATGGGGTGCCACTATCCATTGTGACAGACAGAGATCCGAGGTTTACATCGCGATTCTGGAAGAAATTACAAGAAGCTTTAGGCACGAAATTGCATTTCAATACCGCTTTTCATCCGCAAATGGATGGTCAATCCAAGCAGATCATTCAGATTCTCGAGGATATGCTGAGATGTTGCATCCTTGAGTTTAATGGTTCGTGGGAACAGTACATGCTATTGATTGAATTTGCGTATAAAAATAGCTTTCAGTTGAGTATTAAAATGGCACCCTATGAAGCTTTGTACGGACGTAAATGTCCTCTGTATACAAGATACACGGGGTCGATTTGATAAAAGATACAGAACAGAAAGTGAAAGTCATTCGAGATAGTTTGAAAGCAGAGTCTGATGGAAAAAAGTCCTATGCGGATTTGAAACAAAAAGATATTGAATTTGAAATCAGTGACAAAGTTTTCTTAAAAGTATCTCTGTGGAAGAAAGTACTTAGATTTGGACGAAAAGGCAAATTGAGTCCGAGGTTCATTGGGTCGTATGAAATCATCGAGCGTGTTGGACTTGTCGCATATAGGTTGTTATTGCCATCTGAGTTAGAAAGGATTCACAATGTATTCCATGTTTCGATGCTCCATAAATACAGATCTGATCCATCACATGTGATTACTGCGTCTGAGATTAAAATCCGATCTGATATGACTAATGAACAGAAATCGATCCGTATCTTAGCTCGTGAAGTAAAAGAGTTGAGAAACAAAAAAATTCCGTTAGTAAAAGTGTTGTGGCATCGACACAGAATGGAAGAGGACTTGTATGAGATACATGAGTATTCGGCTAAGCATGGGTATATGGTAATTGTAACATCCTGAATTTATGGGCCTATGCATTTAGTGTGGGGATATGTTTAACATGTTAATTTAAGTGATAGGGGTCCAAATTGGGCTCAGAATTAGGCAAAGGCCCAGATTAAATTATTTTAAGGTGGCATCATTAACAATTAAAAAGGAACAAGTTTTGGGTCGCAAGGAGCCCATATTTTTGGGCCATTTTCGGCAATTAAATGTGAGCAAGGGTGACGCCACAACAAAGGATTTAAGGGCCCAAAATTAAAGTTTAATGAGGCCCAGATCTTTTAATTTAAGTGAGTTAAATTTGGCATTAGGGTTAGTAAGAGGTGGACGGCTACAAGGCTATAAAATAGGAAAAATTATGTGGATTTTTAAGTGATAATATCATAGATAAAAAGGAGAAAAGTTAGGAGCTTATCTTATAAGGAAGTGTTGGCCGAAAATCCACCACCTAGAGGAGTGTAAAATTCGGCTACTGCATGGCATAGAGGGTGCTGAAATTCTCCTCTCTTCTAGCTTAAATTTTAAGGGCATTTTCGGTATTTAGCAGTAGGTGTCAAAAATATATAAATAGGGGGGCTAGCTCCTTGTTTCTGACATTGAAAAAACCCTAAAATCCTCTCCCTTGGTGCTGAAATTCCCTAGCCTCTCCCTCTCCAAATTTATTTCTTCAATTTCTTCAAAAGCCGAAACTTTTCCCCACTTTCTTTTCCCTTGTGCCGATTTCTCTAAAAAGCCGAAGCATCCATCGCTTTTTCTTTTATTCATCCTATTTGAGAAATTATTCTATACTTCCGGCATTTAAATCTTCCATTGGCATTGCCGAATCCTCTCTCTAGTGCTAGCCGAATCTCCTAAGTTAAGGTAAGAGTCGATTTTTGTTTAGTTCTCATAATCTATTCCCGGTTTTTGAAAAGCAAAAGCCGAAAGCTAATAGTTTAATGGTTTTCGGGATTTGAAGGAAGCTTGGTCGACTAGATCTAAAAGCCGAAAATCATTAGTCTTCAATTTCGGGATTTTAAGGTAAGAAGAGTTGTTTATTCAAATACATAAAATTGGGTAGAACACTAACCATGGCCGAATATAGGAGAGGCCCTAGTTTCACATCCTTCCGGCTTTTTGAGCAAAGTTGTAGATCGGTTTAGCAAGGGTATCAACATTAATCAGGTGTGTAGACCTCTAATACACTACTAATAAACCTGTATGTATATCTATTCATGTATGTTATGGGCTAAAAAGCCGAAATAAGGCTGTATAGACAGTCGAATGGAACCCTAAAAGGGTTAAGCAGGGATGCTAGGTACGTAAACATAGAGCTCCCTATGTGTATCGAAAAATATATATATGACTGCATGATGTTTCCTTTATGTGTGTATGCATGGGATGGGATATTGATATGATGAAGGGGAAGTGCATGACAGGTCACGCAGTGATCGGTGGTAGAAAACCCACAAATATAAATGCTAGGTCACATTGTGATCGGTGGCTATGCCATGTTTAATGATTCCTACTTAATAGGAATAGGCAGTACGGCTGTCGTTTTGGTGTGTAGCGGATGGAGGGTTGATTGTAGAAATCCCCCAAGGTGTGATGGTTGGTACGAGTTGGTGTGTAGAGGATGGAAACCTAGGATGGGTTGGGTTTTTCATTCTTTATTATTTATTATGTGATTATGATTGATGCCTTCCTGTATGGGCCAGGGCCCATAATGTGTTTGTGGGCTCAGGTCGATGTGTGTTTTGAGATTTATACACTGAGTCTTTGTGACTCACGCTTTCCTTTTCTCTACTCTTCCAGATGAACAGTAGATCGTGGACATGGGAGCCGAGACGGACTCGAGGGGCCATCAAGTTCTATTTCTACAGGTTATTTTCTTTTGAGATTTCTTTAGGTTTAATTTATTTCAATGTTATTTCGAGAATATTTATGTAATAAGGCCCCCAGTTTTCATGCAACTAAGTCGTTTTCAATGTTAAGCACTTTATGAATTTTATGATAAGGTATATTTATACTTAATAATACTTAATACAAGGTTTCATTTTTAAAATGCCGCTTATTTACTTAAATATTGTCTAATTAACTCACATATTTCAAAAACCATCAAAGCAAAGGTTTTCAAAGTACAGCCGTGACATGCCAGATTCGGTCGAAATGCATGGGCCGGGTTTGGGGTGTTACATTTTGGTATCAGAGCCTAGTTCAAAACTCGGGCTGTGAAATGGGTCTAGAAATGTTTTAGAAAAAAATTTTTGAATTTAAGATTTTGGTTTGAAGACATGGCCTTCGAGTCTACCGGCACCCAATCCACCCAGGTAAATATTCTGAACTCCTGATTGTGATATAAATGTGGGCTTAATGGGCTTTATGGGACGTAGACTATCTAGATTAGAACTTGATGGACTCTAGGGTTAGACAAACAACTCTTCAATTCCATAAGATTTAATTCCACTAAACAAAACCTGTAAATGAGTCGCAAGACTAAAGTGTGACAACAGGCATATGCATGTCTAGGAGTAGATCCGGAAGAGCTTGGTATTTAAGCAGTCCAAGTGACTCACCTCCTCTTCGCTGGAATCTTACCTGGTGCGTAGTGATTGTTCACTCTGGCTATAAAGGACTTGTTCATGGGCTGAACCCATAATTAAAACCCTAAAGGGACCAACCACCCTATTTTGCAAACAAAAACCCCTAAGTTTTGTACACTTCAAAAAAAAAAAAAAAGAAAAAAGAAACTTGATTTGAAAATGTTCACAGCCATGAAGGAAATTACCAAATTACCCTTGTTTTGCAAAATGACCAAAATAACCCTGGTTTGTAGAATTACCAAATTACCCTTGTTTGGTAAAATTACCGAAATGCCCCCGAATTCCAAAATTACCGAAATACCCCCGAATTTTAAAATTACCAAAATACCCCGGATTTCAAAATTACTGAAATACCCCTGAATTTCAAAATTACCGAAATGCCCCCGAATTTCAAAATTACCGAAATACCCCTGAATTTCAAAATTACTAATATACCCCCGAATTTCAAAAATTACCAAAATGCCCCCGAATTTCAAAATTTCTGAAATACCCTCGGATTCCAAAATTACCAAAATACCCCCGGTTTTCAAAATTACCAAAATACCCATATTTGACAAAATCACCAAGGAACCTTATTTTGAAAAATTACAAAAATACCCCTATAGGATAAAATTACGAAAATACCCCTGAGTAGTAAAAACAACAACAACAACAACACTTTTCTATAATGAACGTGAGTTCATGATTGAATGTATGTGTTTCCTAGAGGATATGAACTTGAGACTGTATGGTGAATGCGAATTCGAAAGAATCACTCTTAAAGTTATTATTCATAAGACTGTTCGTGGTTAAAATAGTGGAAGAAAACTAATAGTTCATAAAATTTTTAATCAGATAAACGCGAATCGATAGAATGAGTACAAGGGGTCGAGGACGTCCGCCACGTGGTCGTGGTAGGGGTAGGATGACGGTGTCGGAACCAGTAGGATCTGGTCATGGTTCTGGAAATGAGATGTCAGTCGCGGAGGAGGAATTTCAGGATCAGACTGCCGGAGATGACGCGGTATCTCAGGCAATGCTAAGGGTCTTAGAAAGGGTTGCTGGGGCTGGTATGGGCATAGGAGCCCGAAAATCTGTGCCAGAACGGCTTAGAGCCAATGGGGCAGAAGTGTTTAGGGGAATTTCTAATGTAGCCCCAAGTTCAGCTGAGTACTGGCTGGAGGCGGTGGAACGCATAATGGATGGTTTGGATTTCACGGAGGAGGAAAAGTTGAAGGGAGTTGTATCCCTCTTGAGGGATGAAGCCTATCAATGGTGGCTTACGGTAAAGGATGGTGCTGTGGCTGACCGTATCAACTGGGATTTCTTTAAAACTGCGTTCCAGAATAAGTACATTGGATCAAGTTATGTGGATGCGCAGTGCAGAACATTTTTGAATCTAGTGCAAGGAAGTAGGTCAGTGGCTGCGTATGAAGCTGAGTTCTTACGTCTTAGCCGATATGCTCGTGGGATGGTAGCCACGGAGCATGAACGTTGTGTTAGGTTTGAAGATGGTCTGAGGGATGATTTGCGTGTTTTGATAGCCCCGCAGCGGGAGAGGGAATAAGAGGAAAAGCGGACTGAGAAATTAAATCGAGATAGAGATAGGGGAGGAAATAAGAGGAATTTTGGATCATCCGAGGCAGCTGAGCAAACTCAAAAAATACCTAGGTCAGACGGGCCGAGACGGGATGAGAGACCTGCTGCTAACTAGACACCAAAGTGTGCTCGATGTGGCAAATTTCATGCCGGTGAGTGTTGGGCAGGCAGTGGGAAATGTTTTAGGTGTGGATCTATGGACCACCAAGTTAAAAACTGTCCACAACAACGGAACAGTGAAGGGACTATGGGTCGAGGGAATGCTCAGCTGGCAGAGGAGGTCAGCAGCCACAAAGAGGTCGTGGTCAAGTCAATGGTGGCAATGGCACAGGACATGGACGTGGAGGTGCAGGTTATGCTAAAGCAAGGTAGCCAGCTTTGGTCTATGCAGCGCATCGCCAAGGGGACGAGGACGCTCTAGATGAGAATACCGGTGCGTACCCTACCATAGTATACTAAGTGTTTATTTTGGCTTTAGAATTAGAGTGCACAGCGAAAGCATAGTATTGAGACTTAGGTAGTATGATTACTAGTTAGTTGGAAATTTCGAGGACGAAATTTCTTTAAGGGGGTAGAACTGTAACATCCTAAATTTATGGGCCTATGCATTTAGTGTGGGGATATGTTTAACATGTTAATTTAAGTGATAGGGGTCCAAATTGGGCTCAGAATTAGGCAAAGGCCCAGATTAAATTATTTTAAGGTGGCATCATTAACAATTAAAAAGGAACAAGTTTTGGGTCGCAAGGAGCCCATATTTTTGGGCCATTTTCGGCAATTAAATGTGAGCAAGGGTGACGCCACAACAAGGGATTTAAGGGCCCAAAATTAAAGTTTAATGAGGCCCAGATCTTTTAATTTAAGTGAGTTAAATTTTGGCATTAGGGTTAGTAAGAGGTGGACGGCTACAAGGCTATAAAATAGGAAAAATTATGTGGATTTTTAAGTGATAATATCATAGATAAAAAGGAGAAAAGTTAGGGGCTTATCTTCAAAGGAAGTGTTGGTCGAAACTCCACCACCTAGAGGAGTGTAAAATTCGGCTACTGCATGGCATAGAGGGTGCCGAAATTCTCCTCTCTTCTAGCTTAAATTTTAAGGGCGTTTTCAGTATTTAGCAGTAGGTGTCAAAAATCTATAAATAGGGGGGCTAGCTCCTTGTTTCTGACATTGAAAAAACCCTAAAATCCTGTCCCTTGGTGCCAAAATTCCCTAGCCTCTCCCTCTCCAAATTTATTTCTTCAATTTCTTCAAAAGCCGAAACTTTTCCCCACTTTCTTTTCCTTTGTGCCGATTTCTCTAAAAAGCCGAAGCATCCATCGCTTTTTCTTTTATTCATCCTATTTGAGAAATTATTCTATACTTCCGGCATTTAAATCTTCCATTGGCATTGTCGAATCCTCTCTCTAGTGCTAGCCGAAGCTCCTAAGTTAAGGTAAGAGTTGATTTTTGTTTAGTTCTCATAATCTATTCCCGGTTTTTGAAAATCAAAAGTCGAAAGCTAATAGTTTAATGGTTTTCGGGATTTGAAGGAAACTTGGTCGACTAGATCTAAAAGCCGAAAATCATTAGTCTTCAATTTCGGGATTTTAAGGTAAGAAGAGTTGTTTATTCAAATACATAAAATTGGGTAGAACACTAACCATGGCCGAATATAGGAGAGGCCCTAGTTTCACATCCTTCCGGCTTTTTGAGCAAAGTTGTAGATCGGTTTAGCAAGGGTATCAACATTAATCAGGTGTGTAGACCTCTAACACACTACTAATAAACCTGTATGTATATCTATTCATGTATGTTATGGGCTAAAAAGCCGAAATAAGGCTGTATAGACAGTCGAATGGAACCCTAAAAGGGTTAAGCAAGGATGCCAGCTACGTAAACATAGAGCTCCCTATGTGTATCGAAAAATATATATATGACTGCATGATGTTTCCTTTATGTGTGTATGCATGGGATGGGATATTGATATGATGAAGGGGAAGTGCATGATAGGTCACGCAGTGATCGGTGGTAGAAAACCCACAAATATAAATGCTAGGTCACATTGTGATCGGTGGCTATGCCACGTTTAATGATTCCTACTTAATAGGAATAGGCAGTACGGCTGTCGTTTTGGTGTGCAGCGGATGGAGGGTTGGTTGTAGAAATCCCCCAAGGTGTGATGGTTGGTACGGGTTGGTGTGTAGAGGATGGAAACCTAGGATGGGTTGGGTTATTCATTCTTTATTATTTATTATGTGATTATGATTGATGCCTTCCTATATGGGCCAAGGCCCATAATGTGTTTGCGGGCTCAGGTCGATGTGTGTTTTGAGATTTATACACTGAGTCTTTGTGACTCACGCTTTCCTTTTCTCTACTCTTCCAGATGAACAGTAGATCGTGGACATGGGAGCCGAGATGGACTCGAGGGGCTATCAAGTTCTATTTCTACAAGTTATTTTCTTTTGAGATTTCTTTAGGTTTAATTTATTTCAATGTTATTTCGAGAATATTTATGTAATAAGGCCCCCAGTTTTCATGCAACTAAGTCGTTTTCAATGTTAAGCACTTTATGAATTTTATGATAAGTTTTATTTATACTTAATAATACTTAATACAAGGTTTCATTTTTAAAAAGCCGCTTATTTACTTAAATATTGTCTAATTAACTCACATATTTCAAAAATCATCAAAGCAAAGGTTTTCAAAGTACAGCCGTGACATGCCAGATTCGGTCGAAACGCATGGGTCGGGTTTGGGGTGTTACAGTAATTTTGTACATTTGATGTTTTGAGAAAAATGGACTAAATTGATAAAATGTACAAATGTGAGTGCTAAGTTGCAAATAGCCCTAAATGTGTGCTTTCGGATTGAATTGAATGTGTTGGTAAATGAAAGAGTTAAATTTGGATATGTATAGATCAAAAACCAAAGAAAAAGGACTTAGATCGTGGGAAAGCGAAGGTAGTCGAGGAACTGAGTCCGAACGAACATCCGAATCCGAGGTAAGTCAATATACAAATAAATGTATTTGTATTGAGTTATGTATGTTTATATGACTATTGATAATGATGAATGCTTATGATATGTTGTAAACATGAATTCCGAGATAAGATCGATATAGTGTTAACATCCGAGAAGTCCCGTATGAACCTAGGAATAGATAGGATTAACTATGTCATGACATAGGTGTCTGTTATGTGATATCATGTAAGACCACGTCTGGGACGTTGGCATTGATTTGATATTTCGTGTAAGACCACGTTTGGGACGTTGGCATCGATATGAGATTTACGTGTAAGACCAAGTCAGAGATATTGGCATCGTATTGATTCGTGTAAGACCCTATCTGGAATAGTGGCATCGATATCTGATTACACGTAAGACCACGTCTGAGACGTTGGCATTGTACGACTGTTCCGAGCACTCAGCATATCCTGGTAGATTTTGAATAGTTTAACGGGCAAGTCCGAGAAATGAATGAATATGTGAATTGAACTTCCGTTTCAGGTACGTTTGATAAGTACACATTATGTGTATATGAAAGTAAGTATTTTCTTAAACTTACCTAGTTGAATTATGTATTTGAATATGATAATGTAAGTGAGTTATATGAATGGAAAAACTATGAGCTAATAAAGTATGTGGTGATATGTGAGATTGAAAGATGAATGGCTAAGTAAATGTGCCATTGAGAATGATGATTATGAAATTGAGTTAATAGTGAACTCATATTGATTATATGTTTTGATTGCCTATATGTTAAGTTTATTTGTATATGCCTTACTAAGCTTTTGAAAGCTTACTTCGTGTGTGTGTTTACTCTGTTTTATAGATCGTCAAAGCTATTGAAGGCTCAGGGACTGTCGAGGATCGTCATCACACTACTCAAATTTATTTTGGAACTTTTGAAATATGTTTATAGCTAAATATGGCATGTATAGGCTAGTTGTTTTGGATTAAGGTTGAAAAGTGTATAATTAGGCATGAGATGTGGCTACATAAGTATTGATAATAGGCATGAGTAAATATGAAACATGGTGAATGATTTGGTATGACTTGGTAACTATGAAGTGGTCAAGTTAATGGTAAGTATATGGATGAAATGTAAGTATGCATGTTTGATCAAAGAAGGGGATATATGAAAGGTAAATGTGGATGAATCATGCTTGAATGTATATGTGTTTTAGTTGTACAAATTGGCATGATTGGTATTATAATTGTATGTGGAGATTTGATGATTAATTTGATATGTTTTTTGTTGCCAAATGTGCATGAAATGAATTGGTAAATTGCTTATAGGGATTGACCCTTGTGTGGGTGGCATTTTGGCTTTGCAAGTGGCCTGTTTTGCCTACACGGCCATGGCACACAGGCGTGCCTAGTAGCCTTGTGATGAAGTCAGTGTCTAGCCTATTACTACACAGCCATGACACAAGAGTGTCAGCTAGCCGTGGGTGTAAGTCAGTAGCTAGCCCAAATGTGCACGGCCATGGCACATGAACGTGCCTAGTAGCCGTTTGAATAAGGCAGTATTTAGCTTTAGAGTACACGGTCATAGCACACGGGCGTGTCTGGTGACCGTGTGGATAAGTCAGTATACATGCTCTATTATGGCACGGCTTGGACACACAGTTGTGTCTAGTAGCTGTGTGAGACACACGGCCTGGTCACATGGGCGTGTGACCTTGACAGTTTTGAAAAGAAGTTTTAATTTTTGAGAATTTCCATATGTGTTTGGTTTAGTCCCGGCCCTATTCTAAAGCATGATTAAGGTCTCGTTGACCTATATAAGGGACACTTTGATTGTGATTGATGAATAGTTGTATGAAATATCTGTAAAAATTTTCGATTTGTTCGGTAATGCCTTTAACCCTAATACGGCAACGGATATGGATTAGGGGTGTTACATTCCTGGTAGTCGAGAAACCTAAAAATCGACTCATACCAATTACAAATGCAAAACCCTCAATAGCAAGTCAACCTTTTTAAAGGTCAGATGCAAGACCTTAGGAAAAAATGCAATCTTTCCAAAAAACCAAGTCCATTGAGTTTGAATGAGACTATTCCAATGAGCCTTTCGCCTTAAATGTAGTAAGAGAATATATGTAACGAACCTCTAAACTATTAAAATTCCAACGAAATGTATAATGGCCAAGGAAATTGTCAAGACTACATGGCACACTACAAAAGTCACATGAACATGCTAAGTGCTTCCAATGCATTGAAGTGTCATGCCTTCTCAATGAACTTAAAAGACCAGGATAGATTTTGATACTTGTCTTTTTTGACGAGTTTTCATTCTTTCAACGGGTTAGAAAACCTGTTCATAAGCAAGCTTCTCACCAACAAGACATCACAACAAAGTTTCATGTGCATTTTTCTTACTAAGCAAAAGAAGAGCGAGCCTTTAAGGGGTTTTTCCATTAGGTTTATTGCCATGACGATAAAAACTAAGGGTTTGATAGATGAGTAGGATCTCTAAGCATTTATTGTAGGTGTAGCCCATGGACACATAAAGTATGGACTAGTAAATGACAAACTAGAAAGACTTTTAGCCTTATATGAAAAGTCCATAAATATTCAGAAACTAAGGAACTTCAAGGAGTCAACACACAATCAAATAAATCCCTTATCGACCTTGCACTTTAAAAGGGCTGCACTCCTCTACTTGAACATCAAAGACGAAATCCTAATATTGGCATACGCTTGGGTAGGCAATGATTTTTCGGCCCCATCAATTCTCCACAATGCTAAAGAATGGAAAGGAGTGACAAAAAATACCAATAGTAGGAAAGGCATGCTAATAAGGCACCTTACAATAGGTTCGGAACTTATACCCCTATTATTTCCCCGCCTACTTATAGCTTTGGCCAAATATAGAATCAATGAATTTTGGAGCCCTTCGACTATGAGACCAGCTAGTATAGAAGAGAATTAGCTCACAGATGGCAATTTTACAATACACCTAATCACAAAATTGAAAATTACATCCATTTGAAAGATGTTTGAATTGTTAGTGTGAAGGGGAACCCTCTACAATAGAAACAACTAATAATATGGAAACTATGTGTTGGAAAAAATCTGATTCAAAAACGATTTTCTTGCACTGTGGAAAAATAAAATTTTGAAAATCATGTCGATTTGTGATATTTATAGCAATAAACTTTTCCTGAAATCGCACTTGTGTTTTTGGCAGAATTGTAACACCTTACACTCGTTATAATCGTCGGATCTGGGTATGTAATGTTACAATTTAGAAACAAATTAGGCTGGAAAACTAATTAAAAATCCCAACACCTTGAGTCTGATGGTCACTCTATGATCTACAGTGTTAACCCATAATATCCAATGACATATAAGCCTTAAAAGCGCACTTTATGCAGTAATACGCTATGTATAAATAAATAATGTCTAACCACACGTTTGGCAAAAGCCCTTGAATTAATGATACATATAAAATAAAAATATGATAAATCTCATTCAAAAGTTCAAATTTCATTTTTTGCTGACTGACACAAATTAAAAGCAATTTGGCAGAGTGGCCAAACCATAATGCTTATGAGAACCCAACAGTACAAAGTCAAGTGTTCAGATACAAGTTTTTTTTTTAAAATTAGAATTAGGGAAGTCTAACATTTGTCCTATTTCCATCGAATACATATTACGAGCGTAAAATAAAAGATGGCTCACGAAAGAGGCCGCAATTCCGGCTGAATCCCCTTCTAGATATAATCTTTCCACATAAACACCTAAAATAATAAAAAGAAATAAATTAAGTTCATAAGAAATCAATGAGTTCCATAGAAGAACCACCTCGCATCATGGTTCAACCGAAATTACAAGTCAAATTACTTAAACCCTTTAAAAGACATAACAGAAGACGAATACACTTTCCCCTTTTAGAGTATCCACTGGCGGATACCATCTGCAAATGGATACAGTCAATTACCAGATATTACCTGCTACCAGATACCAATATTTCACAGACACATGCCACGATGACTCTCTTAGTTTACCACCTTTTTAAACTAATCTTTATAATCATTTCAATGTGCTATTTACACTTCATGCACATAGTCACGCATCAGCAAGACATGTTTGTACTCCTTTAGACTAACACGCCATTTCCTTGTGCTAGCTTCCGATCTTTTTTTCGAGGTACCAATTTTTCATTTCCATCCGCCACTCCGTAGAGCCAATAGACCAGTTATTCCAGTCGAACCTCCATAAACCCTTCTTGCTAATTTGAACACTTGAGTGTTTACTCACAAGGCCAGGTATTCACCAGTCACGGTTTGCATCAATGTGCCATACCGAAGGCGAAACATATAATAACAATTCTTCTTTCTTCTTTCCACCATCGTACGTATCACATTCTGGTGCCTTTTTTTGTCAATGGTCACTTTGTTTAGCTGTGGATAATTTATATATAAATGAAGAGACCAATCCTTATTTTTAACAAATAATATCACCGCACCCCACGACAAAACACTAGGTTGGATAAATCCTTTGTCTAATAGATCTTGTAACTGAGTATTTAACTCCTTAAATTCCACTGGACCATTCGGTACGGTGCACTCGAAATAGGATCAGTTCTTGACACAACTTCAATTGAAAACTCCACATCTTAATTCGGCGGTATCCTAAGAAGCTCTTTAAAAAGAAATACTCTTTCACCATTGTTGAATCCATGATGTACACCAAATGAGCGTCTTCACTTTTCACAATCATCTTCCAAGATGAAATTGTCAAGATTATGTTGTTTCTAATAATACGCTTCATTCCCGAAATAAAATCCTTGTTGCCATCTGCAGTTAATAGCCAAACGCCTCTGGATTTACATTCAACAACCACGTTACGTCGGGTCATCCAATCCAACCCTACGATTGCATCAAACTCATGGAAATTTCACAGCATCAAGTTCACCAAAAAGATATATGTAACAAAATCCAACGAACAATCCTTTATTAATCTACCGAAAATAGTACTCTAATTGAGCGGCTTGGTAACTATTACACTAGTCCCATTAGGGAAAACCTTAAGACTATTTTCATCCACAAATTTATTGCATACATATGAATGAGTTGATCCAAGGTCTATCAATGCATGAATGTTGTTGAATAAAGAAAAAAATACCAATGATGACATCGAGGGCTTCAGCGTCCTCCTTTGCTTGCATCACACAAACTCTGGCTTAGGCCTTCGGTCCCAGCTTTGTTATGTTCTTCTTGGAGCTCTCTGCATAGACCTAGACTTCATAACGGTCCCAGTCTTTACCTCCTACTGAGACTGACGGGCTACTTGAACAAAATGTTTAGGATTCCCTTCTCCTCTGGTTGGGCAATCTCATTTTTTATATTGAATGCCTTAAAGATGAAACAAGCCCTGGAAAGTTTCCAGCATGTTCATACATGATTTTTCCCACAACTATTGCAGACATGCACCTTCATCTTCCTTGATCCACCTGTACTAGCCATGGAAGTAGCTTGCCATCCACTTCAATCTCCATGGAAGCCAATTATTTGAGACTCCCTTACTTGAGTAGCAAAATAAACCCTTACCTCCCTAGAATTTTTAAATCCCATATTTGAGAATGCACTAGAGGTTCAACATCTGTTCCTCTCCATATCTCTGACTTTATTTCTTTCTTGAATCGCTGATTCCATTCTCTAAGCCTTTGTTGACAGGGCAAAAAAGTCCCAAATTTCTAATGTGGATAGCAACACATAGAGTTCTTCATTCAACCCTCCTTCAAATTTGATACATAGGCCCTCCTAATTTGGGACCAAATCTTTTGCATATTTATTCAACCGAACAAATTCCTGTTTGTACTCAAACACAATCATTTTCCCTTGTTTGAGCCATTAGAATTCGTTATTCATTTGCTCAATAAAGAGTCTGTTAATAAAATTCTCTCTAAAATTATTCAAGAAAATTTCCACTTCACCTAATGTCTAGGAATGGTAATAGTAATGATCTTTAACCATTGATAGGTTTCTTCTTCTAGTAAGGAAATTACGCATCGAAGACTATCAATTGGAGAGCAAATGTAACTCTTCTGTCACACGGAAGACTCGCAAGAGCCAGTTCCTGGCCACCATTGGGTCATCTTCCTTATTTTAAATTATTTTTCCCTATGCTTGCGAATTACCTCCACTGGATCCCCACGAAACATTGTTACGATAGGAACAGAAGGTGCGGGATTTAAAAGTTGTGTAGCTTCAGTAGTTCTCATAGTTTCTTTCGGCCTCCCCACCTAATCATGTTGTTGATGAATAGAGGATGGAACAGTTCCCATATATCGATCAAACCATTGCCCCATAATGTGACCCATCATTTCCAGTATGGTTTCTCTGGCGTTAGCTTCTAGAGTTCCCTGGCTTGCTGTGGAACCAGGGCTACTTGCTTGAGGAGAAGCGTTGCTCTCAATCTCTTCTCTTTAAGCATTTATTGAGTTCACAAAAATTTTTATATTATTCGTTAAAAAACACGAACTTTGTGGGGTTTCTAACTAATGTTGGTTTCTGAGAATTGGCTAAACCAAAGCTTTGATACCAATAGAACTATAACACCCTACACTTGACCAATTAAAAGTTCAACTTTCATTTTTGGCTGACTGACACCAATTAAAAATAGTTTTACAAAGTGCCCCAACCATAATGGTCCTAAGAACCCAAGAGTACAAAATCAAGTGTTCAGATACAAGTTCTTTTTTAAATTAGAACTGGCGGAGTCTAACTTTTGTCAAATCTAATCAAATACATGTTACGAGTCTAAATAAAAGATGGCTCATAAAAGAGGCTGCAGTTCTAGCTAAATCCCCTTCTAGATATAATCTATCCACCTAAACACTTGAAATTAGAAAAATAAACTAAGTAAGTTCATAAGAACTCCGTGAGTTACACAGAAGTACCACCTCGCATCAAGGTTCAACCAACACTATATGTCGAATTACTTAAACCCTTTAAAAGACACGCCACTACAAACTGATACACTTTCACCTTTTGGAGTACCCGTTGGCGGATACCATTCGCAAGTAGATACAGTTACTTAGAGGATATTACCTGCTACCAGATGTAAATATTTGGTTGGCACATGCCCCAATGACTCTCTTAGTTTACCACCTTTTTAAACTAACTTTTAGAATCATTTCAACGTGCTATTTACATTTCATGCACATAGTCACACATCATCTAGACACATTTATGCTCCTTTATACTAATCCACCCCTTCCTTGTGCAGAAGTTGGAATGACCTACTTGAATTGTAACGCCCCAAATTTTTGGGACTAAAAGTGTTGGGCCTTGTGCATGGGAGCCGCTAAGAGACTGCACATAAAAGGTTATGTGTGCAAGAAATATTACAAATTGGTGGTTGCTTTAATGGTTAAGTGATTAGGAGTGTTTGGGAGAGTTAGAGAAGTATTGGAGTGGAACTCTACTTGGTAAAGGTTTGAATTGGTCTTGGTATTTGAATGGGAGGTGGGGAGTAGATTAAGGAGATATAGAAGGAGGGAACTATGGGATGAGAAGTTGTTGGGGAGTGGGTACTTGACTTTGTTTACAGAACTGAGAGTTTGGTTATGTGCATTTTTCGGCTTTTGGTCACTTTGTTTTTCTTTTCTGAAAAGTAGGCATTGCCGAATTTTCTTCTTTTCGCTTCCGGGTGTAGTTTCCTTTTCTTTTCCTCTCAAAGGTCAAATTTAGCACTTGTTTTGGTGTGTTGCGTTTAATTCTTCCCCTCTATTTTTCTAGCCGAATTGGGGAGAGTACCATGCAAGTACTTTGTGGGATTGTTTTGCTTTTTCTTGTGACCGAGTCTTTCTCTACTCAACCTGCCGAATCTTTTCACTTTTCTCCTTCTTCGACATCTCTCTTTTTACTCTTCAACATTGTTGATCGAATACTCTCAATCCTTCATCCAAGCAATTTACCTAGCCGGTTGTTGATTCTTCTTCCTCTACGTTTACTTTCCTTCCTTTCCTTTCTCTCTAAAGCCGAATACAACCCTCTTGTCTTTCTCAAATATTTCTTTTCAGCCAAATCCCTTTGCTACTCAGTTTCATCCCTTGTTTACAACTTCTGCTGACTTTTTCTACTTTACGTCTCTTTAATCAATTTTTGGATTAACAATTGATCTCTAGCAAGCGGTAAGTGGATTGGACTCATTATTATTTTCTTTGACCATTCTCGAGGTACTCTACTCTTGTACTGCTTAAAAGCCGAATGTATCTTACCCTTCTCTGTCTTGATGCTAATTCTTCTTCCTCTCTGTTAGGTGTGGTGTTATCAAGTTTTAGAACCCCTTGAGAGTGGGGGAATATCTAAAGTTTGAAGTGGTTGGAACCTCTCACTCTTTTTCAGATTGTAGGTAAGTACTTAGTCGAGGAACCCGGGGTAAGGTCGAATGCTATCCTTTCTTACTTTGGGGTTTTGTTGTTCTGTAATCATCACAAGTGGGTGTAATCCACTCGGTTAATCTATTCTGTTAATTGAATCTGCTTATAATGGAGGTTTTCAATAAGGGACAAGGGGGTCAACGCTAGCCAGTAACCTAAGAGAATTACGCCATCTAGTATTCTATTAAGGTGTGTAACTTTATGCTCTGTTGATGATCGACTGAAAAGCCGAAAGTGTGTATTCCACACTGATTGGTCTGTAGATTAGCAAAATCTGAAAAGCCGAATGATAGGGCTTTTGGGCTTCATGAGTGTGCGAACGCCCATGTGATCAACCGAGCTCACGAAACGTGGGCGTACGACGAGGAAGGCCGCCATGAGCAATCTCATGGGCTTGGGCCGAAATGGGTCGTATGGGCCGTATGGGCCATGGACCCACGTGGGTAAACTTCACTATTAAGTGGGACGTAGATAAGCTTGTCATGTCGCGCACATGACTTAAGTAGTTCTGGACCTCGCTGGGCCAAAATAGGCTGAGTGGGGCTAGTGGACTTGTGGGCCCACACAGATAAAATGTATGTGATGTAGTATTTGTTGTTTGAGCTGTGATGTTCGTATAGCCGAGGCTATTTCTAGGCTAATTGGGCCACACGATCGTGTGGGCCCACTTGGGCCGAGTAATGGGCCTCAGGCCCATTTACACCATTGTGACTGTTTAGGTTACTTAAGTCGCTCGAGGCGACGATGGACCTTCTGTTGGGTCGCTGATACCCCGAATTACAAAATTATTGAAATACCCCCAGTTTGCAAAATTACTAAAAAACCCTAGTTTGCAAAATTATTGAAATACCACTAGTTTGTAAAATTACTAAAATACCCCCATTTTGCAAAATTACTGAAATATCTTTAGTTTACAAAATTACTAAAATACCCCCAGTTTGAAAAATTACTAAAATATCCCCAATTTGTAAAATTATTGAAATACCCTCGATTTGAAAAATTACCAAAATACCTCCGATTTGTGAAATTACTGAAATACCCCCGATTTGCAAAGTTACCTAAATACCCCTGCAGGGTAGGATTACCGAAATACCCTTATAGAGTAAAATGACTATTTTACCCTTGTGGATAAATGACTGACTTAGACTGTGAATTTGACTGATTTGACTGTAATTGTATGACTATGTTTTAACTGACTTGACGGTGGTTGTATGACTAATATGCTTTTAATATATGTCTAAATGACTGTTACTGAGCATAGCCACTTTGCACACACGTGTAATGATTGAGCATAACATACACGACATATTGCATGGGGTTGGGACATTGATACGGAGGAAGTTCTGATAAGATCGCACGGGTTGCATGACGACCGTGAATCCAGTATTGATCTATTAAGGTCGCACGGGTCGAATGAGACGACTGTGGACTGACGAACAGCTTAAAGCAGTGTAATCTGATTATGGCTCTATGCCAACCTAAATATGGCTCTATGCCATCTTGATTATGGCTTTGTGCCAATCGTATTTACCCAAGGCTATGTGCCTAACATATATATCGACGAATCTGTGTCGATCATATTTACCCAAGGCTGTGTGCCGATTATATTACTGTCGCTGATGGCTATGTACCAAACATAATATAGTTACTGATTGCTATATGCCAATTATAATATCGCTACTGAAGGCCTAGAGCCATATTTATATACTAGCAGCTTTGCTGCGATTTCGGTTAGGGCTGCAACTGGTGCTAACATTGGTGTGCTGGCCGGGTGGGTCGATTTTATCCCCACGTAAGTGTAGGGTTGGTACGAGTGGTGTGTTGGCTGGATCAGGGTGGGATTTATCCTCATACTATTGCATATCTGTTTATCTGATCTGTCACTCTACTGGGCTTAGGTCCACTTGTTCTGTTATTGGTTTGGGCTAGGCCCAATTGATTCTGTTATGTGCCGTGACCCAAATGATATTGTAGTGGGTTTTGGCCTACGTATGCTCTGATCTAGACTGTACTGTTACAGTTAAAGGGTTTTGGCCCAGATTGTTTCGATTTCTGTTCCTGTATACCGACTGTTGCTCTGGTAAGGGGATTACACACTGAGTTTTCATAAACTCACCCCGTTTTTAACTGTGCAGGTAATCCCCAGCCTTAGACAGATCGGTGTTGCGAGGGACTCGGAGAAGGCCACACACACTGCTTTTGTTTTCTGTTTTGATTATTTGTATTCAAATATTTGGTTTGGGTTGTAATAAGGCCTCTTTAAGTTTCTGGATTTTAACTTTAGGTCTTTCTTTGCTTTGGTTTATATCGATTAGAAGTAAGTCACGGTTTTCCAAAATGATAACTATTTTCAACAACACTACATTTTCGCAAGATTTTCGAAATGGTTTCGAGACCTAATCTTTAAACATCACGTTTTCGTAAATCTGTTACTTATAAACTTAGCTTCCGCATCTGAAAAAGAATTTTGGGAATAAAACTAATAATTTTTCAATGCACCATGTTTTAAAAATAAATTAGTGTAACTGGGATTTTACTCAAGCTTTTAAATAAGAAGGGTTTTCAATGAAAACATGGTTTTCGAAAAACACTTCAATGTGACACGCCAGATTCAGGCCTAACTTCTAGGTCGGGTTTGGGGTGTTACATTTAAAGTATCAGAGCCTAGTTGCAAAACTCGGCTGTGGAATGGGTTTTAAAAATTGGATTTTCGAAAGAAGTGTTTCAAAAAGGATTGAAAAAATTTGAAGCAATCGAAATGTTTTTCTGAATATTTTCCTGAAAGGGTGGTTTACCGAGTCTCCAGTGCCGAATCTGTAAGTTTTCTGTTAGACAGTATTTAAAGTTAGATTTTGTATTTATTCAGTGTATGTTCTGGAAATTAAAATTTTTAAACTAGCAACAGTACTGTGATGGATTCCGAAGGTAAGCAAGGTCCCGAGGAGTTGCCCGTCTCTCTGGAACATAAGATGGTTCAGGAGACGGTAGTCAAGGTAAGTCTGCCAACTTTGGGTAGCGATGTAACACCCCTTACTTGAGACCATCGCCGGAATTAAGTAAGGGGCATTACTAGACTTGACTACAAATTTAAAACATGAAAATCTTAAAGCTGTCAAACTGCGTTGTGCCGACTAATTTGGCTATAACTCGAGTTACAAAATTTGAAATTCAGATCCGTAAATTTTCCTTGAAAGTAGACTCATATATCTATTCACCATAATTTTTCTAGAATTTTTCATGTGGCCAATTAGTACAGTTTATTCATCAAAGTTACCCTTATTACAGTGTCTGAAAATTTTGACCTGTCTCTACATAAATACAGTTATCTCGTTGCACAAGTTTCATATACTGTTATAGTTTATTCCAATGAAAAATAGACTTAATAAGGGTTTTACACATATAAACCATGCTTCCTAATTATTTTTGTACAATTTATGACAATTTTTCCAAAACAGAGCAGTGACTCACGAATTCATTCAGAGCAGGTCTCACTAAAACTGAATTATCTCATAATGTATAAATCTTTTGCCTACTCTGTTTCTTTCATGTAAAAATAGACACAATAAGGTTTAATTCCATGTCTCATTCACCTTTTTATTCAATATACCCTATTTTTGGTGATTTTTCTAACTCGCATCGCTGCTGTTACTACCAGTTGTTTTGTCGCAATTTATGAAAGACTAGCTTCTAACCAAACCTACCTACATTCCTAATTCAAGGATTCATTCCGTATATAAACATTTCCTTAACAAAGTGATTTAACTTTGATTAGAAAGCATAAACCTTGCCATCAAGAACCAACATACACATCAACAATACAACAACGTACTTAACTAGAAATTTAGCCATATTCGCATGGCCATTCCTTTAGGGTTTACATATGAACCGTGATACTTCCTCAAACAAGTCCAAGCCTACCCTATACATGCCTTCGTTTAAAACCAACCCAAAATGAAGGAGTACCCCAAAATGTAGGTTGATAGTGTGAGCGACTTTCCAACGATCCCGGTGAGCTTGTGGCTTGCTCCTAATCTATAAAACAAAGGAAACATCTCACACGATTAAGCTTACTAGCTTAGTAAGTCCCAACTCATAGAAATTAAAACATTTAATTATTTACGAAAATACAACAATACACATGTGGCATTCTACATAAACAACTAAGCAACTAGTTTACACAAGGTCAAATATTAATAATTCGATAGCCTACTTCCTTAGCAGTTATACATGCAAATCGATTGTCACATAACAGCATTTTCTAAACTCGACTTCCGTCAAATTACCTTCATCGATGTCAATTTGGCACAAGTAATATTTAACATAACAAACCTCACATACTTACCCGAACCATATTCTTGACCAGGATTTCATTCCTCTTTAGTAAATTACATCACCGGCAACAAGCCTGCTAGGCGTAGAAGCCTGAAAAGTAACACCGGCGCAAGGCCTGCTAGGCATAAAAGCCCGATAGATAACACCGGCACAAGGCCTGCTAGGCATAAAAGCCCGATAGATAACACCGGCACAAGGCCTGCTAGGCATAAAAGCCCGAATGTCAAAATGTCTTTACATGCTTTTCACATTTTCACTATACATATCGAATCATATACCTTTATTACCATTGCATTTAATAAATTTGAAATCGATCAAATCCATCACTATCACAATCGACCAGCACATGGTTTTATACCCAGCTTATACAATTTATATCATTCACTAGTTATGTAAAGAATCTTTAGATATAAGGCAGCTCAAAAACTTACTTATTCACCTTGCATTAGCCAAAATAATTTCCATCACATTCTCAACTTGAATCATCAACCAATATGTCAATATACATTCGGCCAAGATGTAATTAGACATTAGCATTCATAAACTTTTAATAGTCAAGATAACCATAATTAACTCTTTGACATGATTTAACTAAAGGACTTACCTCAGTTGTCGATAAGCCGTGCAATTCGGCTACTCGATAATCTTTGTTTTTCCTCGATCTTGATCTTTCTCTTTTTGTTCCCGATCTAATTTGGTTCAATTTTAACCAATTAACCACACGTCCATTCAATTCAAGAACAAAATCATAAAATACATAATTTCAAGACGTAACAATGTGCATTCGGCATACATCCCTTACTTTGTTCAAGTGCATTCAAATTATTAGGGGAACACTTTGGTAGTGACTTCCTTGATGTGTTTTAACTTACATCTTATCTAGCCGTACCTTAACTTTATATAATTACACATATATAATCAAATACATTAACTCAAATTCATTTTCCCTTATGGCCGAATATACTAGTTTCATACCCATGCATTTTTTTTTCAACATACAACCAAGAAACAAGCTAGATAACCACAACTTATTCATCCTAATTCCAGCCGAATATTAGCTTGTTTAAACCCAAAATTAACATGATTTTTCTATTAGCATCCTAAGCAAACAATTACTACTTCATAAGACTTATTAAATTAAGCTAAGGTATCCACCATTTCTTTTCTTTTTCTATCTATCAAACAATGTAACCAACCATAGCCAACATGCTTTCATCACACATGAAAAAGCCTTAGAACTAAGTCATGGCCGAATCTAAGGAGAGCTTAGATCTCAAATTTTTGCACAAGAACTCGATAGTATGTAAGACTACCAACACAACCATGCAAAACCATTCATCCATGTCTAATCACTATACAATATAAGTATAGCCGAACATTAACACAAAGGAAAAGGATTCAAAATTGGTGGTCTCACATTCGGCCGAATATAAGGGCATCCCCATAGCTAAATTTAAACCATTTTCTTACAAACTCAAGCTTCTTCTTCTCCCTCTCATATTATCAAAGTTTATTAACAACCCAAACCACCATTCTTCACCCATGGCCGAATTTCTTCTTATCAAACTTAACAAGCTTTGCTTGTTTCCAAAGAGAATAAATCAAGAAATCAAGCCACATCAAGATAAATTATTAAGGTGAAGTTCAAACTCTTACCTATACTAACACATGCAAGGGCCGATTGAAGAAGATGAAAGTTCTTCCCTCTTCTTGATGGTGGTTTCGGCAAGAAGGAATGAAGGATGAGAGAATTATTCCTTTGTTTTTATTTTTTTCTTTTTCAACATAGATTATAGCATGCTTCTTCTTTTAATTTTACTAAAAATCAAAATATATAATTAAAAAGTATATAATCATAGCATGCTTAATATAAAATGCCTAAATGTCATACAAAAATATAAAAAAGAGAGCATATATGCATGCTTGCCGTCCACCTTGTTCAAATGTGGGAAATTTGACATGCAAATTCCCATGTTTTATGGACAATTCATTTAGCTCCCTTTTCATTAATTCCCACTACATTAATCCTTCTTGCAATTTAAGCCTTCTTAGCAAATTAGACACTTAGATAGCTAAAATTTTCTACGAAATTTTTGCACTCACTAAATCACACATAACAAACACGAAACATAATATTATAATATCCCTCAAGCTCGGATTCGTGGTCCCGAAACCACCGTTCCGATTAGGGTCAAAATTGGTCTGTTACAACTCTCCCCCCCTTAAGGATTTTCGTCCCCGAAAATCTTACCGTTAAAAAGGTTCGGATATTGTTGCTTCATTGACTCTTCAGGCTCCCACGTAGCCTCTTCAGCTCCGTGACGATTCCATAGAATCTTTACTAATGGAATTCTTTTATTTCTTAACTCTTTGGTCTCCCGAGCCAAGATACGGATCGGTTCCTCATCATAGGTCAAGTCAGATCGAATTTCAATCTCTGACGGGGTGATCACATGGGACGGATCCGATCTGTATTTGCGAAGCATCGAAACATGAAATACATTGTGTATCTTTTCTAACTCGGAGGGCAATCTTAATCTATAAGCAACCGGTCCAATACGTTCAATAACTTCGTACGGTCCGATAAATCTCGGGCTCAACTTGCCTTTCTGACCGAATCGGAGTATTTTCTTCCACGGAGAAACTTTTAAGAACACCCGATCTCCGACCTGAAATTCAATGTCCTTACGTTTTAAATCGGCATAGGACTTTTGACGATCCGAAGCAGCTTTCAAATTACTCCGAATAACGACCACCTTCTGTTCTGTTTCTTTAATCCAATCAACCCCGTGTATCTTGTTCTCACTGAGCTCAGTCCAATACAATGGTGTGCGACATTTTCGACCATATAAGGCTTCATAAGGTGCCATTTTTATGCTAGATTGAAAGCTATTATTGTAAGCAAACTCAATCAGGGGTAGGTATCGTTCCCACGTACCTTCGAACTCGAGAACGCAACACCTCAACATGTCCTCAAGTGTCAAAATAGTTCGCTCAGACTGACCGTCTGTTTGCGGATGAAAGGCTGTACTAAAATGTAGTTTAGTACCTAATGCCTCTTGCAACTTCTTCCAGAATCGCGAGGTAAATCTTGGGTCTCTATCTGAAACAATGGAACTCGGTACACCGTGCAATCTTACAATCTGCGCCACATACAATTCGGCGAGCTTGTCAAGTGAATAGTCGGTACGTACCGGCACAAAATGAGCTGATTTAGTCAATCTATCAACGATAACCCAAACGGCATCTTTCTTACTCGGTGTCATAGGAAGACCGGATACAAAATCCATAGTAATTCTATCCCATTTCCATTCGGGTATCATAATCGGCTGAAGTAATCCGGAAGGTACCTGGTGCTCAGCTTTCACTTGTTGACAGATTAAGCATTTGGAGACAAACTCAGATATGTCCCGTTTCATGCCGAGCCACCAATAAAATTGCTTCAAATCGTTATACATTTTTGTGCTACCCGGGTGTATCGACATTCGGCCATTATGGGCCTCACTCAGAATCATCTGTATCAAATCTGAGTTTGTTGGAACACACAATCGATTTTTATACTTCAAACAGCCATTTGCATCTATCTGGAAGTCTGATTCTGTAGCGTCCTCACACTGAACCCGAATAGCTACTAACTTTTCGTCAACTTTCTGTGCCTCGCAAATTTGCTGAATAAACATCGGTCTTGTTTGTAGCTCGGCTATGATCGAACCATCCTCAGACATCGTCATCCGTGTGTTTAATGCACGCAGAGCAAATAATGATTTTCGACTCAACGCATCCGCCACCACATTAGCCTTCCCCGGATGGTAGTCAATCACTAATTCGTAGTCTTTCAGCAATTCTAACCATCGGCGTTGTCTCAAATTTAGATCTTTCTGAGTCATTAAATATTTCAGACTTTTGTGATCTGAATAAACATGACATTTTTCGCCGAATAAATAGTGACGCCAAATTTTTAATGCAAACACAATGGCTGCTAACTCCAAATCGTGAGTTGGATAATTTTTTTCATGTGGCTTCAATTGTCTTGAAGCGTAGGCTATCACCTTGCCTTCTTGCATTAGAACACAACCCAACCCACTTAAAGATGTATCACTAAAAATAATGAATTCTTTACCCGATTCAGGCTGAGTCAACACTGGAGCCTCGGTTAAAAGGGCTTTCAACTGCTCGAAACTCTTCTGGCATTTTTCTGACCATTCATATTTGACATCCTTCTGTAGTAGCCTCGTCAAAGGTGCAGCTATCACGGAAAAACCTTTTACAAATCGTCTATAATATCCCGCGAGGCCTAGGAAACTTCGGATCTCAGAAACATTCTTTGGTGGTTTCCACTCGAGTATGGCTGCTATTTTGTTTGGATCCACCCGAATTCCTGACACCGAAACCACATGTCCCAAGAAGCTGACTTCGTTCAACCAAAACTCACACTTACTGAATTTTGCATATAAACGATGATCTCTCAAGGTTTGTAGTACTTCTCTCAAGTGCTCAACGTGTTCCGCTTCACTTTTGGAGTAGACCAATATATCATCGATAAACACTACTACAAACCGATCCAAAAACCGTCGGAAGATCCGGTTCATGAGATCCATAAAAACGGCAGGTGCATTGGTAAGCCCAAAAGGCATAACCAAAAACTCATAGTGCCCGTACCTCGTTCGAAATGCCGTCTTTGGCACATCGGAATCTCTGACTCGTAATTGATAATAGCCCGGCCTCAAATCTATTTTCGAAAACACTGAAGCCCCCTTTAACTGATCAAATAAATCATCGATCCGAGGTAACGGGTATTTATTCTTTATGGTCACCTTATTTAGTTGCCGGTAGTCAATACACATTCGCATTGTCCCGTCTTTCTTTTTCACAAATAAGACTGGTGCTCCCCACGGAGAAAAACTCGGTCGTGCGAAACCCCTCTCTGTCAATTCTTGCAACTGCGCTTTCAATTCTTTCAATTCAGTAGGCGCCATTCGGTACGGAGCTATCGAAATTGGGGTCGCACCCGGCACTAATTCAATGCCGAACTCAATCTCTCGTACTGGGGGTAAGCCCGGTAGTTCTTCAGGAAACACATCGGTGTATTCACATACAACTGGTACCGATTCCATTAGTTTCTCGGACAGTTTATTATCCAGTACATAAGCCAGATAGGCCTCACACCCCTTTCTCACATACTTTTGGGCTATCATTGAGGATATCACTGTAGGCAACTCATTTACATCACCAGATTTTATTCTGATTGTCTCACCGTTTCGGCATTTCAATTTAATAAGCTTTCTTTTGCAATCCACCACTGCCTCATGTGAAGTTAACCAATCCATACCCAAGATTATATCAAATTCATCGAAGGGCAGCAACATTAAGTCAGCTGGAAAGCAATAATCTCGTACCATCAACGGGCAACCTCTACACACTTTATTTACAAGCACACATCTACCCAAAGGGTTGGACACACGAATTACGAACTCGGTAGACTCAACTAGCAGAGTCTTACCAAATTTTAAAGTTTCACAAACATAAGAATGAGTCGAACCAGGATCAATTAATGCAATCACAGTAATATCAAAAAGAGTGAAAGTACCGGTGATGACGTCGGGGGAGGAAGCATCCTCTCTAGCTCGCGCAGCATATGCTCTAGCCGGAGCTCTAGCCTCAGATCGACCTGTAGCATTCGTCGTTCCTTTCTGGCTACCACCTACATTGCCTGAATGTCTGGGTGGTCTACCTCGCATTGGCACGTTGCTCGGTGTAGTGTTCGGAACTGCATTCTGCTCAGCTAATTTCGGACACTCTCTGATAAAATGACCTGACGATCCACACTTATAGCAAGTCCGATCATGGAATCTACAACTCCCTGAGTGCCATTTCCCACAGTGCTTGCATTCAACTCTAGTTTGTGGAATGTTACCAACACTGGCTATCGAGGTAGCTCGGGAGCTCATAGGAGGTCGATCCCGTCTAGGCGGATCTGTAGTAGTTTTCTGTCGGCTGTAGTCATCTCTGGGCTTCTTGCTCGTGGGATGGAAAACTTTGCCCGAAGACCTCTTTCGGATATCTCTGGCTTCGGTATCGGCCTTTCTTTTCTCCTTCCCGAGCTCTTCAGCTTTGCAAGCTCTCTCAACTAAAGTTACAAATTCTTGAATCTCAAGAACGCCAACAAACATCTTTATATCTTCATTTAGACCGTCTTCGAACCTTTTACACATAATGGCTTCAGTAGAGACACATTCTCTAGCATAACGGCTGAGCCTAACAAATTTTCTTTCATACTCCGTTACAGTCATTCGTCCTTGTTTCAGCTCAAGGAACTCTTTTCGCTTTTGATCAATAAATCTTTGGCTAATATACTTCTTGCGGAATTCAGTTTGGAAGAAATCCCATGTCACTTTTTCTTTCGGAACCACTGATACTAGTGTATTCCACCAGTGATATGCAGTGTCCCGTAGTAAGGATATAGTGCACTTCAAGCATTCATCCGGAGTACAAGACAGCTCACCAAGTACCCGAATAGTGTTATCAAGCCACATTTCGGCTCTCTCAGCATCATCATCGTCATTGGCTTTAAATTCTTCGGCCCCATATTTTCAAATTTTGTCAACTGGGGGCCTACTAGATCTCATTGGATCTATCACTGGGGGAGCTAGAGGATCCGGAGTTGGATTATTCGGGGGTGGAGGTTGGGGTATATTCGGGTTATTCTGGATAAATTGGGCAAACCAATCATTCATCATCCGATAAAAGGCTTGCTTTGTTTCTCCTTCGTGGCTACCCGAAACAGGTCGAGAGTCTATCGGCGCTGATCCGTGGGTACGGTCAGGCGCCACGCTCTCCACATCATCAGCCACAGCTCTTTCTGGTTCAGAGTCCATTTACTATATAAAACAAAATTCAGGCTGTCAGAAGTCACCACACTATCAACATATAACCACAGGCATGTATAGCTAAACTCACACGCGCCACGGTAGTCCTAGAATCGACTAAACCGTAAGCTCTGATACCAATCAAATGTAACACCCCTTACTCGAGACCATCGCCGGAATTAAGTAAGGGGCATTACTAGACTTGACTACAAATTTAAAACATGAAAATCTTAAAGCTGTCAAACTGCGTTGTGCCGACTAATTTGGCTATAACTCGAGTTACAAAATTTGAAATTCAGATCCGTAAATTTTCCTTGAAAGTAGACTCATATATCTATTCACCATAATTTTTCTAGAATTTTTCATGTGGCCAATTAGTACAGTTTATTCATCAAATTTACCCTTATTACAGTGTCTGAAAATTTTGACCTGTCTCTACATAAATACAGTTATCTCGTTGCACAAGTTTCATATACTGTTATAGTTTATTCCAATGAAAAATAGACTTAATAAGGGTTTTACACATATAAACCATGCTTCCTAATTATTTTTGTACAATTTATGACAATTTTTCCAAAACAGAGCAGTGACTCACGAATTCATTCAGAGCAGGTCTCACTAAAACTGAATTATCTCATAATGTATAAATCTTTTGCCTACTCTGTTTCTTTCATGTAAAAATAGACACAATAAGGTTTAATTCCATGTCTCATTCACCTTTTTATTCAATATACCCTATTTTTGGTGATTTTTCTAACTCGCATCGCTGCTGTTACTACCAGTTGTTTTGTCGCAATTTATGAAAGACTAGCTTCTAACCAAACCTACCTACATTCCTAATTCAAGGATTCATTCCGTATATAAACATTTCCTTAACAAAGTGATTTAACTTTGATTAGAAAGCATAAACCTTGCCATCAAGAACCAACATACACATCAACAATACAACAACGTACTTAACTAGAAATTTAGCCATATTCGCATGGCCATTCCTTTAGGGTTTACATATGAACCGTGATACTTCCTCAAACAAGTCCAAGCCTACCCTATACATGCCTTCGTTTAAAACCAACCCAAAATGAAGGAGTACCCCAAAATGTAGGTTGATAGTGTGAGCGACTTTCCAACGATCCCGGTGAGCTTGTGGCTTGCTCCTAATCTATAAAACAAAGGAAACATCTCACACGATTAAGCTTACTAGCTTAGTAAGTCCCAACTCATAGAAATTAAAACATTTAATTATTTACGAAAATACAACAATACACATGTGGCATTCTACATAAACAACTAAGCAACTAGTTTACACAAGGTCAAATATTAATAATTCGATAGCCTACTTCCTTAGCAGTTATACATGCAAATCGATTGTCACATAACAGCATTTTCTAAACTCGACTTCCGTCAAATTACCTTCATCGATGTCAATTTGGCACAAGTAATATTTAACATAACAAACCTCACATACTTACCCGAACCATATTCTTGACCAGGATTTCATTCCTCTTTAGTAAATTACATCACCGGCAACAAGCCTGCTAGGCGTAGAAGCCTGAAAAGTAACACCGGCGCAAGGCCTGCTAGGCATAAAAGCCCGATAGATAACACCGGCACAAGGCCTGCTAGGCATAAAAGCCCGATAGATAACACCGGCACAAGGCCTGCTAGGCATAAAAGCCCGAATGTCAAAATGTCTTTACATGCTTTTCACATTTTCACTATACATATCGAATCATATACCTTTATTACCATTGCATTTAATAAATTTGAAATCGATCAAATCCATCACTATCACAATCGACCAGCACATGGTTTTATACCCAGCTTATACAATTTATATCATTCACTAGTTATGTAAAGAATCTTTAGATATAAGGCAGCTCAAAAACTTACTTATTCACCTTGCATTAGCCAAAATAATTTCCATCACATTCTCAACTTGAATCATCAACCAATATGTCAATATACATTCGGCCAAGATGTAATTAGACATTAGCATTCATAAACTTTTAATAGTCAAGATAACCATAATTAACTCTTTGACATGATTTAACTAAAGGACTTACCTCAGTTGTCGATAAGCCGTGCAATTCGGCTACTCGATAATCTTTGTTTTTCCTCGATCTTGATCTTTCTCTTTTTGTTCCCGATCTAATTTGGTTCAATTTTAACCAATTAACCACACGTCCATTCAATTCAAGAACAAAATCATAAAATACATAATTTCAAGACGTAACAATGTGCATTCAGCATACATCCCTTACTTTGTTCAAGTGCATTCAAATTATTAGGGGAACACTTTGGTAGTGACTTCCTTGATGTGTTTTAACTTACATCTTATCTAGCCGTACCTTAACTTTATATGATTACACATATATAATCAAATACATTAACTCAAATTCATTTTCCCTTATGGCCGAATATACTAGTTTCATACCCATGCATTTTTTTTTCAACATACAACCAAGAAACAAGCTAGATAACCACAACTTATTCATCCTAATTCCAGCCGAATATTAGCTTGTTTAAACCCAAAATTAACATGATTTTTCTATTAGCATCCTAAGCAAACAATTACTACTTCATAAGACTTATTAAATTAAGCTAAGGTATCCACCATTTCTTTTCTTTTTCTATCTATCAAACAATGTAACCAACCATAGCCAACATGCTTTCATCACACATGAAAAAGCCTTAGAACTAAGTCATGGCCGAATCTAAGGAGAGCTTAGATCTCAAATTTTTGCACAAGAACTCGATAGTATGTAAGACTACCAACACAACCATGCAAAACCATTCATCCATGTCTAATCACTATACAATATAAGTATAGCCGAACATTAACACAAAGGAAAAGGATTCAAAATTGGTGGTCTCACATTCGGCCGAATATAAGGGCATCCCCATAGCTAAATTTAAACCATTTTCTTACAAACTCAAGCTTCTTCTTCTCCCTCTCATATTATCAAAGTTTATTAACAACCCAAACCACCATTCTTCACCCATGGCCGAATTTCTTCTTATCAAACTTAACAAGCTTTGCTTGTTTCCAAAGAGAATAAATCAAGAAATCAAGCCACATCAAGATAAATTATTAAGGTGAAGTTCAAACTCTTACCTATACTAACACATGCAAGGGCCGATTGAAGAAGATGAAAGTTCTTCCCTCTTCTTGATGGTGGTTTCGGCAAGAAGGAATGAAGGATGAGAGAATTATTCCTTTGTTTTTATTTTTTTCTTTTTCAACATAGATTATAGCATGCTTCTTCTTTTAATTTTACTAAAAATCAAAATATATAATTAAAAAGTATATAATCATAGCATGCTTAATATAAAATGCCTAAATGTCATACAAAAATATAAAAAAGAGAGCATATATGCATGCTTGCCGTCCACCTTGTTCAAATGTGGGAAATTTGACATGCAAATTCCCATGTTTTATGGACAATTCATTTAGCTCCCTTTTCATTAATGCCCACTACATTAATCCTTCTTGCAATTTAAGCCTTCTTAGCAAATTAGACACTTAGATAGCTAAAATTTTCTACGAAATTTTTGCACTCACTAAATCACACATAACAAACACGAAACATAATATTATAATATCCCTCAAGCTCGGATTCGTGGTCCCGAAACCACCGTTCCGATTAGGGTCAAAATTGGTCTGTTACAAGCGATATCTCGGAGCTTGGTACAGAGGCACTGACCCAGTTGGTAAGGGAAGTGCTGGAAGAAGTGTTTGAGGCATGAGTTAAGGCGTATGGCAAAACACTGCAGGCTAGGTGCTTAGAATGCACCAAGAAGAGGGATCACAGTCCTCTGAAGCAGAAGCCTATTTTTATGAAACGCGTTAAGACGCATCCGAACTTTCTGGCTTGCGAGCATTGCAAAAGGCGCCATCTGGGTGAGTGCTGGAGGAAGTCAGGAGCGTGTCTTTGATACGAGTCTAAGAAGCATCAAGTTCGGGACTGCACAGTCCCTTTTAAGTCAGGTGTTTTATGTTTGGATGTGATGTTTGAGTATAGAAATTGTGTGCCTGTGTGATAAATATTTGTTTACTTCTGTGGTTAGATGTTTGGTTGTGTGTAAGAGGTTTCAAGATTAAGTTAAAAGTGTATTAGTGATATTGGGATGAGAGTGCGCAGTAGTAGCGTATGGGTGTAGTTGTTACACAACCACCCTATTAGTTGGAAATTTCGGGGACGAAATTTCTTTAAGGAGGGGTGAGTTGTAACGCCCCGAATTTTTGGCCCTAGAAGTGTTGGGCCTTGTGCATGGGAGCCGCTAAGAGACTGCACATAAAAGGTTATGTGTGCAAGAAATATTACAAATTGGTGGTTACTTTAATGGTTAAGTGATTAGGAGTGTTTGAGAGTGTTGGAGAAGTATATGGTTCAAACTTGGGCTTTAGCAAAAATTTATGTTTTTCTCTTAAAGGAGCCTTGATTTTAGTGGGTTAGTTTTAAGAATATATTTTGGATAATTTATAACACAAGAGGAGCTTGTGGCTTAATGGCAAGTGGCGTGTGGTGGTCTGGCAAGGAGGTAAAGTCACAAGGGGGCAAGGAGGTCAGAGGTTCAAGTCTCTCCCTACTCAAAAGATAATTTATTTTACTCCTTGCTGAGCTAAAAGTTGAGTTGGAGTGGAACTCTACTTGGTAAAGGTTTGAATTGGTATTGGTATTTGAATGGGAGGTGGGGAGTAGATCAATGAGAGATAATAGGAGGGAACTATGGGATGAGAAGTTGTTGGGGAGTGGGTAGCTGAATTTGTTTAGGGAACTGAGAGTTCGATTTTGTGCATTTTTCGGCTTTTGGTCACTTTGTTTTTCTTTTCTGAAAAGTAGGCATTGCCGAATTTTCTTCTTTTCTCTTTCGGGTGTTGTTTCCTTTTCTTTTCCTCTAAAAGGTCAAATTTAACACTTGTTTTGGTGTGTTGTGTTTAATTCTTCCCCTCTTTTTTCCTAGCTGAATTAGGGAGAGTACCATTCAAGTACTTTGTGGGATTATTTTGCTTTTTCTTGTGACCGAGTCTTTCTCTACTCAACCTGCCGAATCTTTTCACTTTTCTCCTTCTTCGACATCTCTCTTTTTACTCTTCACCATTGTTGGTTGAATACTCTCAATCCTTCACTCAAGCAATTGACCTAGC
This sequence comes from Gossypium australe, assembly GCA_005393395.2. NCBI lineage: Eukaryota > Viridiplantae > Streptophyta > Magnoliopsida > Malvales > Malvaceae > Gossypium > Gossypium australe. The sequence goes on from CM016624.1 coordinate 78,306,853, forward strand.
CGATTGTTGGTCGAATAGTTTCCTTCCTTTCCTTTCTCTCTAAAGCCGAATACAACCCTCTTGTCTTTCTTAAATATTTCTTTTCCTCCCTTCCAGGATTTGGCTGAATAAAACCCTTTGCTACTCAGTTTCATCCCTTGTTTACACCTTCTACTGACTTTTTCTCCTTTGCGTCCCTTTAATCAGTCTTTGGATTAACAATTGATCTCTGGCAAATGGTAAGTGGATTGGACTCATTCTTATTTTCTCTAACCATTCTCGAAGTACTCTACTCTTGTACTGCTTAAAAGCCGAATGTATCTTACCCTTCTCTGTCTTGCTGCTAATTCTTCTTCCTCTCTGTTAGGTGTGGTGTTATCAAGTTTTAGAACCCCTTGAGAGTGGGGGAAATATCTAAAGTTTGAAATGGTTGGAACCTCTCGCTCTCTTTCAGATTGTAGGTAAGTACTTAGTCGAAGAACCCGGGGTAAGGCGAAATGCTATCCTTCCTTACTTGGGGGTTCTGTTGTTCTGTAATCATCACAAGTGGGTGTAATCCACTCGGTTAATCTATTCTGTTAATTGAATCTGCTTATAATGCAGGTTTTCAATAAGGGACAATGGGGTCAACGCTAGCCAATAACCTAAAAGAATTATGCTATCTAGTATTCTATTAAGGTGTGTAACTTTGATCTCTGTTGATGCTCGGCTGAAAAGCTAAAAGTGTGTATTCCACACTGATTGGTCTGTAGATCAGCAAAAGCTGAAAAGTCGAAGGATTGGGATTTTGGGCCACATGAGTGTGCGAATGCCCATGTGATCAATCGAGCTCACGAAAGTGGGCGTACGACGAGGAAGGCTGCCATGAGTAATCTCATGGGCTTGGGCCGGAATGGGCTGTATGAGTCCAATGGGCCCATGGGCCCGTGTGGGTAAACTTCACTGTTAAGTGGGACGTAGATAGACTTATCATGTCGCGTACATGACTTAAGTAGTTCTAGACCTCGTTGGGTCGAAATGGGCTGAATGGGGCAAGTGGGCTTATGGGTCCACACGGATAAAATGTATGTGGTTTGGTATGTGTTGTTTGAGCTGTGCTGTTCGTATAGCTGAGGTTATTTCTGGGCTAATTGGGCCACACGAGCGTGTGAGCCCACTTGGGCAGAGTAATGGGCCTTAGGCCCATTTACACCGTTGTGACTATTTAGGTTACTTAAGTCACTCGAGGCGACGGTGGACCTTCTATTGGGTCGCTAAGACCCCGAATTACAAAATTACTGAAATACCCCTAGTTTGCAAAATTACTGATATACCCCCAGTTTGCAAAATTATTGAAATACCCCCAGTTTGATAAATTACTGAAATACCCCCAGTTTGTAAAATTACTGAAATGTCTTCAGTTTAGAAAATTACTAAAATATCCCCAGATTGCAAAGTTACTGAAATACCCCTAGTTTGTAAAATTACTGAAATATCCTCAATTTGCAAAATTATCGAAATACCCCCGATTTGCAAAATTATTGAAATACCCCCGATTTGTGAAATTATCGAAATACCCCAATTTGTAAAGTTACTGAAATACCCCTGTAGGGTAAGATTATCGAAATACCCTTATAGGGTAAAATGACTATTTTGCCCTTGTGGGTAAATGACTGACTTAGACTATGAATTTGACTAATTTGACTATGATTGTATGACTGTGTTTTAACTGCTTGAAGGTGGTTGTATGACTGGTATGCTTTTAATATATGTCTAAATGACTGTTACTAAGCATGGTCATTTTGCATACACGTGGAATGATTGAGCATGACATACACGATATATTGTATGGGGTTGGGATTGACACGGAGGATGTTCTGATAGGATCGCACGGGTCACATGACGACTGTGGATCCAGTATTGATCTATTAAGGTCACACGGGTCGCATGAGATGACTGTGGACCGACGGATGGCTTAAAGCCGCGTAATCTGATTATGGCTCTATGCCAGCCTAACTATGGCTCCGTGCCATCTTGATTATGGCTTTGTGCCAATCGTATTTACCCGTGGCTATGTGCCTAACATATATATCGACGAATCTGTGTCGATCATATTTACCCAAGGCCGTGTGCCGATTATATTACCGTCGCTGATGGCTATGTGCCAAACATAATACAGTTACTGATGGCTTTGTGCCAATTATAATACCGCTACTGAAGGCTTAGAGCCGTATTTATATACTAGCAGCTTTGCTACGATTTCGGTTAGGGTCGCAACCGGTGCTAACATTGGTGTGCTGGCTGGGTGGGTCGATTTATCCCCACGTAAGTGTAGGGTTGGTACGAGTGGTGTGTTGGCTGGATCGGGGTGGGATGCATCCTCATACTATTGCATATCTATTTATGAGATCTGTCACTATACTGGCTTAGGCCCACTTGTTCTATTATTGGTTTGGGCTAGGCCCAATTGATTCAGTTATGGGCTGTGACCCAAATGATATTGTAGTGGATTTTGGCCCACGTATGCTCTGATCTTGACTGTACTATTACTGTTAAAGGCTTTGGCCCAGACTGTTTCGATTTCTGTTCCTGTATACTGACTGTTACTCTGGTAAGGGGATTACACACTGAGTTTTCATAAACTCACCCCGTTTTTAACTGTGCAGGTAATCCCTAGCCTTAGACGGATCTGTGCTGCGAGGGACTAGGAGAAGGCCACACACACTGCTTGTGTTTTCCGTTTTGATTATTTACATTCAAGTATTTTGATTTGGGTTGTAATAAGACCTCCTTAAGTTTCTAGATTTTAACTTTGGGTCTTTCTTTACTTTCGTTTATATATGTTAGAAGTAAGTCACGATGTTCCAAAATGATAACTGTTTTCAACAACACTACGTTTCCGCAAGATTTTCGAAATGGTTTCGAGACCTAATCTTTAAAAATCACGTTTTCGTAAATCAGTTATTTATAAACTTAGCTTCCACATCTGAAAAGGAATTTTGGGAATAAAACTAATAATTTTTCAATGCACCACGTTTTAAAAATAAACTAGTGTAACTGGGATTTTACTCAAGCTTTTAAATAAGAAGGGTTTTCAATGAAAACATGGTTTTCAAAAAACACTTCAATGTGACACGCTAGATTTAGGCCTAACTTCTGGGCCGAGTTTGGGGTGTTACATGGACAAAAGTAGGACAATTTAAACATGTTAATACAATTAACAGACACGATAAAAAGGAACTCACCAGAAACCTTCACATAGGTCTTTATTTATTAGACGAGTTTTTTTCCCTTTGCATTAGGACCTCCCATTTCTTTGGCTAGAAGCAATGAAATAACTCTTTTAAATACAAAAACAATCAGAATTCAAAATAACAGTATGAGTTGGTAAACATGCAAACAGGTTCCAGAAGGAAATTTTCTTCCTGTCCAATATTTCAAATGAAAACCCTAATGAACAACTCCTAAACTACCTCTTCCTATCCGGTAAAACTTAAAGAAGGAATTAAGAGTTTATCAGTAGACAACTTAAAAGAGGTAACTTCTACAAGCTTAACAATTTGTTTCTCTATTAACAATGAAAAACACTTTTGACTTTTCTTCAATGATAAAGAAGGTGAGTAGAGAAGATGAAAATAAAAGCATTCGCTCCGCAAGCATGTTTTCCTATTTATAGCCAAACTCTAATCCAAATTTCCACTCTAAGTATGTTCTCTAATCAATATTCATGCACACACATTTCAACTAATTAATCAAATCCTACAAGGTTTTTTAGGTGTCTTGGTTATTGGCACATTTCCTCCACTAGGATTCCACAAGACTTATACGTGTCCCACTCACCATGATCCCTAACATAACTAATACGTTTACAGTAACACAAAAATTGGGCGGTAAACTTATTAGCAGGAGAATCCGCCAAACAAGGATCTTGCGAACAAAGAACTTGCCAACTGTGGAATGAGAGTTCGCAAGCTTGGCGAAGCTCAATGAAATACTTCGCCAGAGAATTTTTCAACACCAACCAATCTATATATCGCGACTTAGGTGGTTTCACTAGTACAACATTCTAAAAATACCGGTTTGCTAAGCAATGTTGTGACAACTGTCCCAACCTTAAAGAAAATTTCGTCTCCAAAATTTCTTACCTAAGAATAGGTGAGGGTACTACTCTTTCATGGTGCTTACTATCTCTCATGTAGCTTCTTAAACCTTATGGTTCCTTTATAGAACTTTTACTAAGGAAATTTTTTTATTCCTTAGTTTCTTTATCTTTCTATCCAAAATGTGAACATGCTCTTTTTCGTATGACAGGTTCGACTCCACTCATAACACCTCTAATTGCACCACATGATATGGATCAGAATAATATCTTCTTAGCATCGACACATGGAATACATTGTGCATCTTGGACAATTCTAGTGGGAGCACTAAATGATACACCACAGGTCCTATACACTCTAATACCTCATAAGGTCTTATGAACCTTAGTCTAAGTTTCCCTTTTAACCCAAAATGAGTAATTTTCTTCCAAGGTGAGACCTTGAGGAGTACTTTGTCACCAACTTCATAGAAAGCATCTTTCTTTTCTCAATTTGTATACACTTTTTGGAGATTCTGTGTAGTCTTTCAAATGATTCTTAATTATTAACACATTCTATTTTGCTTCACAAACCAATTCTGGACCCACAAGCTTCCTTTACTAAGGTTTAAATAATAGAATGAAGACTTAAATTTCCTTCCATATAACGCCTCGACAGTAAGTTACACGGCCTGGCGACATGGCCATGTGACCCATATGGCCTGGACACAAAGGTATGTCCTTGGCCGTGTGGAGCCTGGGACTTAATTTTTCCAAAAATTGATACAGACACGGCCTAAAGTATTCCACACGAGCGCGTGGACTGCATGGCCTAGACACACGGGTGTGTTCTAGACCGTGTAAAACCTAGAGCTTAAATTTTCAAATTTAAAACAAGTCAAAGAGTTACACGGGCAAGGCACACGGCCGTGCGCGAGTCATGGCCGTGCCACACGGGCGTGTGGTAAGTCACACGGGCATGGGAGAAGCGAAGAAGGTGCCACACGGCTATGTGTTACACACAACCTAGACACACGGGCATGTCCAAGGCCGTGTGAAGACTAAGTTTATTTCATTAATCGCACACGGGCTGAACAGTAACCACACAAGCGTGTGACACGGCCGTGTGGCCCAACACGGGCCTAAACACGACTGTGTCACCCCATAAAACCCTAACTTCTTTTATTTTATTCTTCTATTTTGTCTTCTTCCTCCTAAACCCCCAAGAACCCTAGCCGCCATCAACCCCAACCTTCCTCTACTCCGGCCACCATTCCTCGACTAGCCACCACACTAAACTCCCCTCTTCTCCCCCTTCTCCTTCACCTTCGTTCCAATGCCCATCCCCAACCACACCACCCTTTTTCCTCCTCTTTCCCTTCCCTTCTTTTCCTCCCTCAAACTACCGCCCCACACTTTCCCCTCTCCCTTGCGCTCACATCACCCCCGACTGCCCCTCCAACCGAGCAACCCCAGGCGCATGCCTCAACGGAACCCCCACTTCCCCCTTCTTAAGTCCGAACCCAATAGACCAGCCCCGTCTCCCTAGCTCTCTCGCTCAGCTCTGCGTGCCGCTGGCCTCACTCCTCTACCTCTGACCGTTCCCCCGTCTACGGTGTGCGACCTCACTCCAGCCACCACCCCCTTTGCCGTCGGTTAACCACTTTCACCCCTTTATTTTCTTTTTTTCTTTATTATTATTATTATTATTATTATTATTTTCTTATTATTTTTATTAATGTTATTTTAATTTGTTTTATTGCTTGGTTCTTTCTTTATTCTTGAGATATTTACTATTGATTTTAGTTATGCTCATTATCATTCTAACATATTATTATTCTCTTTTATTTTTCCTTAGATTATTACTCTCATTAGCATTAGTTATTCTTACTATGTTTTTGTTTGATGGTAGCATTTTATTTAATAGTTTTATTATGTTTCAAGTCTACCTATTTATTAGTCAGATTATTGAGCTTTACTAAGATTTTCTACTCTTATTAGCATGTCTATATTATTTTTATTCGTCCATTTTAATATATTCCGATTGCTTTCTTGTAGATACATTATGATGAACACTCGTGGAAAGTCTAAGATCGCTATTCCCAATTCGAAAAAGGGGAAGGGCCCCAAAGTGACTTCCTCATTGAGCGCTTTCGCCGAGGCTTGCTACCCCTACCTCCGATTTGTAGTAGGCCCCCAGGAGGATTTATATCAGCTCCTTCAAGTACGTCCACTTAGTCTAGGCCGCTACATTGATTGGGCCGTATTGGAGCAGGTCTGACTTGCTAATGACGTGCGCGCCATTATCGCCACAGCTCTGTGGGATAGATTCTTTGCCATCATCGAGCCCACTTACAAGGAGTTAACATTGGATTTTTGCACCATTATCGACGTTTCTAGTACAGTAGGTCATAACGGTTCATGACGTGCCAAGCACCATAATTTTTGACTTGGTGGTTTGGTGCGCCACATGAGCGTCCCCGAGTTCGGTGCTGCTCTGGGACTCTACATAGAGGAATTTATGAGCCCCGAGGACTCATTTTGAGTTTATCGGCACATTCATCACTCACCATCACAATGTTAGACCAATCTTGCAGCTAGCCAGACACTTTATGACGCGAGTCGCTCGAAGGCGAATTCTCTCTCTCTGGCCATACGGTACATTCACGCACTTTTAGCTCACACTTTGACAAGTTGGAGAGAGAGCACTAGAGTCGTTAGCACTCATGACACTTATTTTCTATGGAGAATGGCGCGTGCACATATATTTGACTTGGCATATTTCATCAGTCTATCCTTCTACCATCAGACTGACCGCCACAGGAAAGGCCCCATCTATCTAGGCCCTTATGTACCTCGCCTCGCTCGACACTTCGGTCTCCTAGACACACCAGAGCAGTCCTCCACACTAACACTTGTCGACCAGCTGTCACCATAGGGCACCTCGAGCATGATACACATGAGGATGATCGAGCGACATCGTGAAGTAGACCCTCCTTAGTACCAATTTTTTCATTCTGACTCTCAGAATGAACCCGAGGACTTCACTGATGATGTTCCTCCCTATCACGATGACCCACCACAGACTCCACCTTCGAGTCATCGACCTGTTCCTTCTGCTGCTACCTTCTGAGGAGTATCCACCAATGATTCACTAGCTTCCGTCAGTACTGCATTCAGAGGTTCGACAGTATTGATGCAACATTGCAGCAGATTTGTCAGCATTTCCATATTTCTCCTCCAGTGCCAACGACTCACGATGCTGATGCGTCTGATGATGAGGACCATTGAGTCCATTTATTTTTATTTATTTTAGTTTTTATTTTTATTTTTCTGTTTATTTATATTTACTTAGGCTTTTTCGTTTTTTTATTTTGAACTATATTTTATTTATTATGGTTGTTTCTAATCGGGTTCCAAACCTTGTAATCTTCTTCAGCATTGTGTTTACTTTCTTATCAGTTGCTCAGAATCATGCACTATATTTATCTTCAATTCCGCTTTTTACTATTCTAGGGATATCATCCAATATTCAGGGCAGTTTCAATTCTCTCCCTCTCTTATGATATTCTGTCTCTCTTGTGATTATTTTTGTTTATACATTGAGGACAATGTACATCTTAAGTGTGGGAAGGTTATTTATATGATTATTAGAAAATCACTGAATTATGTCTTGTGTTTAAGTAATTTTCTCATATTACTGTTAGAATGAATTCTTATTGATTTGTGATTATCATTGATATGTTTTAGATTAGGTGGGAGCAGTGGAGTATTTATTTTGCTGCTGTGCTGTGGAGGTGTTGGAGTTTGACTGAAACATTGAAGTGGTTGATGAGAATTCAAATTGAGTGGTTGAGGGGAGCTGTGATCAGGTGGAGAGATTTGATGAGGGATTTTAGGAGAAAATCAAAGGAGATGAAGGGAGAGGGAGAGTTGTGCCGAAAATGGACTCTGGCACTCAAGAAATTCGGCCAGAAAGGTATACTCCACATTTTGAGTTTTTCTGTGCATTTGGTGACTTCTCCCTTTTTGCTTGAGTGTCGTATGTGGTAGGGGTGTTTGCATATTCGTCTGTTTCATTTTTGACAACTTTTTCCTTGGCCGAATATACCTTTTCTCTTCTTGTCATCTCCTCTTCTCTCCTTTTCCTGCTGTTGGCCGAATACACCCTCTTCCTCTCCTTGCCTTTTCTTCGTTCTTTTCCCAAATATTTCTAACACTTGCTGTTGTTTCTACCTGTCGAATCAGTGGTCTTGTGGTATTTCTCTTTGGACTTCCCAGGATATTACTCTTCTGAAAAAGGTGAGCAAACGGTTTCCTTTTCCCTTTGCCGAATCTTCCCCTCTTTTCACCCTTCCCCTAATCATTTCTTTTTAGTGATTCATTTATTTCCCTTGCAGTTGACCGCTTTCCCCTTCTCTTTTGTTCTGGTTATCATTCTCTATTTGTCGATAAAGTTCTTACACTTCGAAGTGGGTACTCTTTTCGCGTTATGGGTAAGTGGATCATGTTTATTGAACTGCCCTCGATATTGGGGTCTTGATTAAATAGCTGTGTTACAATTAATATGTATGTTTAAAATTCAGCTTTTAAGTTGGTAATTAGGGAATCTTTGTTAATTGTGATGACAAATGAAAGTCTAGAGCTAAGGGTTGTGCTGCTAGAGAGTTTTTAAGGGCAGTGTGGTGTTCGTAAGGTAAGAGTTCGGTTAAGGTGTTAAGATGATGTCTTCCAATTTTAGTTAATTGGTTATTGATTGAGGTGTATAATAATGCTATATTGGTCAATTGATAGGTCTTGGGTGCTCAGGAGCGCTTTTGAAAAGAATCAGAACCAGGTGTGTGTAAACATTGCTCAAATCGTAAACCGGCAAAAGCCAGAATAATATGACAATTGATGCTACACGAGCGTGCACTCGCTCGTGTGGTAAATCGAACGCATAAAATGTAGGCGTTAGACTACCGAGGCTACCATGAGCGATTTCGTGGTCTTGGGCTATTTTGGGCCGAAATAAGTCGTGTGGGCCCAATAAGCTTGTGGGCCCCACACAAATAAAACCACACGAATGCGTGGAGAAAATTAGGTCAAGCTGTGTAATTCGCATGGCCGAGACTGTTTCTGGGTAATGTGGGCCACACGGGCGTGTGGGCTCATATGAGCCCGTATTATGGGCCTTGGGCCATTTTCACTAGTTGACTGTTAAGGTTGCACGTGTAATAGTTTGAATTAGACCCTAGTCAAAACAGTGGTTTCGGGACCATAAATTCGAGTTAGAATAATATTTTAATATTATTTTCTATGTCTGCATTATATGATTTAGCATGTGTTAAAGTTCTGTGAGTTAATTTGTCCGTCTGTGTGCTTAATTTGGCATAAGGACTTTATTGTGAAAGATGCAAAATTTGCATGCTACTTGTGAAAGCACCTATGTGTTATGGCTTTTAAATGTTGTGGCTTTATGAGGCAATTAAGCCATTATTTAGTAAGTGGTGGGTTAAATGACAAAATAACCTTATTATATATATGTTTTATATGTTAAATGAAAGGTTATTTTTGTAAATGGATAAATAATATGTTTATAATAAAACAAAGCTTAAAATAAGCCATTATCATCCTTCACCTAGCCGAATATTGAAAGAAAAGAAAGAAAGGAGTAAGCAAGGGTTTCGGCCATGGTTTAGGCTTGATTCAAGGTTAGTTTTTGATCCGTTTTTTTATAATTTCTACGTTTTTTTGCCATCGTTGCTTCAAGAACTACAAAACCCATGTCTTAATTTGGAGAATTTATGATGATTTTGAAATGTGTCTTTGATGAACACATGAGCTTTGAAATATTTGATGATGAAATATGGAATATATGTGTTTGATTAGCATATTTTGTATTTGGATTTTTAGTGAATTTGAGTATTTTGGGGTTAATTGTGGAAATAATATTTTGAAGGACTAAATTGTGAAATAAATGAAATGTATGGACTTGTATGAGCTACATGAAAATTCGGCTAGGCATGGGTGACATGAGATTTTGTGTATTTTGTGATTTTGTGAAATAGGGACTAAAATGTCCAAATGTGAAAATGTGTGGGCTAATTTGTAAATTGCCCTAAATGTGTGTTCTTGGATTTAATTGAATGTTTTGGTGAATAAAAGGGTTAAATTTGAATATGTATAGATCAAGAACCGAAGAAAACAGACTCAGATCGTGGGAAATAAAAAATAGTTGAACAGCCGTTCGTTTCCGTTCCTCCTATACGAGGTAAGTCGATATACAAATACATGTATTTGATTTGAGCTATTTATGCATTTATGAATTCTATATGGCTATGAATAATGCTCAAGATGGAATATGAAATCCGTGGATCTATTGACAAGTTATAAATGTCCGAGAAGTACTGTACGAACCTAGGAATAGATAGGATAACGTATGTCATGACATAGGTGTCTGTTATGTGATATCATGTAAGACCACGTCTGGGACGATGGCATTGATTCGAGATTTCGTGTGAGACCATATCCGGGATGTTGGCATCGATATGAGTTTTACGTGTAAGACCATGTTTAGGACATTAGCATCGTATTGATTCGTGTAAAACCCTATCTGGGACAGTGGCGTTGATATTTGGATACATGTAAGACCACGTCTAGGACGTTGGCATTGTACGACTATTCTGAGCGCTCTGAGTATCCTATTTAGTTCTGAACGGTTCAACGGGCAAGTCCGAGAAATGAATGACTATGTGAATTGAACATCCGTTTCAGATACGTTGATATGTATGCTTTGTATAAGCATGAAAGGTGAGTAAGTATGTGCATTGATGCAAAAGAACATTTTAGATATATGTATGTTTGAGATATGAGCAAGTGAGATACTTGAGATATGATGAATTGGTAAGCAATGGCAAACCAAGTGAGTCAAAGATATTATTTATGTGCTTGAAATGAAGATATGTTAATGATTTCAAATAGCTAGGCTTATGAATGATTTATGTTAAGTTTATTTGTATATGATTTACTAAGATTTTGGAAAGCTTACTTTGTGTATGTTTGTTCTGTTTTATAGATCGTTAAAGCTACGAGAGGCTTGGGGACCGTCGAGATCATCACCACACTATCAAACTCAACTTTGGTACTTTTGAATGTGTATATAGCTAAATATGGCATGTATAAGCTAATTATTTTGGATCATGTTTGAGATGTGTAAATAGCCATGTGATGTGGTTAGATAAATGTTGATAATGTGCATGAGTGATTATGGCATATGATGCATGTTTTGGTATGGCTTGATGGTAATGAAATGGTCTTATGAATGGCAAGCTTATTGATGGATTGAAGCTATAGTGAATTGGTGAATTTGTGGATGAATCATGCTTGTTTTTACATGTGATTTAGTTGTGCAAATTTTGGTATACATGTTGGCATGATTATAGATGAGATAAAATAGGATGATATGTTGATATTATGACATGATTTTGGTTGCCAATTGTGTATGGATTAATGCTTGTTTGAGCTTGTAGGGATGACCCAAGTGTGGGTGGCAATTTGGCCTTGGAAATGGCCTATAATTGCCCACACGGTTGAGCACACGGGCGTGTGGCTCGACCGTGTCCCTCATGGTTGAAATTCAAGGCAAGTCAGGTTCGACCACCGGTTGGACACACGGGCGTGTGACTGGCTGTGTGTGCAAGTCAGTAGCGACCACGGGTGAGGCACACGGCATGTCCATGACCGTGTGGACAAGTCAGTATGTATGCCCTGTTTTGACACAGCTTAGACACACGGGCGTGTCTAAGGCCATGGGAGGCACACGGGCGTGTGACCTCTGTAACTTAGAAAAAATTTTAAATTTTCGAGAATTTCCGTATGTGTTCGGTTTAGTCCCGGCCCTATTCTAAAGCATGTTTAAGGTCTCGTTGACCTATCTAAGGGACATTTTGATGTGAATACATGAGTTAAGTTTTGAATTATTTGAATTAGTTTCCAATTGTCCGGTAATGTTTCTTAATCCTATTCTGGTGACAGATACAGGTTAGGGGTGTTACAGTACGGGTCGCCCGAGACGACTGTGGACCTACTGATGGGTTAGTAAGTAGACCTAGACCCCTCTGTTTATCTGTGCAGGTGATCCCCAGTCTTAGGGACCGATGCTGCGAGGGATTGGAGGTGGCCACACAACCGCACCTGCTTCTGTATTCGATTTTTATTTGAAATAATTTTATTTGGGTATTTGGTTTGTAATAAGGCCTCTTTAAATTTTAAACTTTTAATTTGGGATTTTAATTATTGAAATTCATACTGATAGTAGTAGGACACGAATTTTCAAAAGATGAAGGCTTTTCAAAACACCACGTTTTCGTAAAATACTATAAAAGCTTCCGCATCAAACATTATTTTAAAGTATAGTAATAAACTCATACGATCAACTTTCTGCTAGAAACAACTGGAGTTTTAAAATGAACAAGATACCCTAAAATTTCTGATAAGATCATAAAAAAGAGTTAGTAATAGAACGAGTCTTGAAATGAAACTACATTTTTGAAAAACACTTCAATATGATATCGCCAGATCCGACCATAACGTCTAGGCCAGGTTTGGGGTGTTATAGGTTTAGTCCCAACTTGATTCTAATACTCATATTGGGCCTCGAGGGTCTATTTAAGGGATGTTGTGAATAATCTCCGTAAATGAATAGTAATTAATGTGAATTATTCGTAAATGTTCTGAAAGCTCTGGTAATGCTTTGTAACCCTGTTCCGGTGACGGACACGGGTTAGGGGTGTTACATATAATCTTGTACACCATTAAATCAAATAAGCCAATAATATACCTAGCTATTTTCCATCATTTCATGCCAATTCACTTACCATCCAAAACATACCATTTATACTACTTATTCACCTTTCATTATTCCATCACAACTTAAGACTTTCATCCATCATATAAGGCAACTTATATACATGCCAAAATGAGCCATTATATCATTAAGATACCAAAAACTCAACCACATCAAGTGACCATTTCTAGCAACCAAACATATGGATAATATTAGCCTAAATAACCTATACATGCCATTATAACCAAAATGTAACCAACTTAAAGTACCAAAAGAGCTGATGGATAGTGTGATATAGCTCCGACAAGCTTCCAACCTGAACGAGCTTTCGAATAACTATAAGATACACACAAAAAACACAGAGTAAGTATTTAAGCTTAGTAAGTTCGTATAACCTAGAATTTAACTTATTGTTTAACCACAATTTAGGTAAGTAAACATAACATATCCCAACCAATTTGGCCAAAAGCCTAAACACATGTTCACCAACATACTAGCCATGTAAATCACATATATTCCAATACATATGGATGGATTCAACAAGTAATCACATTTCATATACATGTATTATTCATTTCATATATCAAGTTATCATGTAACATCACTTTCATGTGTTTCATTTAAATATCTGTAATAGTTCCTATCGAACTCATACAATCTTGTAACATAACTGTGCTCGTTGAAACATTTAGAATATCGTTAGATACGCGGGTAGTACACACGAGTTGTACTGATATATAATCCATCAATTCTTGTACATGTATGCTCATACAAGCTCTGAATCGGTATGCTCTTACGAGCTGTAAACGGTAAGCTCCTCCGAGATGAATAATGATAAGCTCATGAGAGCTGAGTATCGATAAGCTTATACAAGCTAAAATCGGTAACCCTAATGACATGTCATTTGTATCCTACGAATTCTTAAGGTTCAAACGGGACTCGGTATTCGTCATACATTGTCAGATATGCGATCGGTATTTATATATGATGATAATGCAAATAATATACATCTAATTCAATCAAAGCATATAATTACACAATTTAATTACATGAACGTACCTCAACGAGTGTACGTAGATATGAAGGCGATTAATATGATATTTTCTCTTTGCCTCGATCTAACTCCGTACGAGGTCTGATTGGATCCATCCGGATAAATTTAACTCAATTTAATATAATCCACATTCAATTTAGTCCAACATATAATTTTGGAAAAGTTACCATTTTGCCCTTATACTTTTAATTCCTTTGCAATTTAATCCTTAGGATTGAAAAATGAAATTCATGCCATTTAATCCTTACCCAAGCCTAGCTGATTTTTATACATATTAATAGCAACCCATATATTTCATAAATTCACAATTTTACCACAAAATATTCTCTATTTTTCAATTTAATCCCTATTTGACAATTTTACTAAAAATTCCTTTACAAAAGTTGTTTATCTAACAACATCCATTCATTATCTACCATCAAACTTCAAAAATAAAGCATGCTCATCAATGGTAAATCCCTAATAGTTTAACAATTTTACAAATTAGTCCCCGAGCTAGCTAGATTAAGCTACAATGATCCAGGAAACGTAGAAATCATCAAAAAAACGGTTTAAAATTGCATACCTAATTGAAGGAATTAAAGATGGCTGAATAACCTAGCTTCCATGGTTTTATTTTCTCCCATTTTTTCTTGAGAAAGATGAGCCTAAGATAATGGTTTTATTTTATTACTTTATTTGTCATTTATTAATTAATTACTTAATTAACCTTTAAAATAATTAAAATTTACACAATTTCCAAACCATTATCAAACACTAACATACTAATGGGCTAATAACCATATAAAGACCTCTATGTTAAAGTTCCATAGCTATTTAATACCTTTAGCTATTAGAACTCAACTTTTGCACTTTATGCGATTTAGTCCTTTTTACCAAATTGAACATGTAAACGGTAAAATTTCTTAATGAAATTTTTATACGATATTTATATCATATTTTAGGAAATAAAATAATAATAGAATAAATTTCTTGACCTCGGATTTGTGTTCCTGAAACCACTGTTCTGATTTCACTAAAAATGGGCTATTACAGACCTTAGCGTTCAAGTGTCTCGTTACGATCTATGTAGGGAATGCATAATAAGAAAATGGAGCCTTACATTCCAAATCAATGAGCAAATGTTGAGGAATCCTCATAGAAAGGATGTTGGAAAAAATCCAGTTTGAAAATGGTTTTCTTGCACAACGAAAAAAATTAAAATTTTGAAATTGAGCTGGTTTGTGAAATTTATAGCCATAAAAAATCTAGCTTTCAACTGATTGACCTTTTTCAATATTCTTATACCACAAACTATTTCCAGGATGGGCTCAAACAATTTTGAATCCAACACAAAACCAAAAATAATTTTCTTACTTTTAGTGGGAAAGTAAATCTCCCTCTCTTATAAAAATCAATAGAATTGTTATTCCGGAAAAATAAATTTTATATGTAGAAATAAATTCTCACTATTTTCGAAAAGAATAAGAATATCTCAAAGTTGTGTATTTTAACCCTACTAGTGCCATCTATTTATAGGGAGAGATAGAGAAACCCTAGTTGAATTAGTATAATACAAATAATACTTGTTTAATAGAAAAACCAATCTCCTAGTTGAACTAGGAGAGAGGGGCGACTAATCCTAGTTAATAATACTAGCATTGTCAACTCTCATACTTAATATGGTGGGTTTTGGGTCTCTCTTGTATCGGATCCAATTATATGTGCTTTCTAGACATTTAACTCACCACTTTATAATTTAATCCAACCCAATAAATGTTTTTTTTTCAAAATAAATGTTATTTATTAAATTAATTTAAATTAATAAATTTTTCAATTAACTAATTTTCTCAACCCAATCCTAATTCCATTAAAATTATGACAACTTTATTTTAAAAGAATCTATGAGAAAATATAATTAATTTCTACATTCAATGGATTTATAATAGTCAATTAGTTTGATTCCATTTTCGAAATGCACTTAATTAAATAATAACATGGAAAACTTAAATTGATCCTCAGGTCATTTCCATACTTAGTAAGAAACCACATTAAATTCCGAATGTAACCAATTTATCTAATTTTATCATTTCTATCCATTTTTGGTTCCAACAAGTTAATGAAAGGACCGATTGGACATATGAAATTATGGATCAAATGATTTATAATTAAGTTTCAGGTTTTCACCTATTAATTATACACTAATTTCGTCACAGAGTCATCCTACTATAGTAACGTGCTTGAACCCTCCCTAACAAAAGCTACTCGATCAGTGCTCGTCCAATGACCTTGTCATAAGTGTGTCACCCTCAGGGGATATCCTTAATCTCTTTGGGATAAATTCATTCTATCAATATGGTCTTATTTTATCTTATGGAAACCATATTCTTTCATAAAAAGTCAATTACTATGAAAGCAATTAAATAATTCATCACAAAGACGAACGACTTGTGGCCACGTTTAATTTTCATCTATCATGTAATGCCAATAAAAGGAAATCATTTACCCACGTCTTGGGCTATGAATTCCACTATTGTGAATGATGCTACATACTGCAGAAGTCGTATACCCAACACACCATCTTTCAATTCCTTATTTATTCGAACTTAGACTTTTACTTACAGCAAAGTATATGAGTCACGTATACATACTCCATCATCTACTCAGGATTAAGGTGTGCCACACTATGAACATCACAAGTGAAAAAAATTATGAACGAGTCCAAGATCTATTCTACTTGGGTCTTGTCTGATGTTCTGGTAGTCCAGTTAATCACATCTACATCTTTATCTTCTAGGAGTCATCCACTCCGGTGCTCAAGACAAAACATCTCCCCAATTGGACTTGATAGATGACATATTAGTATTTTATTCAGTTTGCTCATTTTCTATTAGACTAATGACATGTTTAGGTTTGCCAACTAATATAAGTTGTTTTTCTGTTTTAAAATTCGACAACGTAACACCGCTTAGTATTAGTTAAACATTAGACAACTAGTGAGTTACTATTTGTTTCCATTTTTCTTTGCATGCAAAATGTAACCCCCTAAACCCGACCTAGATGTTATGGTCAAATCTTGAAGATTACATTGGCCATGATGATGGCGTAGAAAAAAACATTTAACTATTTTATTTCGACAATCGTCAACATTTAAAATTAGTATTTCGATTTACTTTGAGAAAAGTTGAGTAGCGTCTGTAAACTTCCTTTTGAGAAGAAATTATCAGAAACTGATTTTAGTTAGAAAATTTCAAGTTTCAAATAATTACAGAAAACATCATATTTAGGGAAAATGTCACAGCAGGAAAATCTTTAAATATCATTTGTTGTTTTTTTAAATCATAATTTAACATATTTCTTAAAATATTGAATAAGCAAGTAGAAGAAATTAAGTTTTAAAAAATGAAGTATTGAGTTTGAAATAATAACATCAAATTGAGTTGGTTGTTAAGTTTGAAAATTCCAGTTTTTGTTTACCAATTATTATAAACCGTCTTAAGTGCTAGTTTTAAAAACCCAAATCATGCAATAAACATCCATAACCCAAAATCTAAATAAAGAGTCTCATGCCACAGTCCACAATAATAAATAACAGTCCTAAAATACCAAATAAAGTATGATAGTTTATTTGAAATATCTGAATGCACCTCCGGAAGTTGAGTCAATGTCCTAACCTCGATTATTATTTGAAAAATCAGAAACTTAAAGGGGTGAGCTTTTAAAGCCTAGTGTGGGTCAATTTACAAATAAACATAATTTAAGACAATATTTCAAAGGTATAGCAGATCACATACATATATATAATCACATATTCACATACTTCAATATGCATAGTAATGATGTTGATGCAATGCCTTTTTAGAACTAGTGCAGATTTTCAAAAACACATTTCCTACCCATCTTCACTACACATCATAAATGAGTTCCCAGAACTCGTCCATCTAATATTACACCAATAATGTGGGCAAGCCACTAGATAATGTAGTCAAGATGCCAAATATAGAATATTGTGGTCAAGCCACCAAATTTGCAAATATACTACAGATAATGTGGTTAAACCACCAAAATAAGTAGTTTATTAAAATTCCAGAATCTTCCTCCGTACAATCATATCCCAATCCCATGCATGTGATATGACATACATAACAACATTTTTAGTAGGCATGCTTTACATGTGAATTAGAATAAGTACAGTGGCATGCGTAACATGCGATTCATATTCAGTATAGTGGCATGCTTAACATGCGATTTATATTCAGTATAGAATAGTGGCATGTTTATTTTTCATGCATATCAAATAATGCTATATGTCACAATACATGAGTTTCAAGAAAGCATATAACATCTTATTTAGAAGAAAAGCGCACAAGCACATTCACATTAACAAAGATTCGAAAGTTCATAATCACTTACTTGGAAATCCTCTGTTTTAATGGATTTATCAATCCATTTGAATACATATTGAATTAAATATTTTCAAGTTTTAGAAACACTTATAAAAATATTTATTATTAAACACATTTATTTAGTTAACAAACAATTTCACAAATGTTAAGTATATTAAACCCCACACCTGGAATTGTACGTTTCGACAATATTGATTTCGTTTCCAATTCTAAGGGAGTAGATCAGCCCTTGAATCCTTAGATTTGATAAAATTTAGTACCATATCAGTATACTGATATTTTCATGTATATTTCTCATTTTGGTGATTAAGTGAAAATACTTACTTAATCGGTTGTCTAAATAACCACTCTTACAATACTTAGATTTTGGATCTGAGTGATTTACGATTATCAATTCAAGTATGCAAAAAAAAAATATTATCATTAGAATCGACCTAATCGAGATGTAAAAAACTGATTGGAATCGAAGGATTTACCAATACTTACGTAGTATTGAGAGAAAAAGGCTAAACTATTCCCATGATGATTCGATTAGAGAGGAACTATCAATTACAATAAAATAAAAAGATGGTGAATTAGAAAAGTTTGTCGATAAAACCTTTTTAAAAATCAAAATGTAATACATGAAGGAATAAAAAAATTATTATGAAATAGAGGAGGAGAAGAGAACAAAAATGAAGAAAAAAGGTAGAGGACGATGGCATGACTGCAGCGGTGGTGGTGGAGGTTTGAAGGCGGTGATGTGGTGGTGAGGTTGGCTAAAAGTGGTGGAGATGTAGAAGAAATATGGAGAAATGGGTTGGTTTTGAAGGTACAATGGAAGAAAAAAAGAGAGAATGGGAGGAGCAAGGAGGAGGTGTGACAAAAGAGTGGATGAGAGGAAAATGAAAAATAAAATAAAATGTATCATGTGTCTAGGTGTATTGGACGACATAGGCTAGTCAAGGGAGGAAAAAGGCAAGTTTGGGAGATGAGGAAGCAAATAGTGGATCATGAGGGAACAAATGGAGTGTTTTAGGTAAGTAAAATGACAATGTTGACTACTCAAAAGGGAAAAAAAAACTTCCCTACATGGCAATAAAGGGTGGACGGCTAAGGGGTGTTGACTAAATGGTTTTGTGTACAAAAAAAAATTTAATAAAAGATGAGAGAGCGGGGGTTTGATCATGGGACCTTTAGGAAACTAATTACACACTTAACCACTAGGCCACTTTAATTACTTAACATGCACTAACGAATTTAAATACAAATAATATGGGGCGCAGAAAAAAACCATTGAGCACAGTATACAAAGGGTATTAATTCAATTCATGAATAATTTTATTCAACCAATCTGTTCAAAAAATACAAATGTACATAGATAAAAATGTTACACTTAGGGTACGGGATCCAATAGTCTCTTACTTTCCATAGTGAAGTAGATGATTCATGTTTCGCATTCCCATACCATCCATATGTTTCCCCAAAACTCTCTAGCTAGCATAGTCTTGGTAAACAAATCTACAGGGTTTGTTCTTAGATGTAATCTTTGACTACATCCACTATTCCGTCAATCACTTCCATCTCCCTTATGATACTTTATGTTTTTGTCCTCATGTGATTTCTTTGGTGTTTAGCTATATTCGCATTGTTATAATGTTGTAGCTTTTTCCAAACCTCATATTCAACCCTCCATAGTGAAGTTAGAAATGTAACCCTGCTTGACACTTATTCACACTATAGAATTGTTGTATAGGACAAATATACATCTTGATGTCGATTTTCTCGAATCTCGACATGTTCAAAAGTTAGAATCAATATATTTGATAGAAGTAAGATCTCTTCTGGAATACACAGGCATATAATCTCTCGTTCTCCATAAATACTTGAGTACATGATTAATTGCTTGCTAGTGTGTTGGACTCGAATTAGCTGAATATCAACTCACCATCGAGAAATAGGTTATCTTGTCAATGTCTCCTGTTTGAGGTCACAATATTGGTTTTTTTTTTAAATTTTGAAAACTTTAGAATTTAGTCCTTAAGTTGGGAAAATTGGTTACTGTCTTCAAAGTTGCAACACTAAACTTGGAAGTCGTGACACCAGCCTGAGAAGTTTCAAAAATGTTACAGTTTAGTCCTTAATCAATCTCGGGATGGTGTTGGGCTTTCATAACCTCGTATATGACCAAAAATTTATTAAATATTGTGTTTTATGCATGTAACACCTATATATTAATGATAAATGATGGAATTTATATATAGTGGATAACAGTTGCTCTGACAACGAATGTTGCATCCTATAGGTTAGACCCAACAATCGGGTCAAATATGGGGTGTTACATAAAATGTGGTCGGCAACTATAATACAATTACAATATAATTCTTTCTTTTAGGAAATCTCCTAAGTGAAGTCACATGACAATCCTACTATGGGGTAGTTAAATTGTCATGTCATCACAAGAGACCATTGATGGGGACCGTAGGTCTTGTTTGGGGACATTTAAGGTTTTTATGCCCTGTTTCAATCATGAATGACTAATAAATGCATGACAAGTACATCTGAAATTCTTTTCCTAAACTATATGACATGCTTATCACACATATGCATGAACATGCTTGTAGTCAATTTAACTATCATCATGCTACCATATAAAAACATAAAATTAAATGACTCTGACCAACCAAAGTTTCTATGATTTAATCCAAAAATAAATAAAATTACAATGGTTACCCCAAAACCTACTATGGGTATTCTTGTTGAAAGCCAAATATCCTAATTTCTGAGGTTTTTACCCACACAGCAAATGACTTGAAAAAAACCGATGGGATCTATTGTCGAACTACTATCGCCACCATGGACTTCCACTGCCGTTATAATTGACATCATTGTCATCATCAGGTCACCGTTGGATCGCCACCAGGCCGCCAATGACAACTATTGGCCACCACTGTCAAACCACGAACAACCTCCACCACCAGACCACTATTCGTCTTTTGCTAGTTGGCTAGATTGGGTTTGCGTCGTCTCGATCAGTCTTGGATGCATCTCAGTTCTTCGAGATTCATCAGGGAAAATTGATTACATAATAAATTTGTTCGTTTCTAGCTCACATGAATTATTCTAAAGATAAATAAATTAAATAATTTATATATAGAGATGATAGTCCACGATCTATTTACATTTATCAAAAAAGTTAATAATAATTACAACCAAATTTTTAGGACTCCCAAATTTGGAAAATTACTTTATCATGTAAATAATAAAATAATAAAAATACATTCATTCACATACATAACCCACAACATGCTAATAATTATAAGCATATCACATCTTGTCAAAGAATTAACAAAACATGAAGAAGAGAGAAAATTTCGGTATCGATTTATACTATAAACTTAGCACAACTTGGCTCTGATACCAATTTGTTGAAAAAATCTAATAAAAAATGTTTTTCTTGCACAGCAAAAAATAAAAAAAATTAAAACTGACCTGATTTGTGATATTTATAACAATAAACATTTCCTTGAAATAATGCACAGAGAAACCATAAATGTTTACTATCAAGTAGTAATTAAATCATTCATCACAAAGACAAACAACCCATGGCTATGTTTACTTTCACTCTATTATGTAATGCCAATGAAAGGATATCATTTACCCATGTCTTAGGCTATGAATTCCACTTTTGTGAATGATGCTACATACTACAGATGTCGTATATCCAACGCACTAGTTTTTAGTTCCTTAATTATTCGAACTTAGACTTTTACTTACTTGAATGTATACGAGTCATACATACATAGTCCATCATCCATTCAGGATTAAGGTATGCTACACTATGAACGTCACAAGTGAATAAATCCATAAACAAATTCAATATCTATTCTACTTGGGTCATTTCCGATGTACTATCAGTCTAGTTAGTTACATTTATGTCTCTATCTTCTGGGCTTCTTCCGCTTTGATGTTCAAGATAAAGCATCTCCCTAATTAGGCTTGATAGACGACATATTAGTCTTTCTATTGGTTTTCTTATTTCCGATTAGACTAAGAACATGTTTAGGTTTGCCTACTAACATAAGTTATCTTTCCGTATTACAATCCGACCATGTAATACCATATTGTATTAGTTAAACATTAGACAATCAATGAGCTAATATTTGCATCCATTTTGCTTTGCATGGAAAATCCATAGAGGACAATATACAAAATGTATTAATATAATTCATGAATAATTTTATTAAATAAATTAATTTAAAAAAAATACAAGTATACATAGAAGAAAATACTACACTTAGGACATCAGATCCAACAAAAGATAAACAAGACCCTTAAGTTGACACATATATGGTATGGACCCCACAAACAAAGATAAATAGATTTGTCTCCCTACTTAGTTCTCAAGACTCTTAGACTTTGTTTAACTTTACTTTTCATTTGGCATCAAAAACATTTTTGGAGTTATAAAATGCTAAACAAACAAAATCCTATTGTTATTATGGCAAACATAGCTCTCACACCTAGCATATCTCCAAGCACCACTCCGAGTAACTCTATCTCTATCAAAGACTTAAATAATTACCATTGTAATTCTTAAACATAAATCAAGTTTCTTGCATTCTTATTAGAACTTGGGTGAGAAAATTCAATCAATTTTTGGGAACACTTGTGAACCTTTGTCACATACCTCTATAAATCCGAGCATTTACTATAAATTGGAAGGTTTGTTTTCCCCTTTCTTTTCTTTTGATTTAAGTTAGAATAAAAGAAGTTGGTATATATAATCAATGGAATGTTGTTGTGGAGTGGCTTATAATTATGCGGCTTCCTACCAAAAGAAGCATATAAGTGGCACACATTCAGACGTTAATTAAAAGAATAAAGAAATGATAGATATATGTGATCAAAACTATTTATACATTTTTTTGTCAAATTTACTTTCATGCAGATAATTATTTTAATCAACTAGCTAGAGTAATCCATGTTTAAGTTTTCAAGAAGGTGATGGAAATCTTTTGAAAAAGCAATTCGAGTGCTTAAACATCCAATCCCAGATGTCTGACTTCTTAGTTCACGGGACAATATTAAAATCTATAATGCCATTTATCGAAGCAATCTAGTTAAAAATTATTTTAAAATTTATACATTCAATTCATTATTTTTACTTAGATAAAGAAATTATTGTTTAATTACAATTTTTTAGTATTATCTTAAGTAATGTCACGAAGCACTGATTAACAATTTTCAACCTCATAAATTGTTTTTAAATATATGTATATGACGTCATTGTGGTCGTACAAAAGTTATATTGTTTTGGCCAATTGGAGATTACGTAAGTAGACACATTTGTGGTTGAACAAGCCTCCTATGAGACACCCTACCCCACATGATAACTACCTTTCTCACCAAACAAGTGATAGCAGCACCCAATATTTCTCCAAACTTAATTAATTAGTTTAATGGAATATGATGTTGATATATAAGCAAGCATGGCTATTGAACTCGGCTTTTTCTAACTCCAAATTCATCCCCTTCACTATTGTCAGCCATCCACTGTCGTTGCAATTTGGAAATAAAAATGATTTTATTTATGGGTAAATTATATTACTAGTCACCCAATTGTGATGTTTTTAGTAACTCAACTATGAAAGGTTACAAAATGATCACCTATGAAAATTTACAAAATGGTCACTTAACTTTCAATTTTGTCTTTTTTACACCCAACTATCTTGATTATTTGAGTGTTTTTATTTTTATGTTAGAAAGTTGGTAACATAAAAAAAAAGGAACAAAATTGAATAATTGTAAAAAAAAAACCATAATTAAATCACCTCTAATGTAATTTTGTGTTACTTTTGGACTCGTATTACTATTTTGTTTTAGGATATACGCAAACAGAACCACATTCTGCTTTTAAATACAAGACCTAATATGTATATGCATGGCCACTGGCAAAAGGACTGTGTCATTAAAATAATGATCTCTCAAGCTAGATTCCCTTTAAATTATCATGGAATCTTGACATGTATATCGAATCACAATGCCCAATTGGAAAAAAGTATACCTTATCGATTACCCATAATGGGTTCCATTCATCCTCGTATAATATATCAATTTTTTTCATTTTAGGTTTTCAGCAAGAGAATGTTGTGGAACTAATACACATATAATTAATATATGTCCGCTGCTCAATCACAATACATTTTCACATCTTCTAAGGATGTTGTTTTCATGACTGGATTGTTTGAGGTCTGGGTACAAAATTGCACTCCCAGAATAGTGTGATCGCCTTCTAAATATGTCCTATGTGAATGCAGCAGTACTTTGACAACAATAATTACAGAAGATGCAGTCAAGTGATCTGTGATTTTTTTTTGCTTGCTGTTAACGTTTTATTTTGGGATTTGAGGTCATTAATTAACTGTATTTATGTTCTCAGGCGTAATTTTACTTATTTAAGAAATCCTTAGACGCTCTTGGAACTTTTTTGGCCATAAGATCAGCGAAAGGAAGAGCAGTATGTTTTTCTCTAAAAGTGTTGAATCCAGTTTGGGAGATCAGATTAGTCAGTTTTTCGGATTCCAGAAGGTCCTCAATTTGGGAAGTTACCTGGGGTTGCCTCTTCTACATGACCGTGTTACCAAGAGTACTTTGGGCTTTGTAATCGAAAAAGTGAGGGGTAAGCTTCAAAACTGGGAAGCTCGGAAACTCTCCTTTGTTGGGCGCGTCACTCTTGCTCAGTCAGTTCTTCTTGCTATTCCTAGCTATTTCATGCAGTCCTTAGCTATCCCGAAAGGGGTGTGTGATGAGATAGAAAAGATTGCAAGACAATTCATTTGGGGGGGTTCAAATGATAATCCGAAATCTTCCTTGGTTGGGTGGGATTCCATTTGTCAGCTGAGGAATTGCGGAGGACTTGGACTTAGACATCTTCAAATAAATCCTTCCTTATGAAAATTTGCTTTAATTTAGTCTCTCGGAAGGACGCATTATGGGTAAGAGTCTTTTGTTCTAAATATGGATGGAAAAGCCATCTTTCTGCCTCCATTCAAAAAAGTTATTGCTCTCATCTTTGGAAGTCTCTATCCAAGGCGTGGCCGCTTGTTTATGAGAATCTAATGTGGTCTGTAGGAGATGGCACTATAATCAAAGGCTAGGTAGATTCTTGGATACCTGATGTTGGGCCACTGCTTAATCGTGTGCCTGCTCATGATAGTCTTAATCTGGACAGTACTTTGAAAGATTGGGTTATGCAAGATGGCTCTTGGAATGTGGAAATGCTTCGCATTTGGCTATCAGATGACATGATACAGCGTATATAAGTATCCCCCCACCTCATTCTGCTGGAGGTGAGGATAGAATCATTTGGCCTCGTTCTGGGGTAGGTTCTTTTTCCATTCGGAATGCTTATTGGGCATTAAAGGAGAACTCTTAGAGACCTAAAGACGAAATTTGGAAACCAATTTGGAAGTATAAATGACCACAGATAGTTCGCATTTTTCTTTGGCTTGTAGCCAATCAAAGGCTATATACTAATTCAGAAAGAATCAGGAGAGGGATTGGACAAAGCAACGCATGTCCAAGATGTGGGCATGAAATTGAAGACATCATGCATATTCTTCAGGACTGTTTGACAGCCAAGGAAGCTTGGTCGCTTGTTGTCCCTCCAGAGAAGCAATCCAGGTTTTTTCCTGACCCTCTACAAACATGGTTATCCACTAATCTTTGTTGCCATATTAAATTTCAAGACAAGGAAGTTACTTGGTCGTGTCTCTTTGGGATAATAGCTTGGAGGATTTGGAAGAATCGAAATCTTTTCATCTTTCAAAATATTGACGGGACATCCCTTGATCTCATCAAATTCTCTCTCAGCTGGGCACAACATTTTGAGACCTTAATCGTTGGACCTAAGGTTTCCCCATATTACCCGGGGACACCTCAACATTGTTAAGACAATTGGGTTTACTTATCCTCTGATGGAGCAGTAGCTAGAGCTTCTGGAAATGCCTCAGCAAGCGGCATTGATCGCGATCAAGATGGTAATTAGATCGTAGGTTTCACGCATTATTTGGGAAGATGCTCACCTTTGGAAGCAGAATTTTGGGGTATTCTTGATGGAGTGCTTATCTTCTTAAAAAAAGGGTACAAGAGGATTAAAATTCAAACCGATAACCTTGAAGTGGTCAAGGCCTTGTCCACAAAGGAAATGGTGGATTCGGGCACTACTCTTCTCAGAAGAATTAAAAGACTAATGAACTCTGGCAGTCAATGGGAAATCAATCATGTCCCTAGGGAGTGCAACTTAACAGCTGATCAACTAGCGATGATTGGTCTATCCTGGCAGAATTTCCTCCGAATATTTGAAGTTTCGCCTGATGTGGTGGTCACGGCTTTCCAACAAGATAAAGTTACTAGTATCTTTTAGGACTCTTTATGTTGTTTTCTTTTCACCAAAAAAAAAAAAAAAACTATTTTGTTGAAAAAAATAATTACAAGAGATTAGAATATTATTAATTCTTCTGTAGCTAAAGGGTGTCTTTGGATGGAGATTTTTAAAAATTTGAAATATTTAAACTGCTAGAATTTTAAAATGTATTATTTTGAAATGTTAATATTTGGGATTATTTCGTTTGAATAAATAATTCTGTAAGAAAAATTTAGGGTAGTGAAATTTAATAAATTAAAAAATAATAATATTAAAAATAAACAATATAGAATATAATTGGATTTATAAAAAGTATAATTATATTTAATAATATAAAATATAAAAATATATATATTGAAATAAAAACTACATTCTAAAGTTATTTTTTTTTTTTTTTTACTTTGAAGTCACATGTATTAAATGAAATAATTTAAAAAAACCATCTCCTTAGTTGTAACTTTAATAGGGATTTTGAGTTCCTCAAAAACCCCTTTTGAAATTTCTTAAATTTTTAAAATTTTTCTATGTGTTTATCTAAACAAATAAATTTACTTTTGAAATTTTAAAAACCTTAATAAAATTGAAAGTACTCCAAATACCTCACCTAAATACACTCTAAATATTTTTCTTTTCAATTATTTTAATTTTAATTTAAAATAAGTTAAATATGAAAATCCTACTTAATGATTCGAATTAAATTTAACAATTATTATACTTTTTAAGATAATGAAGTACTTGTTAGTACAAATTCATGTTGCATTAGATGTTAGCAACAGTACACTCAGCATGCCGTGTATTGTTTAATCTTTTATTTCAATAGGAGCAAAAGTAGGTTACTATAAAAAGTATATTAGAAATCTGAGAGTTTAAGTATTGAGGGATTTGCAGTTTCCCTATTTAAAAGGTCTAGCGATCAATAAGGCTGGGGATTTGAATTAGTTACCTTAACCCCATTTCTAGGAGATAGATCAATTGATGTTTGAAGCTGCATATGATGTTTTTATAAGAATTCATCATTCTCTTATATTTGATACATTGATAAAAGCACTATTCATTTTAGTTTTGAAGGAATATTTTATGAGTGCACATTAGACAGCACATTATAATTCATTCAGAGTTGTTTTATAGTGTTAAGTTATGAAAGAAAATAAAAGGAGAGATATGGAATGAAAAGGGAAACAAAACCATGAAAAATTTTAGAATAGATTTTGGTGCATAATATACAAAATGTTATTGCTGTTGCATTAGTAAATCATATCCCACAAATTTAGCAAGTATTACATCAATAATATTATATCACCTAATCAAATACAAATTGATAGATTAGGTGCATCATGCTTGGCTACCTATAACCGCTCTGTCAAGTTACAAAAAAAATGACATACTACTCTTAGAATATCTAAGAAAAATCTTAGTCATCTAATACCCCTCTTTCAGATTTTTCTTACAGACTCCAAGCTTTGTCCATAGAAACTCAAATCTAGACCTTGAGACAACCTTATTCAAAACATCTGCAACTTGATCTTCATATATGCAATATATCACACTTATTTCACCAAGCCTTTCAGCTTCTCTGATTGTATGAAATTTCACATTAATATGATTAGTTCTTCTATGCTAGACTGGATTTTTAGTGATAGCTATAGCAGATTTATTATCTACCAAAATTATAATAGCTTCATCAGTATTTTGTTCCAAGTCAGCCAAGATCTTTCTAAGTCAAATGGCTTGATTAATAACTATCGCAGCAGAGACATGCTCAGCTTTAGTTGATGATTGAGCCACCACATCTTGCTTCTTTGAATTCCATGCAAAGGCACCACTTCAAAATGAAAAAAACATAACCCAAAGTGCTTTTGTAGTCATCCACACTTCCAGGCCAATCATTGTCAGCATAACCTTCAAGCTTGCATCTACCATTCTTCAAATACAATATATCATAGTTAAATGTACCTTTAATACTCTTAAAACCCTTTTAGCTGCACCATAGTGAATCTGATCAGGAGCTTGCATGAATCTAGATAGTAAGCTTGCAACATACATTATATCTAGCCTAGTAGCAAAAAAATTTAACAAGTTGCCTACCAAACTTCTATAAACAGAAGCATCTGCCTTTTTGGAATTATCTAACTTAGACAACTTCTCATTCAAAACCAGCGGAGTAGCTACAGGTTTGGGATTTTCCATTTTGAACTTCTTCAAAACTTCCAAGGCATACTTTCTTTGAGAAATAAAAATACCAGCATCAAATTGGTGAATTTTCATTCCAAAAAAATACTCCATTTCACCCAAATAAGACATTTCAAACATATTTTTAATTCTTTGTTTGAAATGCTCTATAAACACTTCATTATCTCCCGTAACAAGTAGATCATCAACATACAATGAAATAATGAGTTGTTTCTCATCATTAATCTTCTTAACATACAATATAGCTTCACTTTCACTCATTATAAAACCTTTTTGTAGCAAATAGGAGTCAATTCTGCTATACCAGGCTCTTGGAGCATGTTTCAACCCATAAAGAGGTTTGTGAAGCTTATACACCTTATCTTCATTTTTTGAAGCTTGAAACCCTTATGGCTATTCAGAAATATCTCCTCCTCAATCAAACCATTTAGGAATGCTAACTTTACATCAAGGTCATAAACTTTCCAGCCTTGCATTGTTGCTAAGGCTTGTAAAAGTCTTATAGTGTCATGCCTTGCCACAGGAGCAAAAGTGTCTGAAAAATAAATTCCTTGTTGTTGAAAATATCCTTTCACCACCAATCTAGCCTTTTGTTTGCTCACAGAACCATCTAGATTTAATTTGGTTATATAGACCCACTTAACACCAATCACTTTGTAATTTTTTGGCCAGTCAGCAAGCTGCCAAGTTGAGTTTTTCTCAATCATTGCTACTCTCCATTCATTATGCTTAGCAAGTTCCTCATAGCTTTTAGGTTCTAATGTGGCCACATTGCACCTAGAATAAACATCATCTAACGATCTAGTGCCCCTAACTGCAAATTCAGTATCACTTTCAGATTAAATCTATTTTTAAGACATAATAATTGGTGTTTGTGCTGCAATTTCATTTTTCTCCCAATTTCACTTGCATGCTCATCCAACTTGACATTTCTGCTAACAACCAATTTCTTGGTGGTCACATGGTACAACCTGTAGCCTTTGGAGTTGCTACTATAACCCAAAAATGTTGCAACTTCAACTCTTTTATCAAGCTTCCCTCTCTTTACCTATGGTACAAGAGAAAAACAAACATATCCAAAACTGAGATGTTCAATTGAAGGCTTCAAACCATGCCATGCTTCATGAGGAGTGTTTCCAACCAAGGCTCTTGTAGGTAACAAATTCAGCAAGTACATTGAATTGTTCATAACCTAAGCCCAAAATACTTTTGGAAGATTCTTTTCAAATAGCAAACATTTAGCCATCTTCATGATTATTCTATTTTTCTTTTCGCTCACTCCATTTTGTTGAGGAGTGTAAGGAACAATTAGTTACTGCTGAATTCTTACTTGTTGACAGAAACTAGAAAATTCAATTTAGTTGTGCATAGTTTCATTATCAGATCTCAATTTCTTCATTAAACATCCCAATTCAAGTTCAATCAAGCTCTTGAACCTTTGGAATGTCTCAAATGCTTCTAATTTTTATTCGGGAAAAATATGCCCAACATATTCTAGTGTAGTCATCCACAAATAAGAGAAAGTACGTGCTTCCATTTAGAGATGGAGTACTCATAGGTCCACACACATCGGTGTGCACTAGTTGTAGCTTTTCTGTAATTCCCCAAGTCTGACCCTTAGGGAGGATCTAGGATTGGCGTGTCACTGACTAAACCTTTCTATCTTTTCTAACCAGACTGGATGAAACCCATGATTTAGCTACAACTTAAAATAAATATTTATATATGTATTGGAATTTAAGGAAAGACATTTAATTATTCGACATATACACATTCGGTCCTTTGGAATAAATTACATAAATACATCCATAAGGAAAATTTCAAATTTGTTATATATAGGGAATTTAACTTTAACCATTTCAAGGTTGATGTCCAGACCTATAACTTGTCCCTCATTTTAAAACTATATAACGTGGACTCGTGTAACACCCCTTACCCGTGTTCAACGCCGGAACCTGATACGAGGCATTACCTAACTTAACTTCCTTAAACATACAACATTGGGCCATAAAATTTCGTTTCAACTTAAAATTTTTCATTCATACTCATAATGTCCTTATTATGGGCCTACGAGACCCTAAATGTACATACGAAATGGTTCGAGACTAAACCAGAAACTTTCGTACACTTAGAAAGTTTTTGCTTAAAACAGGACTACATGCCATGTGGAGGAAGGGACACGCCCATGTGGCATATCACATGCCCGTGTTCCACACCCGTGTAGAATTATTTCTCAATTCGAACCTATAAGGGGTTTTCACACGGCCGGACACACGCCCGTGTCCCTGGCTCGTGTTCCTCACACAGCCTCGACACGTCCGTGTCTTAGCCCGTGTACCAAAAACCATGGCATTCTGTTTATGACGTCCTCACCTCACTAAGGTCACACGGCCAAGGAACACACCCATGTCCTTAGACCATGTGTCGAATTAAATTCCTAATTTCAGGTGCAGACTTCACACGGCCTGAGCACACGCCCATGTCCATGGCCATGCCTCCCACACGGCTAAGACACACGGCCATGTCTCTGCTCGTGTATTTACTACTGAGCATATTGACTTGTAAACCTAGCATGCAAGGGGACACACGACCAATCAGCACGCCCATGGGGTTGGTCGTGTGTCACACACGGCCTAGACACACGCCCGTGTGTCTACCTGTGTGGACATTTAAAAGGCTATCTATCAAGCCAAATCCCACCCTACACAACAACCATACTTATACCAAATCAACCCAACATGTATAATAACTATAAAACACTTCTAGAGACTCAAAATCAAGACATCTATACAAACCTACACTTAATGAATTTCATCATCCCTGAATATATATAAACTTGTCAAGTATTGGCCCAATTCCAATGACCACTTGCAAAATGAATTTGATAACATTAATAGCCAACACTTTGGCTAACAAATATGACATAACGAAAGAGACCAAGTCCTATACATGCCATACTCAAAAGAATGCTAACTTTGCTATACCAAAGAGAAGTTGATAGTGTGATTTTCGAACTCCGACTTTCCACGAATTCTCGAGCTA
Source organism: Gossypium australe (assembly GCA_005393395.2). Taxonomy (NCBI): domain Eukaryota; kingdom Viridiplantae; phylum Streptophyta; class Magnoliopsida; order Malvales; family Malvaceae; genus Gossypium; species Gossypium australe. Next base: position 78,338,794 of record CM016624.1, read on the forward strand.
ACTTGGCAATGCTACAAGGAAAAGGGAAATGAGAGGGGTAAGCATAAAACTTAGTAAGTTTGTATGACATAAATAGCAACATAAAGTTCATAATGTCATCCATCCATTGCATTGAATAAAAACACAAAGTCTTAAGCTCATTTCCATAACTTACTCATACTTACTCTTACCAATTACATATCATGAACCATTCTCATGAATTACTCACATATACTGGTATTACTTCATCACATAGCCTTAGCACAAATCTCATCTCTATTATAAGCTCAACTATTTATCCCATTGATTGGGATACTCAAGGATACATTATCATCATTATCACTCACATAATTATGACGGTAATGCCACATCCTGGATGTGGTCTTATGTGGGATCATATCAATTGTCGATGCCATATCCCAGATATGATCTCATACGGGATCTCATATCAATTGTCGATGTCATATCCTAGATATGGTCTTATACGATTCTCATATTTGATGCCGATGCCATATCCCAGATATGGTCTTATACGGGATCTCAATTCGGTGCCGAGGCCATGTCCCAGACATGGTCTTATACGAGACCTTACCCATCTCAAATCTCGTTGAGATTATTCTCTCATTTATTAAAGTCCAACCGGGACTTCAACGTCACAATTCTTATCATTTTCCCATACAACATCATTACTCAAATTCATAGGCATATCACACAACTTTACAAATATCAAACATTTAAAATCATACTAGCATGACGTTGAACTTATTACATGCAAACTTACCTTGATTTCAAAATAGGCTAAATTGTCGATCTAGTCCGATACCTTGCCCTTTCCTCGGTCGAGGTTAATTATTCGTTCTTCTTTATTTGTAAGGAGAAGAGTTTGCTAAAATTTTTAAGCTTTCAAACCCTTATTTGCTGCTCATTTTTGGTGGTGAAGAAGAGAAGAAAAGGTGATATTTTTCTTTTCTTAATTTTATGATTAAAAATCAATTTAATCACCAAATTTTCACCTAACCAAATGACAAGGTCTTTTCTTTGTCCCTATGGCCGGCCACCTCTTAAAACAAGGCCTAATTGCACATTTGGGACCTCCAATTAATATTCCTTAGCTATTTGACACCTTTAGCTTGTAAAATAGAACTTTCGCATTTTATGCGATTTAGTCCTTTTTCGCAACTAAGCATGCAATCGCTAAAACTAAAGCACTAAAATTTTCATGCACTCTTGAAATCATGCTATAACATATAAAATACTATAAAAATGATTTTATTCAACCTTGGATTAGTGGTCCCGACACCATTATTCCGACTAGCCCCTAAATTGGGCTATTACAACTTGACTCCTCCTCGCCAACTGTCTTGCTCTATATGCATAATAGCCCCTTTTCACACTGCTTCTTTGGTGTAGTCTTGATGTCATCCCTCCAGGCACAAATCCTTAAAGCTCACTTGAGAAAATAACACACCGAGGTAAGTTCAAGAGAACTTAGTGAGTGACACACCGATTACCTAAACATCACTTTCGAGTTGCGTCATAGGCCTCGATATCTATCTCGCTGCTTTTATTCTGTAACACCCCAAACCTGGCCTAGACGTTATGGCCGGATCTAGCATGTCACATAAAAAGATTGTTTAAGAGCTATGCGTTTGTTAAAAACTTTGCATCTTTTTTTGAAACATCGAATTTCGTTGTTTGTATAAAAAACAAAATTTGCTTAAAGTGTACTCTTGCAAAGATGTTATTATTTTCGAAGAAAACTTGTTTATTGCAGAAATCAGACTTATGAATTTCGGAAACGTGATATTTTGGAAAATGGTTGTTATTGTTTTAAAAATCTGTGATTAACCAATTAACAATTATTAACTAGCAGAATTACCAAATGAAAGTTTAAAAAGAAAATCCAATAGTCTTATTACACAAAATATTAACCCAAAAATAATAATATAAAATAAATTAAAACCGAATTTACTAAGTTCCGTAAGAAGCAAATCCGACGTATGGCCACCTCCGAGTCCTCCGTAGCTCCAAATCCTCTAACGTTGGGGATTACCTGCATGGTTAAAAGAAAGGGGGTGAGTTACAAGAACTCAGTGTGTAATCCCCTATAACGGTCACTATCTGGGCCTGAGCCCATACGGTATCTGTCTGGGCCTAAGCCCTATAATCATGGTAATGCAAACACAAAAATGCAGCCCAACCCAATCTAACCATCACACCACCCTTACCAACCAGTCGCACTATGTGGGGATCAAGTGAACCCACCCCGCCAAACACACCAATATTGTAGTCAAGATGCTAATCACGGTATATGTGGCTGAGCCACTAAAACGGTATGTGACAGAGCCACCAAAACTGCACTTCCTTCAATCATCAACCCAACCCATGCAACATGATATGAATGCAATGTATTACAAGTGTAAATAGTATAAATAAAATCACATACATGATATTTAACCACAATTGAGGGTATAACGGTCATTTTGTCACCTAAAGGTATAACAGTAATTTTCACCCCTTTGAGGGTATTTCGATAATTTACCCATCAATGGTATTTCTATAATTTCAGTCATCTAACGGCCTTTCCAGAGGCCTATTGTCACCTCGAGCGTCACAGGACCCCTTTTTGGGTCTCACGGTATAATTAGGCTTAACATCCATTTTCGGCCCAAACGGGCCCACACGCTCATGTGGCCCATCTAGCACATTTTTCAGTCTCGGTTTTGTGAACTTCGCAATCACATCAGTCATTCGGCAATTTTCCATCAGTTTTGCTCATGTGGGCCCGTTAGCCCATTGGGCCCACTTAGCCCGTTTCGGCTCGATAAGGCCCATTACAGCCTCATGTTCATGAGAGTGTTCATGAAACTCTCAACGATCTACCTCCAGCCCTAGTGGCTTGATTTATCACTACGAGAGCTCGCATGCTCGAGTGATTACGGTTGCCGATTTTTTCGGCTTTTTGGCATTTCGACTTATGCCTAAATCACAACACATCATATTATCACTAACAATGGTGTGAGATTACACACCTGTTACACGTGTAGGTTGAACTCTCGAAATTACGTACCTAAGAAATCACAACTCTAAACCATTAGTCTTAATCCTTGATACGACATCTCCAAGAATTGAAACCGAATAATCACTAATACCACTTACCACCAAACAAGAAGTCCACTGCAAAGGAAGAGTGTTCAGTTGGCTCCTTGATTAAGCGGATCGAGTCCCTTGCAATGTTAAAATAGAAAGGAGATGTTAGCCATATACTACCCACGGCCATAATTGAATACATAACCGCCTTTCGACTTGAGAGAAAGCCAACCAATAGCAAGAACTCAATCAACCCTTATTCGGCCCTAGCCATACTTACCCACCAATATCCAGAATTCGAAGGCTGAATGAACAGAGAATGTAACTTCCTTAAATCAGGGGTCTGGCATTTCTGTGTTGTTGCATGTGTTTAGCTCTCTTAGCTTGTTATTTAGGTGTGCTTAGGAGTCTTGGGGAGGCTCGGGTTCGAGCCAGAGCTTTGGTGAAATTTTTCTTTTTGGGCATAAGGGGAGAGAGCTAGGGGAAGCAAGGGTTAAGCATAATTGTTGGTGTTTGATAACGCAAAGGAGCGGTTTGTGCAGTGGTGTTGGCGTCACAATGGAGCATGGAAGGGAGGGAGAGTGTTCGAATCCTATCTGCTGCATCATGGGGCTTTATTTTTGTGCTCAAGGAGGAGAAGAGGTGGCATTCGGCTGGGACTCTACCAAGGAGAAGTGGAATGGGTCAAACAGGTTTGAATGGATGGAGGAGAGGAGTTTGGGGAGTTTAAATTGGTCAACCATTTCAAATGGTGGATGGAGAGTGAGTGGGGGAGGAAATCAAGGAGTGAATCGTGGGGTGTGGGTGTGTGAAGTGTTTGGCCGAAAGTGGCAGAGGTGCCTAGGGAGCATTTTCAGTTTTTGCTAGTAGGTGTGTGTGCCGGTTTTCCTTAGTTCTTGAGGCATTTTGAACATTCGGCCATAAGGGGGTGTAGGAGTGCCGTTCTTCAAGTGTTTTTTTGAGAGAGTAAAATCGAAAGCCATTTTAGAAGTCCTTTCTTCTTTTACATTTCGGCCATCTTGCTTCACTTCTTCTTTACCAAAACTGCAGCACGCTCTTACTTCTTCTTTTCTTCTTCTTGTCTCTTTGGTATTAGCCGAATCTTGAGGTGACCACTTGTGCATATTCATTCTCATCAACTCTCATCACCTTTTCCCTTTTCTCTAAAGTTAACTGAAACTTTTCTCTCTTTCACTACCTTTCTACTATTTTCTCCTTCGACCAAATCTCTCTTTCCATCTCCTACTATTTGTTTTCTCCACCATAGCTGAACCTCTCTTGTATCCATTTTGAATTGTTTCTCTCTTGAGTTTCTCCATCGCCGAAACTTCTTCTTTGATATTTTTCTCCATTAATCGAACCTCTACCTTTCTCTTTTAGAATCGGTTCTTCTCTTCTTTAACCCATAGTCGAAAATTTTGTGGACTGAAGCTTGAGGGTTCGTTGGTTGCCGAATCTCATCATTCCATTCGGTTCATCACTGGCATTGAGGGCTGACTCTCCTATTTGGGTTCTTCCGAATAATAGGTAACACTATCTTTTCCCTTCATTATCTCTATTTCCTCAGCTCTTCTCTTTTAAGCTGAAACACTCAAGAGTAACCTTTGACTGTTAGGCCGAATCTCTGCTTCTCTCGTGACTCATCTCTGACTCGAGGACGAATTGGTTGTGGTGTGGTTCCGCATTTATCAAGGTAAGGAATCTTCTCTCGGGTTCTTTATGATTATTTCCTTTTCGTGTTACTCTGCCATAACCAAACCTCTTTGTTAGACAACCATCGTTTCTCTCTGAAAGTATTGTACTGATCAAGACTTTCTTCATGGATGCGAGTGCTAGTCGTTCTAAAGAGGTATCGATAAAGAAGCCTGAGGGGAGTGGACTCGTAGTCTCTGCTCCCAAGTTCAAACAGCGTAGGGTATCAGCAGTTCGGGATTTCCCACCAGGTTGTGGAAGAGAGGTGACATCGGATCTGAATAGACAGATCGTAGTGGTTTGTGATAGTGAGGGTGACGACGATCAGGAGTGTATAGTTCTTCGCGTAATCAGGTGTGTAATTTCACACCTCTATTTCGTTTTGTCTGTGTTATACTATGTGTCGGCTAAAAGCCGAAATACCCGTAATGGGAATGCAGTTGAAATATCCTAGTGGGTATTGTTGGAGATATACCAGGTAAGTAAACTATGACCATGCCCTTATGAGTAAATTAGTATGATTTCGATGTGTGTTCTGGTTATCTGACATACGTTGATATATGTTTGCATCCATCACATTATGACATTACGACATGTTGCATGGGAAAGGGATATGATATTGCTGAAAGGGGAAGTGTATTTCGGTGGCTCTGCCACACATTTCGGTGACTCTGTCTCATTATTACGGTGGCTCTACCACATATTTCGGTGACTCTGTCACATTATTTCGGTGGCACTGCCACAATTTCGGTGATGAGCAGTGTGACTGCCATTGATAGTGTGTAGCGGATGAGGGTTGATTGTAGAAATCCCCCCGGTGTGTTTTGGTTGGTCAGGTGGTGTGGATAATTAGGTTAGGCTGGGTTGCATTGCATTCATTATCTGCTATACCATGCTAATGTGGCTGAGGCCCAGTTTGGTTTCGTAAGGGCTAAGGCCCAGTTGGTAATTGAGTGGGCTCGGGCCCAGTTATTGTTCGTGTGGGGGATTACACACTGAGTTCTCGTAACTCACCCCTCTGCTTATTTTTGCAGGTAATCCCTAGCTTAGCAGATTTGGAGCCGAGGTGGACTCTGTGGTGGCCAAGCATTGTTTCTTTAGTAAACTCCGTTTTACATTACTTTAAACTTATTTTAATTTTGGATTATGTTTTTTAATAAGGCAACGGGGATTTTAATTTTTTTTTTGTTTTTAACGCATTTAATGTCTATTTTGATTTTATCGATACGGGGTTTTCTTAAAAACGTAAAAAACTATTTTTCCAAAGAATTAAGGAATGGACCACAAAATATTGATAATTAAAATCGGGATTTTTTTGAAACTGTAGAAACTTTTTCAAAACGGCGCATCTTCCGAAAACCTCTGATTTCTGTATTATAACACAACCCTTCGGAGTTAGTAATATTGATAAGGTTTTGCAAGAACCATTACATAAAGTCTGTTTTTTTTAAATTAAACCAAAACTCGAAATATTTAAATGATAACAAAGTTTTTTAACTACTTTTCCATTGGACATGCCAGATGCGGTCGTAACGTCTAGACCAGGTTTGGGGTGTTACATTTTGTGGTATCAGAGCCTGGTTGCAAAACTCGGCTGTGGAATGGGTTCGGAAACGTTTTTTAAAATTGGTTTAAAATCTGGTTTAAGAAATGTATGTCTTTTTAGAAGTATGGCACCCGAGTCTCCGGTACTAAATTCGTAAGTCTTCTGACTCTGTTTGATATTATGAAATGATGTTAGAAGGAAAATATTAGAATTAGTGTTGTATGACTGCTAGCTATAAGAGTTAAGACTGTAGAGACTGAGACATTAGGAAGTTCGATTTATGAAAACAACTACTATACTTACTTTGCATAAAACATTACTAATAAACATTGGAACGATATACTAATTCATAAAATTTTTAATTAGATTAATTCGATCTAGCGAACATAAGCACTAGAGGACGTGGACGTGGTGGACGTGGTCGTGGTAGGGGCCAGGGTGCTAGGGCTAGATTCTCAGGATGAGGGCATGTGCCGGAAGGCGAAGCGTCAGCATCGCCAGTAGCGGAAGCAGGGTCTCAATATAGAACCGGAGGGGACGATGCTTTGTCCCAAGCGATGTTACGAGTCTTGGAACAGGTTGCTGGAGCAAGCACTGGATCGGTAGCCCGAAAATCTATCCCTGAGCGACTTCGGGCCAATATGGCTGAGATATTTAGGGGCATTTTTGGTGTGGCCCCAAATGTAGCCGAATACTGGCTAGAAACAGTTGAGCGGATTATGGATGATCTGGACTGCACGTTGGAGGAAAAATTGAAATGAGCAGTGTCCCTTCTACAGGATGAGGCGTACCAGTGGTGGCTCACAATGAGGGAAGGTACTACAGTGGACCGTATCACCTGAGGCTTCTTTAAGACAACGTTCTAGGGAAAGTATATTGGGGCGAGTTATGCGGACTCCCAGAGGAAGGCATTTCTGAACTTGGTTCAGGGGAATAAGTCTGTGGCTGAATATGCGGCGGAGTTCCTGCACTTGGGTCGTTACACTCGGGGTATCATTGCAACTGATTATGAACATTGTGTACGGTTTGAGGATGGTCTGCGGGATGAGCTGCGAGTATTGATAGCTCCGTAGTGGGAAAGAGATTTCGCCGTATTGGTCGAGAAAGTAAAAATCGCCAAAGAAGTGAAACGTTCTGAGAGGCAGAATCGGGATAAGGATAGGGGTAAGAATAAGAGAAGTTTTAGGTCGTCAGAATCTTCTAGGGGCTTCCAGAAGAGGCCTAGGTTTGATGGGCCAGTCCCTTCTACGGCTAGACGTCGAGAGGATGGTGACGCACCGAACGTCATAATCGGTACGTTTCTTATATTTGATGAACCGTTTACTGCTTTGATTGATATTGGATCGATCCATTCATATGTTACTTGTACTGTGTCTGGGACTTTGGGTATAAAATCTGAGGTTGCATCTAGGGAAATGTCTGTGATTAGCCTTTTAGGACAATTTGTGGTAGTGAATAAACTATTTCGGGATGTGGCATTAGAAGTGCAAGGAATTGTTTTCCCGGTAGACTTAATGGAATTACCGTTCGGCCAGTTTGATCTGATCTTGGGCATGGACTGGCTAGTTAAGCATCGTGCAAACTTGGATTGTGCTGCTAAGCGTATGGTTTTAAGAACTCTAGAGGATAAGAAAGTAACTGTGATAGGAGAAGAGAAAGATTATCTGTCCCATGTGATTTCGGCACTAAAGGCCGAAAAGGTGGTGCGAAAAGGGTGCGAGGCGTTCCTAGCTTTCGTCAGCACACTGGATGTTAAGGAATTGTCTGTAGGGGATGTTAGAACTGTGAAGGAGTTCTCGGACGTCTTTCCTGAAGAGCTTCCGGGGTTACCTCTGGATCGCAAGGTGGAATTTGACATTGAGCTACTTCTGGGAACGGCTCCAGTGTCTATCGCCCCTTATAGGATGGCGCTGAAGGAGCTGGTGGAACTTAAAGCTCAGATTCAAGAGCTGTTGGATCGTGGATTTATCCGACCAAGTGTATCTCCGTGGCGAGTGCCAGTGTTATTCGTGAAGAAAAAGGACGGGTCGATGCGTATGTGCATTGACTATAGGCAATTGAACAAGTTAACTATTAAAAACAAATACCCGTTACCAAGGATTGACGATTTGTTTGATCAGCTACGAGGAGCTTCGGTTTTCTCAAAGATAGATTTGAGATCTGGGTATCATCAACTAAAGGTTAAGGAGGCAGATATTCATAAGACTGCTTTTCGAATTCGTTATGGACACTACGAGTTTTTAGTGATGCCGTTCGGGTTAACGAATGCACCAGCCGCATTTATGGATATGATGAACCGGGTATTCCAACCCTACCTAGACCGGTTTGTCGTGGTATTCATAGATGATATCTTGGTGTACTCAAGGACTAAAGAGGAGTATGATTCGCATCTTCGGGTTGTTCTGCAGATATTGAGAGAGAAGAACCTTTACGCAAAATTCAGTAAGTGCGATTTTTGGCTGAAAGAAGTGACGTTCTTGGGTCATGTTGTGTCTGCTGAAGGGACTAGAGTCGATCCTCGGAAGGTTGAAGCCATGTTGAATTGGAAGCAACCGAAGTCAGTGTCTGAAATTCAAAGTTTTCTAGGTTTGGCTGGGTACTACAGGAGGTTCGTTGAGGGGTTTTCATTGATTGCTGCACCACTAACCAAGTTATTGCGGAAAGGAGTACCGCTTGTTTGGGCCGATAAGCAACAAGAAAGTTTCGAGAAGTTAAATAAGATTCTGACTGAGGCACCAGTGTTGGTTCAGCGTGAGGCTGGGAAGGAGTTCATTGTTTATTGTGATGCGTCACACACAGGGTTAAGGTGTGTGTTGATGCAAGACGGGAAGGTAGTAGCATATGCATCTCGAAAATTTAGGTCGCATGAAGTGAATTATCCTACTCATGACTTGGAGCTGGCCGCAGTGGTGTTCGCCCTAAAGATTTGGAGGCACTATCTGTACGGGGAAAAGTCGGTTATCTATACTGATCATAAGAGCCTGAAATATATCCTCACATAGAAGGAGTTGAATTTAAGGCAACAGAGGTGGATTGAGTTGTAGAAAGACTACGACTACTCGATTGAGTATTACCCGGGTAAAGCTAATGTAGTGGCAGATGCATTGAGTCGTAAGGTGATAACGGATTTGAGGGCAATGTTTGCTCATCTCAGTCTGTATGAAGATGGTAGCTTGCTAGCCGAACTCCAAGTGAAGCCGACATGGGTAAGTTAGATTAAAGAGAAGTAATTGTTAGACGAATTGTTAAGTTCTCGACTTCAGCAAGTGGAAGGTGGTGAGACGGGTGAGTTTGGTCTGAAAAGTGAAGGGGTATTATGTTTTCGTGGAAAGGTTTGTATGTCGAAGAACTCTGAGTTGAGATAGATGATTCTGCGGGAGGCGCATAGTAGCCCTTATGCTATGCATCCCGGTGGAAGTAAGATGTATCAAGATCTGCGGGAACAATATTGGTGGCCTGGTCTGAAGCGGGAAGTTACCGACATTGTGGGTAGGTGTTTAACATGCCAACAGGTGAAGGCAGAACATCAGTTACCTTCGGGACTGCTGCAACCGGTGAAGATTCCACTTTGGAAGTGGGAGAGGATAAGGTTGGATTTTGTTAGTGGGCTACCCCTAACACCTACTAAGAAAGATTTAGTATGGGTAATCGTTGATCGGTTGACTAGGCCCGCACACTTCATACAGGTTCGTACAGACTATTCATTACAGAAGTTGGCCAAGCTGTATATGGAGGAAATCATGAGGTTGCATGGAGTACTCGTGTCTATCATTTCAGACAGGGACCGTAGGTTTACATCACGATTCTGGAAGGCGTTACATGAAGCTTTGGGTACATGGCTAGATTTCAGCACAACGTTCCACCCACAGACTGATGGTCAGTCGGAAAGGGTAATTCAGATTCTGAAGGACATGTTAAGGGGCTGTGTGATTGACTTCAGGGGTAGTTGGGAAGATTACCTGCCGTTGGCTGAATTCGCGTACAACAACAGCTATCAGTCCAGCATTCAGATGGCACCCTACGAGGCGTTGTATGGTCGTAGGTGTCGTACCCCTACCTGTTGGACGGAGTTAGGTGAGCGAAAGTTGTTGGGTCCAGAATTGATCTCAGAAACAGAGGAAAAGGTTAAGCTGATTCGAGACCAGTTAAAAGAAGCTTATGATAGACAGAAATCGTATGCAGATCTGAAGCGTAGAGAAATAAAATTCTCAATGGGTGATCAGGTTTTTCTGAAAGTCTCACCTTGGAAGAAGGTTTTAAGGTTTGGATGGAAGGGCAAGTTGAGCCCCAGATTCATCGGGCCTTATCGAGTATTGAAACGTATCAGCTTGAGTTACCCTCGGAGTTGAATCGGATACATAACGTATTTCATGTTTCGATGCTAAGGCGCTATCATTCAGATCCATCTCACGTTGTGCCGGTGGAAGAAATTGAGGTAAGACCTGACCTGTCTTTTGAAGAGGAGCTAGTGCAAATCTTGGACCGGGATATTAAGGTATTGAGAAGGAAGTCGGTTCCGTTGGTCAAAGTGTTTTGGCATAATCACGGTTCAGAGAAAGCCACGTGGAAGTAGGAAGATGTGATGCGGCAGCAATACCCTCACCTCTTTTAATCAGGTAAATTTTAGGGCCAAAATTTCTTTAAGGGGGTAGAACTGTAACATCCTTAAATTAGGGGTCTGGCATTTCTATGTTGTTGCATGTGTTTAGCTCTCTTAGCTTGTTATTTAGGTGTGTTTTGGGGTCCTGGGAAGGCTCGGGTTCGACCCAGAGCTTTGGTGAAAATTTTCTTTTTAGGCACAATGGGAGAGAGCTAGGTGATACAAAGGTTAAGCATAATTGTTGGTGTTTGATTACGCAAAGGAGAACTTGGTGGAGTGGTGTTGGCGTCACAATGGAGCATGGAAGGGAGGGAGAGTGTTCGAATCCCATCTGCTGCATCATGGGGCTTTATTTTTGTACTCAAGGAGGAGAAGAGGTGGCATTCGGCTAGGACTCTACCAAGGAGAAGTGGAATGGGTCAAACGGGTTTGAATGGATGGAGGAGAGGAATTTGGGGAGTTTGAATTGGTCAACCATTTCAAATGGTGGATGGAGAGTGAGTGGGGGAGGAAATCATGGAGTGAATCGTGGGGTGTGGGTGTGTGAAGTGTTTGGCCGAAAGTGGCAGAGGTGCCTAGGGAGCATTTTCAGTTTTTGCTAGTAGATGTGTGTGCCGATTTTCCTTGGTTCTTGAGGCATTTTCAACATTCGGTCAAAAGGGGGTGTGGGGGTGCCGTTCTTCAAGTGTTTTATTTAGAGAGCAAAACCGAAAGCCATTTTAGAAGTCCTTTCTTCTTTTGCATTTCGGCCATCTTGCTTCACTTCTTCTTTTCCAAAACCGCATCATGCTCTTACTTCTTCTTTTCTTCTTCTTGTCTCTTTGGTATTAGCCGAATCTTAAGGTGACCACTTGTGCATTTTTCCCCTTCATTCATTCTCATCAACTCTCATTACCTTTTCCCTCTTCTCTCAAGTTAACCGAAACTTTTCTCTCTTTCACTACCCTTCTACTATTTTCTCCTTTGACCAAATCTCTCTTTCCATCTCTTACTATTTGCTTTCTCAACCATAGCCGAACCTCTCTTGTAGCCATTTTGAATTGTTTCTCTCTTGAGTTTAACCATAGCCGAAACTTCTTCTTTGCTTCTCTTTATTTTTCTCCATTAATCGAACCTCTACCTTTCTCTTTTGGAATCTGTTCTTCTCTTCTTTAACCCATTGCCGAACATTTTGTGGACTGAAGCTTGAAGGTTCGTTGGTTGCTGAATCTCATCATTCCATTCGGTTCATCATTGCCATTAAGGGCCGAATCTCCTATTTGGGTTCTTCCGAATAATAGGTAACACTATCTTTTCCCTTCATCATCTCTACTTCCTCTACTCTTCTCTCTTAAGTCGAAACACTCAAGAGTAACCTTTGATTGTTAGGCCAAACCTCTACTTCTCTCGCGACTCATCTCTGGCTCAAGGACGAATCGGTTGTAGTGTGGTTCCTCATTTATCAAGGTAAGGAGTCTTCTCTCGGGTTCTTTGTGATTATTTCTTTTTCGTGTTACTCTGACATAACCAAACCTCTTTGTTAGACAACCATCGTTTCTCTCTAAAAGTACTGTACTGATCAAGACTTTCTTCATAGATGCGAGTGCTGGTTGTTCTAAGGAGGTATCGATAAAGGAGCCTGAGGGTAGTGGACTCGTAGTCTCTGCTCCCAAGTTCAAACAGCGTAGGGTATCAGCCATTCGGGATTTCCCACCAGGTTGTGGAAGAGAGGCGACATCGGATCTGAATAGACAGATCGTAGTGGTTCGTGATAATGAGGGTGACGACGATCAGGAGTGTATAGTTCTTCGTGTAATCAGTTGTGTAATTTCACACCTCTATTTCATTTTGTTTGTGTTATACTATGTGTCGGCTAAAAGCCGAAATACTCGTAATGGGAATGCAGTTGAAATATCCTAGTGGGTATTGCTGGAGATAAACAGGTAAGTAAACTATGACCATGCCCTTATGAGTAAATTAGCATGATTTGGATGTGTGTTCTGGTTATCTGACATACGTTGATATATGTTTGCATCCATCACATTATGACGTTATGACATGTTGCATGGGAAAGGGATATGATATTGATGAAAGGGGAAGTGTATTTTGGTGGCTCTGCCACACATTTCGGTGACTCTGTCACATTATTTCGGTGGCTCTGCCACATATTTTGGTGACTCTGTCACATTATTTCGGTGGCACTGCCACAATTTCGGTGATGAGCAGTGTGACTGCCATCGATGGTGTGTAGCGGATGAGGGTTGATTGTAGAAATGCCCACCGGTGTGTTTTGGTTGGTCGGGTGGTGTGTAGCGGATGGATAATTAGGTTGGGCTAGTTGCATTGCATTCATTATCTGCTATACCATGCTAATGGGGCTGAGGCCCAGTTTGATTTCGTAAGGGTTAAGGCCCAGTTGGTAATTGAGTGGGCTCGGGCCAGTTATTGTTCGTGTGGGGGATTACACACTGAGTTCTCGTAACTCACCCCTCTGCTTATTTTTGCAGGTAATCCCTAGCTTAGCGGATTTGGAGCTGAGGTGGACTCTGTGGTGGCCATGCATTGTTTCTTTAGTAAACTCCGTTTTACATTACTTTAAACTTATTTTAATTTTGTATTATGTTTTGTAATAAGGCCATGGGGATTTTAATTTTTTTTAACGCATTTAATGTCTATTTTGAATTTATCGATACGGGGTTTTCTTAAAAACGTAAAAAACTATTTTTCCAAAGAATTAAAGAATGGATCACAAACTATTGATAATTAAAATCGGGATTTTTTTGAAACTACAGAAACTTTTTCAAAACGGCGCATCTTCCGGAAACCTCTGATTTTTGTATTATAACACAACCCTCCAGAGTTAGTAATATTGATAATGTTTTGCAAGAACCATTACATAAATTCTGTTCTGTTTTTTTGAAATTAAACCAAAACTCGAAATTTTTAAACGATCACAAAGTTCTTTAACAACCTTTCCATGTGACATGCTAGATCCGGTCATAACGTCTAGGTCGGGTTTGGGGTGTTACAGAGAAGAAGGTAAGCTTGATCTCTAATAGATTCGGCCTACATCCAAGAAACAGTGTCTCGACTTATGCTTTGAAAAGAAAGAAGTAAGATATTAAGAGAACGAGAGAATGTTGTGTTCGGTCAGAGAAAGAAGAATAGTGTGAGGTAGAAAGAAAGAGAGTGAATGCAAAGGCTTACCACGTTCGGCCAACAAAAGAGAACCCAAAATCCAAACGATTGATGTACGGCTTAAAGGGAAATCAAATAGAAGAAGATGTGGCTATTTGGCTTCAAGAAAAGAGGAGAAAGGTTGAAGAAAAGACGCACGAGTAGTCAATTCACAACAGATTCGACAAGGATACAATTGAGAGAAAAGAAAGAAGGGAGAAAAGTGTACGAAGAGAAGAAAAAAGTGTGCCAATGGAGAAGAACCCGAAATGCTCTAGACGAAAACCAAGAGCCGAAAATGGGAGGAAAGCCAAATGAGATTTCGGCTACTCACACTACCTAAAATGCTTAACATTCCCCCTAGCCGAAAATGCCTAGATTGAGTCCCCTCTCATGGCACAGCTCTCCCACTCTCCCCACTCCTTGATCCACTCCACTATTTTCTCCTAGAATTCCTCTCATTCACCCATTTGAACTGTTTGACCCATTCTCCAACTCCCATAGTAGAGTTTGATCCCAACTCTGCTTCCTTGTCTCCCAAAGCATAAAATAAGTGCATTAGTTTGCTTGCCAAGGGAATTGAACTCCACTCCTTCATGTCCCCTGGTGACGCCACCACCACTCCACCATGTGCTCAACTTGTGTTAGAAAAACACACTTTAATTTATATAAGTCCTACTTCCAACAGCCCTCTCCACTAAAGAACCAAAAACCAAAATTTTTTCCAGGCCTCAACCTCGAACCCAGGCCTCTATAGGACCCCCAAACACACTCAAATAACTAGATATACCAGCCCAACACTTGCAATTATGCAAAAATCACAAAACCTTAATTTTTGGAATGTTACATATTCTTTAATACTTTTGGTGAATACTTTCTCAATTCTTATTCTTGTTACATATATCAATTGTCATACCTTACTTCTGAGACCATTTCCTTCTCTTTGGTGTCTTTGGACTATGACTTACGATTCTCCGAACATTGAGCTATAACTTCATCGAGCTCTAGGGGAGAACCTATGCAGGGTAATCGATACTTCTTTTTGAGTATGCAATTCCCTTGTCCATTTCTGACTAAATACGCATTTCTCGCCATCACTCTTTATAGATCTTATATACGTATCATACCTTATCATATCACCATCGACGCTTCATACTTGTTGACTTAAATGCTCATTGAGAACATTGTGGTCTATGCCAATTGCTCAACACAGAGTATGCTGTAGGGCGTTCTTTTTGGTGTATCCTTGAGAGTCTTTTTGGAACATGCCACAGGAACAACCCATTCTTAATGCATCATGACGGCTCTTCCTTGTAGGATTCATCGTAAAGGTGATTCCTTAATATGTCGGTGCAAAAGCAATTCCTTGGTACTTCGCCAAGAAGGATTTTAATCTTTAGTGTCTGCCCTCCATATCATACTTTTTCTTGTACATTGAGAACTTCATGCTCTTCTTTCATGGTTCACCACAGAGGCATTCCTTTTAAATGGTTGCCACAAAGGCTATTTTTCTTTAATGTTTGTCATCAAGGCTTTCTCTTCAAGTTTCACCATAAAGGTGGACATTTCTTACAAATTGTTTCCATGAAGGCATGTCCTTTCATGATGTGTTTACTATGATTTTCCTAACTCACACTATGTGAGGTTTGCCCATCATCATTCTGGGACACGTAAGGAACCACTTAGGGTAACAACATTCCTTTAATTCTTTCCATATGATTTCATAACCCACCGGTTATGGTATTACACGATATGGTGCCACGACCCATGGACTTGTCTTTTAAGAGATCATGTTTAAAGTCCCGACAGACCCCTTTTGTCAACTCCGCGGAGACAGACACAGACTCACTTGACTAACTTTTCATGTTTTGACACTAAACCAACATACATCTTATATCATACATTCCAGATTTGTTCATATAATCGTATTTCCAATTCAAGATTCTTATCACTTGTTTAATTCGTTAGATCTCACACAAACCATGCACATAAGACTCACCAAATGTTCATACTATGCTCTTCCCAATGTCGGTCACACCTATCATACAATTTCTATAGAAATATCTAGCATAAACAACACACTTACATGAATTGGTTTAGAGACTCACCTGACAACCATGACCAGCAATTCAGGCTCCAGATCAAACAATAAACTACAACTGCCTGTAACAACCTGATTTTGACCCTAATCGGAATAGTGGTTTCGGGACCACAAATCTGAGTTTGAAAATTATTTTAATACTATTTTCTATGTTTATTATGTATGAATATGTTTGTGTGAAATTTTCGTGTTTTAATTTTGTCGTTTAAGTGTCCGATTAAATAAAAGGACTTAATCGTGTAAAATGTGAAATTGGCTAATTAATGTGTAAAGTGCTAACTTGCTAATGTCTTTATAATCTGAAGTTCTTAATAGGAAATTAGGCCATTAATAAAGATAGTGGACGACAATGGACTAAAGTAAACCGTATTATATATGTTTTATATATTAATTAATAAAGGTTAATTAGGTAAAACAATAATAATGTTAATATATGTCATAAAACATTAAAATAAAGTTAGCCATGTTTTCATATTTCTTTGAACTGGAACAAAAAGAAAAGAAAAAGAAATAAGCTTAGGGTTCGGCCAATATTAAGCTTGATTAAGGTATGAATTTTGATCAGTTTTTGATAATTTTTACGTTTTTGTAATCGTTGCTTCGAATACTTCAAGACCCATGCTTGAATTTTTGATTTTGATGAAGATTTTGAAATGTGCCATTGATGAGTTTATGAGTTTTATGATGTTAGTTTATGAATTATGAAATATATGTGTTAGATTAGTATGTTTTGTCTTTGGATTTTTGATGAATTTGAGTAATTTGGACTAAATTGTGTAAATAATATTTTGAGGGACTAAAATGTGAAATAAATGAAATATATGGATTAGTATGATGCTTATGAATATTCGGCCCTAGCATGGTATATGCAAATTTTGTATATTTTGTGTTTTATGCAATAGGGACTAAATTATAAAAAGTGTGAAATATTAGGGAAAAATGGTAATTTGCCTATTTTTATGTGATTTTGGATCAAATTGAATGAATGTGTGATTAAATTAGTTAAATTTGAATTTATTTAGATCAAGAATGAAAGAAAACGGAATTAGATCGGGGGAAGTTGAAAGTAGTCGAATAGTCGATTTCATTCGTCGATATCCGAGGTAAGTCTATAAGCACATAAATGTTGTTAAAATTTGATAATATATATATGTTACATGAATTTAATTTGTGTTGGCTGAATGTGATTTGAGCAAGGGAGATATATTTTGAGTTCGATTCAATCAAGTTTCAATGTCTGAAAGCCCCGTACGAACCTTAGGAATAGTTAGGATACATGTCATGACATAGGATTTTCGATATGTCTTTTCGTGTAAGACCACGTCTGGGATGTTAGCATCGACTTGTGTTTACGTGTAAGACCCTGTCTGGGGCAGTGGCACCGATATGTGATTACATGTAAGACCACGTCTAGGACGTTGGCATTGTACGAGCCTTCTAACTATCTGCGTATCCTTTTTAATTCCAAACCGCTCAACGGGCAATGTGAAGTAAAAATCGCATGTGAAATCGAATTACAGATTCAGGTATGTGCTATTTAAATGTTTATAAGGAAACAAGGTAAGTTGATTACTTGAAATGATATAAAGTTATGTGAATATGGATTTTGTGTTAGAGTAACACCCCTCATCCAGGTCCGTCGCCGGAACAGGGTACGAGGCATTACCGGACATGATTCATACTACTGTACAAAATTTAAAATGTAAAATCCGTATAAATTCAGAACTTTTTCCATACATAGTCGTCAATACCCATAAGCAAAATAATCATTTGTTATTACAAATAACAAAACAATTAAGCCTTCTATACATGCCATAATTCCCAAAATATTGCTTTCAAAATACCAAAAGAAGGCTGATAGTGTGGATGGATCTCCGACGATCACCGAATCCCGAGCTAGCTTGATGACACTATAGAACAAGGAAAAGAAAAGAGTGTAATCATATAGCTTAGTAAGTAAGTATATAAATAATTAATAATGGATTTATTAAGTTTGCAAAACAACACAATCAAATCTAAAATCAATTTCATCATTTATTCAAGTTTGGAGCAAGCTGTCTATTCGAGTCATAGTTACTAAATTATTTTTATCCGAAGCTACGAAACTCCAAATTAAGATCCGTAAATTTTCTATGAAACTAGACTCATTTATCTCCTCACCATAAAATTTTAAGAATTTTTTGTCCTGCCAATTAGTACAGTTTATTCATTAAAGATTCCCCTATTTCGCTGTTCGACTGCTCTGACCACTTTTCACTATGAACCAATTTTATCATTATACAAAATTCATATCATGATAAAATATATTTAATTTGTAAATAGACTCATTAAGGATTTCAATCATATAACTTATACCCCATAATTATTTATTTAGAATCTGTAATGATTTTTCCAAGACAGGACAGGGGATCAAGTATCCATTCTGAACCAGTCTCACAAAAGTTTAAATATTTCAAAATATACAATTTCTTTACTTTCTCTGTTTCTTTTATATGAAAATAGACACAATAAGCTTTAAATAATATCTCATACAACTTATAATTCAATTTCTACCATTTTTGGTGATTTTTCAAATTCATGTCACTGCTGCTGTCCAAAACAGTTTTATTGTAAATTTTTGCTTTCTCTCACTTTAGTTGTATTCATTACTTACCTATAACAATCATTCAAATTTCCAATCACATATTGAGCATATTGCTCATACATTACACATACATATCCATATACTTATCACTACACATCTCACATAATTTCATTTAGTCAGTTTTCCCGTTGAACGCTTCGGAAAAATAACGAATATGCGGTGGTTTCGCACACAGCCCACCTTTGAAATCGAAGCTCTCTTGTACACATAGTGGCCTTCACCCAGTTCCACTCATGTGACCTAGCTCGATTGTACTCATAATTCTGGTGCTCTTGTACATATGGTGGCCTTCACTTAGCACCACTCATATGACCTAGCCTTCTCGTAGCTCTCTTGTACACATAGTGGCTCACACCATATACCACACATGTGACCTAGCTACATATAGATTTCTTGTACACATGGCGTACTCTCGGTACTACACATACCTAGCTACGTATACGAAATCTCTTGTAGCTCTCTTGTGCACATAGGGGCCTACACTTAGTACCACTCATGTGACCTAGCTACATGCCAATTACATCTTTCGATTCCGAAGGTTCAAACGGGAAATAACTCACTTTTTAACACTTTATTTCATTCTTTCAATAGTCAATTATGATTCAAAAATCAGATACAATACATTAAGCATGCTGAAATATAAAACATCAATAAAAATAATGAATTATTTACATACTACTTACCTCGGTGCAAAATATGGCGAAATTTGCAATTTAGTCCTTAACTTTTCCTTTCCCTCGTTCAAGATCGATTCCACGTTCTTCTCGATCTATAATAACACATTTAGCTTATTTAATATTTACATTATTTAATTCAATCCAAAAATCACATTATGGCTGTAATATCCCGGGTTAGGGGCTAATTGGTTATGACTCTGTTTGCGTGTGTCTGCTGTGCTGTGTTGTTGATTTGACGTTCTAGGGGCTTAGTTGTAGGCTAGGGGTAAGCCTGAGTAGGTAGGAAAATTTTGGTTTTTGGGCTTAGGTGAGAGGAGCTGAAGGAACTGGGGTTTTTTATATTTTATTTGATGAATTTTAGCACATAAGATGAGCTAGCAAAGTGGCAGAGCAAGGCGCCACTTGGAGCTTGGATTGGCGTCACTTGTAGGTGGGGGAGATCTTGAGTTCAAGCTGCGGAGATCCCCTATTTTGGCTTCCATTTTGACGGCATGGAGGGGAGGAGTTGTAGGCAGTTCAAACTCTGCCTAAGACCTGGTCAAATGGTGGATTGGTGGGTGGAGAGTGATTGTAGGAGGGGGACTTGTTCAAACTAATTTGAAGTGGTGGTGTGGAGTGTTTGGGGGAGTTGTGGCCGATTTCTTGGAGTGATTTTGGGGGGTGGCCGGTTGGTGAGTGTGTTAGGGGGGCTAGTGCCGAAATGCACTTGGCATTTGGTGCATTTTCGGTCAAGTGTTGGAAGCAAATTCTCCCTTTTGTCTTAGTTAGCCGAATTTTCTTAAGAGAGTTCCTTCATTCTTTTTCTTGAAACCGAAAGTACTGACAACCTCTACCGAAATTGCTGTGTTCTTTGCTCTTGACTTTCATTGATAGCCGAATGCCATCTTGAAGACACAATTGTGTTTTGCTTCTTTTTGCTATTCACCCTTCCATTTCGTTACTTCTTCACCTTGTGTCAAGCCGAATCTAGTATATCTCTTTCTCATATTTTTCTTGTTCCCTTCTTGAACTGTGGTAGCCGAATCTTACCCCAAAACACTTTCTTCACCTATTTTCTTTCCAAAACCGAAGGTACCCTCCCTCTAGTTATTTTTATTTCTTTCTTCTTCTCAAAAACTCTAGTCGATTTCTTTTCTTCACTTGCTTTCTCCCCATTTCTTTTGTGTGCCGAATCTTCCTCTCCTTTTTAGTTGGCTTATTGGCCGAAATTTAGAAGGGTATTGTGGTTGTTGGGTGCTTGTTTTCAATCGGCTGGTGGTAGATAAGGGTTTGGCCGAATGGTCATTTTCTCTCTTTCTTGTTTTAAATCGATTTGGTTTGGTTAAGGCCGAATATGGCAATCTTGGATGGGTGTTAATCTTTTCGTTTTAGGGTCTTCGGATTGTGGAAGCAAGCAAGAGGAGTCGTTATCTTCTGTTGGTTGATTGGTAAGTGGTGGTAAGGGTGAATTCTTTTAGCCTATTCGTTTGGGTTTCATTAAGCCAAGTTACTAAGGGATTAATTGTTTGCCTGTTAAAGGTTGGCCGATTGTCAAAAGAGGAACCATTGTGGTTCAGGTTTGGTAGGAAACCAAACGTTAGCAGGGTAAGGATTTGTAATAACCCCTTTGGCTTATTTGTTTGTCTTGGCCGAATGGTATGGATGATAATCTCTTGATTGACTGATTATAGGAGCAAGATAATCGAGGGACTTAGATCGATTCGTTGGGATTTAGGCTTGCGTTAAACCAGGTGTGTAAACTAACACACTTCTGTTTAGTAATGTGATTAATAACCTGTGTTGTAATAAGTGAAACAGTGGTGATGATATGATACCCTATTGGGTATGATCACGGATTCGGGTAAGTCAGTGTTATTATGAGTTTATTGGTGATTCATATGATCTCATGATTATTGATGTATGTGATAAGAGTTACGATGTTAGACATATGGCATGAACACATGATTTACATGATTTGCATTAGTTTGATATGCATGGGTGATATGAGAGGAGGGGGAATATGATATCCGTGTCTTTGGGACACTGTGACCTTGGGTCACCAGAGGTTTGGCACCTCCAGTGGTTTGGTACCACAGATGACATTTTTGTGACTTTGGGTCACCAGAGGTTTGGCACCTCAGCGTCTCGTCCCAGTGGCTTAGTACCACGGTGGGTTGGCCCCACGATTGATTATTCGGGATTGACGCCAGTGATTTGGTATCACACGATGGGTTGGCCCCATCATCGGATTTGTGACTGCGGTCACCAGTGATTTGGTATCACACTGTGTCTTTGGGACACCAGAGGTTTGGCACCTCATTGCGACTTGTCCCTGTGGTTAACACCACCGTGGGTTGGC
Organism: Gossypium australe; assembly: GCA_005393395.2. Lineage (NCBI taxonomy): Eukaryota > Viridiplantae > Streptophyta > Magnoliopsida > Malvales > Malvaceae > Gossypium > Gossypium australe. The sequence goes on from CM016624.1 coordinate 78,360,617, forward strand.
CCCACTTGAGAGATACGGGATTGTCGCTAGTGATTTGGTATCACACGATGGGTTGGCCTCATCATTGGATTATTCGTGACTTTGGGTCACCAGTGGTTTGGCACCACACTTATGGATATCGTGACTTTGGGTCACCAGTGGTTTGGCACCACCAGTGGTTTGGTACCACACGGGGTAGAAAGGTGATATGGATGGTTAGGATCGGGGTGCATTAATTATGTTGCTATGATATGATGTGTGTTAGCATGCTGTATTATTGGGAGTGGGATTTATGCACTGAGTCTTGCGACTCACCCTCTCCTTTGACATTTCAGGTGACACTTAGACGCGGACATGGAGCCGGGATGGACTCGAGGTGCTCATGCCATGCTTAAATAAAGATTTGCTCAGACTTTATAAAATTTGGTACTCTGGCTTCTTGATTACTATTTGGGTTTTATTTTGGTTTGCAAATGGCCTTTAAAATTATGTTTTGCTATGTTTATGTTTTAAGTAGATTTTTAATAAGCCTTAACAAATTAATTGAGTTAAAATTTGCTAAAACTTGGAAAGACAACGGTTTCAAAACTATAATGCGATGTGTTTTAAACTATACCAACGGGTATCACACTATGATTTGGGATAAAGAAAACTCAAATGTTTTTCTAGCTTAAACTCGATCTTCTACTAAGTTTAAATGTTTGAGTAACATCAATACGACTTGTACTTCTAAATGATTTAAACTGGCTTAACTTTTAAACTCCTGAGTTTTCAAAATGACACATGAAGTTACAACAATCATTCCCAAGATTTCTACACGTTCAAAACTTTTCACAAAGTTCTCATCAAATTTTTAAATGAAAAACCTAACCTCTCAAATACGTTTTCCCGTAACATACCAATTTGGTCGTGGGGTCTTGACCGGGTTTGGGGTGTTACAATGGCAAAATTACGTTTTTGCCCCCTAACTTTCACAAAATTACAATTTTTCCCTAGGCTAGAAAATTAAACTTCATCCTATTTTCCTACATTTTAGGACATGCTGAACATTTTTCCCTTCTATGGCAACATCAAATTCTCACTCTAACATGTACTTATGAACATTAGGTATTTTTACCGATTATGTCGTTTTACTCATTTTTACGTAAAATCGCTTAGCAAAAGTTGTTTAACATAATTTCAGCCTTTATATACTATCATAAAACATCAAAATAAACACATTTCACCTATGGGTATTTTTCCAAATATGAACCCTAGGTTAAAATATTGCTAGAATAAGCTAAACCGAGTTACCGGGATTCGAAAAACGTAAAGAACATGAAAAACAGGGCTTGGATTGACTTACTATGGAGCTTGGAAGCTTGGAAACCCTAGCTATGGAGTCCCTCCTTGAAGATTTAGCCTAAGGAAGAAGATGACAACCTTTTTCCATCTTTTTCCCATTTAATTTCTTTTATTTGACATTTTACTAAAATACCCTTCATTAAAATTTTAGTTATTTCTACCCATGCATGTCCATTTTTGTCCATGAAAATATAATGGTCTAATTACCATTTAAGGACTCTTACTTTAGATATTCACTTCAATTTAATCCTTTAACACCTAGAACTCTCATTTATCAACTTTTACAATTAAGCCCTAATAAGCAAATTAGACATGAAATTCATAAAATTTTCTATCGATACTCTAACACATGCATCCAATCAATCGGTAAATCATAAAAATAATCACAATAAACTTTTCTATCTTGGATTCGTGGTTTCGCAACCACTATTCTGTTTAGGCCCTATTTCGGGATGTTACAGTTAGCATAGTTGAACATATAAGTGATTCGGCCTATTGATGTAATTGTGATATTAAAAGTGAAATATATATGTGTATAAGATTGTTTATATTCGGCCATATGATATGTATGTGTGATTAAAGTATGACCTTTGTAGTAAATGATATCTTTGCATTGGAAATTATGTGTATTCGACCTTATTAGTAAAATGTTAATATGCCTTCCTTAATATATATGTTTTTGCTTATGACTTACTAAGCTTAAATAGCCTACTTTGTGTGTATTCTTGTTTACCTCTGCTTTATAGATTTTGGAGTTACGTTACGAGCTCGGGGATCGTCAACAAAGCCTATCACACTATCGACTATTTTTCGGTATATTACTAAGTTGAATTTGAGCTTATGGCTTGTATAATCTAGTTAAAAAGATTGATTTTTGGATATGTAATATAAAGCCATGCGAAGATGGCTTGATTATATGTTTAAGTTGGTTTTATGTGTTCTTAGCTTAATGTTTTATGTGTTTTGTAACATCCTTGAATCGGGGTCTCTGCATTTTGCTTATGTGCAGGTGATGAATTGTTTATAGTGTTGGTTTGTCATGTTTTGGGGTCTAGTTACAACCCTAGGTTAGGCCTGAGCTAGGGCTAAGAATTTTGTTTTGGCACTTAAGGAAATGGAGCTAAGGGAAATAAGGGTTAGGAGAAATTAGTGAGGAGTGTTGGCACAAGAGATGACTCGGTAAAGTGGCAGGAAGGCGCCACTTAAGGCTTGGAGGAGGTGACGCCACAAGGAGCAAGGAGGACCTTGGTTCGAGCTGCAGAAACCTCTCCCTGCTATTTCTTTTTGACGCCACAAGCTAAATGAGGTGTGCTCAGGTGGGACTTTCTTGAATGGATGGAGAGGAGAAATTTGAGGAGCTTGACTTGTTCAAACAAATTCGAATTGGTGGAGGGGAGGAAATTTAGGTGTTTGAATATTTTCAAACACATTTGAAGAGTGTTGGCCGAATAAGGGACTTTGGGCAAGGGGTGCTATCGGTTTTAGAGTCTTGTAGAGGTGGCCGAATGTCTATGGGGGTTAAGGGAGTGATCGGCTAGCTTTGGAAGCTCTCCTTTCTTTTTCGTTTTGTGCCGAATTAAGACCCGATTGGTTTTCTTTCTTTTCTTTTCGACAAACCTTGTATTTGGCCGAACCATTTTTACTTTCTCTTGGTAAAGATGAAAACCAAACAAGCCATTCTTTCCCTTTTTCTTTTCGGTTTCCTTTGGGTAGTCTTTAGTGCCGAAATCACTTGTATCCATCCCTTCTCCATATATTTTCTTTCTAATCTATCATACACTTTAGCCGAATCCTCCTTTCTCATTTACATTTTTCTTTCTTCTCGTTTACACTCATAAGCTATAGCCGAAATCCATTTACTCTTATTTTCTTCTTCTTGATTGTCACTTTGGTCGAACATCCTTAGTCCTTTTTCTTCTTCTCTTTTCGCGAGATCTTGTCCCCATTGGCAAGTGCCAAACCTACTCTTCTTTGTGGATCATAGCCGAAACTCTGGTAAGGGAACTATTTATTCGTTTTCTTTTCTTGATCAACATGGGTAATGCCGAAACCCACTTCTCCTCTATCTTCTTTTACCATTTTAGATCTAAGTATTAAAACTCTGTTCTTGTTCTTTGGAGGGAGCCGAAACCTATAACATCGTTTAGGGGTGCTGAACATTGGTGGTTGATTAACCGAATCTGTCATTGAGGTAAGGGTTCAATATTTAGATCTATTTCTTAATTGATTAAAAGCCGAAGGCTAACCTTTGTGGGTGCTAGTGTTTGGCCGATTGCTAGGGGGATCTATCACAAAGTTTCGGGATTTGGTTGGAAACCAAATCGGCACTAAGGTAAAGAGTTGGCTTCATGCGACATCTTTTCGGGATTTCTAGTTAAGCCGAATAGGGCTTTTGGTTACTAATTAAGCATTGGCCGATTGTAGGAGCAATGAGGGCATACGTTTCGGGATCTCGTAGTATCGCGTAGCTTCGAAATTTCTCGCTAGATCTACATATAGTTAGGTGTGTAAACGCTTACACACTTTATTAGTTAAAGATGCTCATTATGTTACTGTATAACCTTTGGTATTTGTGACTTTGCCTTGTGGGCATGAGCTTGGATACCGGGTAAGTCCCCTGCTGTGTGATTTTTAATATTCATCATCATGGTTTGTTAAATGCTATGTTATGCTTCAAAATGCATGATACATTATATTATGACACGTATGATATGGGCGTGATAATGATGGGATTGATGAGAGGAGGGGGATGATTTATTTGGACTGTCACCAGTGGTTTTGACCACAAGGTGGGTTGGCCCCATCAGTTGAATTGTGACTACGGTCACCAGTGGTTTTGACCACACTATTGATATGATTTGTTACTAAGTCCCAGTGGTTTTGACCACCAGTGGTTTTGATCACATGATTGATATTTGTGACTACGGTCACCAGTGGTTTTGACCACACATGGATTATTGTGACTCGTCCCGGTGGTTTGATACCACATTGGGTTGGCCACACATGATATATTACGGGATTGTCATCAGTGATTTTGACCACACGATGGGTTGGCCCATCACCGATATATTTGTGACTTCGGTCACCAGTGGTTTTGACCACCAGTGGTTTTGACCACATGGGGTAGTTAAAGGAGATTGGATGGATAGGTTATGGGGTGCATGATTTGCATGTTTTGCTGATGATCTGTGTGAGTGCATGAACTATCGGGTTGGGGATTTATACACTGAGTCTCGGTGACTCACCCCTTCCCTTACATTTTGCAGAAGAGGCATAGATCGCAGATATGGAGCTGGGGAGGACTCGAGGTGGCCATGCATCTTAGCTTGGTTTTGATTTTAAGCTGCTACTTCGACTTTAGTTAATTTTCCTTAAATTTGGTTTTGGTTTGTAATAAGGCCGCTAAGTTTATTTTGGGTTTTAATTATCTGCTTTTATTTGATTATTTTATGCATGTATTTTGGATTTATGAACTTGAAAGAAAATTAACCGGTAGAAAGCCATGTTTTCTAAACTAATAAGGTAACCTGGATTTTTTTATAACTCTAAATTTCAAACAACTTTAGAATCAAATGGTTTTTAACTCGATCATACGCATTGCACCCAGTTTTAAGCAAGTATCGTTTTTTTCTAAAATTTGTAACAACAAGTAGATTATCAAGCATGAGTTTTTAGGATTTCAATATCACTTAAACAAGGATTTCCAAACTTTAAATAAAAAGGTTTTTAGGAAAATTATCCGACAAACTTATGAATTTTAAAATGTTTTCACTCCGTAACATACCAGATTCAGTCGTGGTGTGTTGACCGGGTTTGGGGTGTTACAATTGTGGTATCAGAGCCAGTTTTAACAGCTCGGCTGTGGGCTCGAGGCCCAGAAATGTTTTAAATTGGTTGTGAAAGGCTTTTATGGGAAAAATTTAGTGAGGAAAGCATGGCACCGAGCCTCCGGCACCAATCCACCCAGGTAAGTACCCCAAACTGTTGCTTTTGATGATATGGTTATTATGATGATGGCATGATTGAATAGTAGTAGGAACTACTTTAGAGACATGAACTATAGGATGATGTGTACTCGCGAAACAATCCTCTATTAAAATTTTCCATAAGACTGGGCTTTAAGAGACAGTGGAATAAAAGGCTAACGAATAAAACTTTTAATCAGCTTGAATATATCGGTAGATTTGAGTGCACGTGGACGTGGGCGTAACACTCGTGGACGAGGTAGGGGTAGGATGACGGTCTCGGAACCAGCAAGGTCCGGGCATGGATCAGAAAATGAGGTACCACCACCGCCAACTGTGGGCACGGAATATCAGGATCAGACGGGTGGTAATGACGTAGTGTCGCAGGCTGTACTGCGGTACTAGAAAGGGTTGCGAGTGCAGGCGTTGGAACTAGAGCTCGAAAATCTGTGACCGAGCGACTCAAGGCTAATGGTGCAGAAGTATTTAGAGGTGTGTCTGGTGTGGCACCTAGTACGGCAGAGTATTGGTTGGACTCGACAGAACGCATTATGGATGACCTGGACTTTTCAGTGGAGGAAAAGCTGAAGGGCATAGTATCTCTGCTGAGGGATGAGTCATATCAGTGGTGGCTCACGGTTAGGGACGGAGCGATGGCAGACGATCTCACGTGGGAATTCTTTAGAACAGCCTATCAGAGGAAATACATAGGGGCTAGTTACGTTGATGCGCAGCGCAAAGCTTTCTTGAACTTGGTTTAGGGCAATAAGACTGTAGCAGAATATGAGGCAGAATTTCTTCGGTTGAGTCGGTATGCTCAGGGTATTGTGGGTACCAAGCATGAGCGCTGTGTCAGGTTTGAGGACGGGCTGAGAGACGAGCTGCGGATGATAATTGCCCCACAGCAGGAATGAGAGTTTGCCGTTCTAGTGGAGAAATCTAAGGTTGCTGAAGGGGTGAAACAGTCTGTAAGGCGGAATCAGGATAGGGGCTGGAATAAAAGGAGCTCTGGATCATCTGGGTTTTCTGGGAATCAGCAGAAGAGGGTTAGGTATAGTGGGTCGAATCAAGCTGCTAGGCCTGCAGCTTCTAATACTCAGTGGCCGCCGCGGTGTGCTCGGTGTGGAAAGCCTCACACGGGAGAATGTTGGACTGGTAACAAAGGATGCTTTGAGTGTGGCTCGATGGGGCATCGAGTCAAGGATTGTCCACAGCGATCAGCTAGGTTGCAGTCTGAGGATCAGAACCGTACACAGTTTAAGAGGGATAATCAACAGCCACAGAGGGGCCGTGGTTTAGGTAGGGGAGGTAATGGCTCTGGTAGAGGTCGTGGAGCACCGGGCAGAGGTGCAGGTGGTACAGAGGCGAGACAGCCTGGGTTGGTCTATGTAGCGAGGCGTCGAGAGGAGGGTGACGCACCGGACGTCATAACCGGTACGTTCTTAATTTTTGGAGTACCTTATAATGCTTTAATTGATGTTGGGTCGACGCACTCGTATGTTGCTAGTAGTATACTGGAAACTATTAATTTAGACTCTGAGATTACTTCTAGGAAGATAACTGTGATAAGCCCTCTAGGTCACTCTGTAGAAGTAAGTAAACTATATAGGGAGGTACCCCTAGAACTTCAAGGGGTCGTTTTTCTGGCTGACTTGATGGAACTGCCGTTTGGGGAGTTCGATCTGATTCTTGGGATGGATTGGCTAGTAAAGTATCAAGCTAGCTTGGTTTGCGCAGCTAAGCGCATGGTGTTGAAGACCATGGGAGGTGAGGAGGTGGTGATGATAGGTAATAGGAGAGATTACTTATCTAATGTTGTCTCTGCATTGAAAGCTGAGAAAATGGTTAGGAAGGGTTGTGAAGCATTTTTGGTGCATGTCTGTGCTTTGGAAGCTAAGGATGCAGCCGTAAAGAATGTCTGAACTGTAAGGGAGTTTGCCGATGTATTCCCTGAGGAACTTCCGGGTGTGCTTCCGGATCGTGAAGTTGAGTTCGGTATAGACCTGTTGCCAGGAACCGCGCCAGTATCTATTGCTCCTTATAGGATGGCGCCAAAGGAATTGTGGAGTTAAAGGCCTAGATTCAGGAATTGTTGGACAGAGGTTTCATCCGACCGAGTGTATCGCCTTGGGGAGTTCCAGTGCTTTTTGTTAAGAAGAAGGATGGTACAATGCGGATGTGTACAGACTACCTCCAGCTGAACAAGTTGACAATCAAAAACAAGTATCCGTTGCCCAGGATTGACGACTTTATGATCAACTCAAGGGTGCATCAGTTTTCTCTAAGATCAATCTTAGGTCGGGGTATCATCAGCTCAATGTGAAGGAGGCTGATATTCATAAGACAGCATTTCGTACTCGGTATGGACACTACAAGTTCCTGGTAATGCCTTTTGGTTTGACCAACGCACCGGCAGCATTCATGGACATGATGAATTGGGTGTTTCAGCCGTATTTGGACCGGTTCGTCGTAGTGTTTATAGATGACATTTTGGTGTACTCGAAATCTGAAGAGGAACATGACGCGCATCTTCGAGTGGTTCTGCAGGTTCTAAGAGAGAAACAGTTGTACGCCAAGTTTAGTAAGTGCGAGTTCTGGCTTAAGGAGGTAACTTTCTTGGGTCATGTTGTATCAGCTGAGGGAATTAGGGTGGATCCTCGTAAGGTTGAGGCAGTGTTGGATTGGAAACCACCCAAGTCGGTTGTAGAGATTCAGAGTTTCCTGGGTTTGGCAGGATACTACAGAAGGTTCGTAGAGGGTTTCTCTTTAATCGCAGTGCCATTGACTAAGCTGCTGAGGAAAGGGGTTCCGTTTGTGTGGGCTGAGAAACAGCAAGAGAGTTTTGACAAGTTGAAAAAGATTCTGACTGAAGCTCCGGTCTTGATTCAGCCTGAGGCAGGTAAGAAATTCACAGTTTATTGCGATGCATCACATACCGGCTTAGGGTGTGTGCTGATGCAAGATGGAAAAGTGGTAGCGTATGCATCTCGGCAGTTAAGGCCTCATGAAGGTAACTACTCGACACATGATTTGGAGTTAGCGGCAGTGGTTTTTGCCTTGAAGATTTGGAGGCATTACTTGTATGGGGAAAAGTCGATAGTCTACATGGATCATAAGAGTCTGAAGTACCTCTTGACTCAGAAGGATTTAAATTTGAGGCAACAAAGGTGGGTCGAATTGTTGAAAGATTACGACTGTTCGATTGAGTACCATCCGGGTAAGGCGAACATGGTAGCTGATGCGTTGAGCCGTAAGGTAGGAGCGGACCTGCGAGCTATGTTTGCTCACCTAAGTCTTTATGATGATGGGAGTCTTTTGGTAGAATTGCAAGTAAAGTCGTCTTGGATTGATCAGGTTAAAAGGAAACAGCTGACAGATGAGGTTTTAAGTGCTCGGAGGTTGCAAGTGCAGAATGGTGAGTTGGAAGGTTTCAGCTTGAGCAGTGAGGGAGTACTGTGTTTTCAGGGGAAAATATGCATGCCTAAGGATGTGGAATTGAGACAGCAGATTCTTCAGGAAGCTCATAGCAGTCCATGCGCTATGCATCCTGGAGGCAGTAAGATGTATCGTGATTTAAGGGAACAGTTCTAGTGGCTAGGTCTTAAGCGGGAAGTAACAGAATTTGTGGGCAAGTGTTTGACGTGCCAGCAAGTTAAAGCTGAGCGTCAGTTGCCATCAGGGTTGTTACAGCCGGTAAAGATCCCACAGTGGAAGTGGAAAAGGATTACGATGGATTTCGCCAGTGGACTTCCCCTTACACCTGGTAGGAAGGACTTAGTATGGGTAATTGTGGATCGTCTGACTAAATCGGCTCATTTTATTCCGGTAAGGGTGGATTATTCGCTTCAGAAGTTAGCCAAGTTATATGTGGCAGAGATAGTAAGGTTGCACGGTGTCCCAGTGTCAATTATCTCAGATAAGGATCCCAGGTTCACGTCGAGGTTCTGGAAAACTTTGCATCAGGCTTTAGGTACGAGGTTGGATTTCAGCACGGCTTTTCACCCTCAGTCTGATGGACAGTCCGAAAGGGTAATCCAAATTCTGGAGGATATGTTAAGGGGCTGTGTTCTGGATTTCAGTGGTAGTTGGGAGGAGTACCTACCTTTGGCAGAGTTCGCTTATAACAAGAGTTATCAAGCGAGTATTCAGATGGCACCATATGAGGCACTATATGGGCGAAAATGTCGTACTTCGACGTGTTGGACAGAATTGGGTGAACGACAGATGTTGGGTCCGGAGTTGGTAACAGAAACAGAGGATAAGGTTAAGGTAATTCGGGCTCGTCTTAAGGAAGCGTCGGACAGGCAGAAATCTTATGTCGATCTTAAGCGCAGGGAGATTGAGTATGCTGTGGGTGATAAGGTCTTTCTGAAGGTATCGCCCTGGAAGAAAGTGTTGAGATTTGGTCGGAAGGGCAAGTTAAGTCCTAGGTTCATTGGGCCGTATACGGTGTTGAAGCGAGTGGGACCGGTTGCTTATCAGCTTGAGTTGCCAGCGGAGTTGAGTCAGATTCACGACATCTTTCATGTTTCAATGCTTAAGCACTATCGATCGGATCCGTCACATGTGGTACCAGTTGAGGGAATAGAGGTGAGTCCTGATTTGTCCTTCGAGGAGGAGCCGGTACGGGTCTTGGATCGGGATGTAAAGGTTCTACGTAGGAAGTTAGTCCCCTTGGTGAAGGTATTATGGCGGAACCATGGAATTATGCCACGTGGGAACCAGAGGATGTGATGCGGGGTAGAGCTGTAACATCCTTGAATCGGGGTCTCTGCATTTTGCTTATGTGCAGGTGATGAATTGTTTATAGTGTTGGTTTGTCATGTTTTGGGGTCTAGTTACAACCCTAGGTTAGGCCTGAGCTAGGGCTAAGAATTTTGTTTTGGCATTTAAGGAAATGGAGCTAAGGGAAATAGAGGTTAAGAGAAATTAGTGGGGAGTATTGGCACAAAAGATGACTTGGTAAAGTGGCAGGAAGGCGCCACTTAAGGCTTGGAGAAGGTGACGCCACAGGGAGCAAGGAGGACCTTGGTTCGAGCTGCAGAAACCTCTCCCTGCTATTTCTTTTTGTCGCCACAAGCTAGAGGAGGTGTGCTCAGGTGGGACTCTCTTGAATGGATGGAGAGGACAAATTTGAGGAGCTTGACTTGTTCAAACAAATTCGAATTGGTGGAGGGGAGGAAATTTAGGTGTTTGAATATTTTCAAACACATTTGAAGAGTGTTGGCCGAATAAGGGACTTTGGGCAAGGGGTGCTATCGGTTTTGGAGTCTTGTAGATGTGGCCGAATGTCTATGGGGGTTAAGGGAGTGTTCGGCTAGCTTTGGGAGCTCTCCTTTCTTTTTCGTTTTGTGCCGAATTAAGACCCCATTGGTTTTCTTTCTTTTCTTTTCGGCAAACCTTGTATTTGGCCGAACCATGTTATGAGTTGTGTTATGTTCAGTGATGCCTCGTAACCCTAGTTCGGCGATGGATATGGGTTAGGGGTGTTACATTGCCACTGCTTGCAAGATAGGTAATACCATTAGAACTCAGTCAAGTTATCCTTATCATCTTTTCAGATCCAATGATTTCTCGATACAAAGCATTACTTAATCATCACATTGTTTATATTCATAACAGACTTATCCTTCAAAAATTAACATGGATGACCATAATACTTACCCAGGACATAAAACAACCTTCTTCCTAAAATCTAATTCCTTAATCTTCGTTCAGCCAGAAGGATCTATCCTCTATTCTAAGGCAAATAAGCCTAGTATTAGAATGGAAGAGAGAAAGGGAAAATCCTCTATTCCACTCTAAATCAAGATATTTTATAGAACCCTTATTATCTCAGTAGGACCATGCACACACGTGTCAAAATTGGGCATTATAATAATGATATTTTCAATAGTCTTAATTCTTAAAAATTTTAGCGCATCCCTAAATGTGTATTTACTAGAGAAGCTTGGAGGATTCTCACAACAACTCATGATGGAACACAAGGAGTGGAATCATCAAAATTACTTATACTCACAATCATATTTGAATTCCTAAAAATGTTTGAAAATAAATTATCAAATGATTTCTATGTTAATTATTTGATATCAGTAATAGGCTTTTTCTTTTTGTTAGGAATATTACGATGGGTAATTGGTTTAAAAGGTCCATTAAATTCACAACAAGAAAAGAGGCAAAAGACATCAACACAATGAAAGTGTAACACCCCAAAATTGGGCCTAAGAGTTTTAGGGGTATTTTAGGAATTTTAGCTCTATAATGTTCGAAAATCTAGTAGCACGGTGAATCTAAAAAATAATCGAAAATGGCTTTTTGATTGTTAAATCAATTTTTGAAAATAATGTTCCAAAGACTTTCAATTTTGAATTAGGGACTAATTTGTAAAAGGGTTAAAATTCTATGTGTTTATGAATCAAATAAACCAAATTTTAAAACTCACCCTATATCTCCCCCACCTAGATTATTTTCAAGTTAACTTCTCCCTTTTATTCCTATCACTTTCCAAATAATTAAACCTCCATAAAATCCAAGAAAAACACCCAAAAACACCATAGATTCCTCTATTGTGAAGCTTGTGGGCTTTTGGGGTTTTCGATCAAACACTTAGTTTTTCATCAACTAAGGTAACAACTCAATTCCTAATTAGTTTTAAATGATATCCGGTCTTTTAAACAGAACTTTTAGCCATTAAATCGTATATTTTAAATAAAAGTAAAAAATTGGGTCGTTAATGATGGATTTTTGGATTTTGGGTGAAAACGTGGTTTCAAAGTTTTTTCAGCTTGCTTTAACATGATTAGAAGGTTTCTAAACTTACTCTAAAGTTTTGTTAAGGATTTCTAAGGATTTAATGAATTTTTGTGAAAATAGTCATAAACATGTCGAAAATTTTGATACCATGATTTGAGTAGTTTTGTGAAGTTTAAAGGTTGAGAATTAGTCATAGGTGAATAATTAGATGAACATAATTGGTTGTAGGAAAAAAGAGTAAGTGTAGAGGAAGAAATTTGAGTTTCAATTTTGTTAGTCGAAATTTCAATTTCATGAGAAATATAGCTTAGACTTGCATTTTTGGTTGGTATAAGTGAGTCTTTGGCTGAATACTGATTGTGTATATTGTGTGGTTATCATGTGTAAAATGTTAGAATCGTTGGAACCTTCTTCGAGCAAGGTGAAAGGTAAGGAAAATCTAATTTAAGCTTTCAGCTTTTCGGCGAAAGCATAATTGGTGATTATTCGGAATTGTTGCTAGAAGAAATGATTCATAGTGTTAATTGGGAGCTTAGGAATAACCTAAATCCCTATCCTAAGTTTCGAGTGTAAGCTTTCTATTTCCCTTGTTTTATTTTTGGTAAATTATATGATTATTAGATTATTTATGGATTGATTATTATGATGCGATATTGTGATATGAGACATGTGTGATGACTATTTTGAATTTTATTGTGTTGTAGGGATATTAAATATGCCGAACAATAGTGATAATGTTGTGTTAGCAATATAAATGTCCAGTGAAAGTGTGCAAAAGTAGGTAAGTACGTATGTGTTGAATTATGGGATGTAATGTTAATGTAACAGGTTAGTTATGTTATAAACTAATTTTAATGCACTCACATGTTGTAACACCCCTCACCCGTATTCAACGCTGGAATAGGGTTACGGAGCATTACCGAACATATTATATAATTACACTTACATTTTACATACATTTTCAAGTCCCAAATAATCATCATTCAACAACATGCATATCGTCCCTAGTATAAGCCTATGAGGCCTAAAACATGCATTCGATGTGGTTCGGGATTAAACCGATAACTTAGGAAACTTTTGGAACACTTAGAAAAATTTTACAAAATATAGGGGACACACGCCCTTGTGGCCCAGCCGTGTGTCTCACATGGCCAAAGCCACACCAGTGTCATAGGACATTCAAAATTGTAACACCCCAAACCCGGCCTAGACGTTATGACCGAATCTAGCATGTCACATAAAGGGTTTGTTTTAAAGCTATGCGTACGTTGGAAATATCGTGTCTCTTTAAAACATCGAGTTTTGATGTTTGTTAGTAAAAACCCGGTTCACTTAATGTCTTTTTTATAAAGTTATTAATATTCTAACAATAAAACTGTTTTCACTTGTGAAAAATCAAACTTGAGTATTTGCGGAAACGTGATGTTTTAAAAAAAAAGATTAATTATGCTTTAAGAAAATCCCGTGTTTATGAAATCAAAAGTTATTAATGAAAACTTAAAAGAAAATTTAACCAGAGGCCTTATTACAAAATATTAAACCCACAAAATAAAAATAATCTTAGAAATAAAGCAAAAAGGAAATTTACTAAAGTTTGCAAGCGATGTTTCTAAGTATGGCCTCCGCCGAGTCATCCACGGCTCCAAGTCCTTACTGCTGGAAATTACCTGCGAGGTTAAGGAAAAAGGGGGTGAGTTACAAGAACTCAGTGTGTAATCCCCTAAAACGACATTAACTGGGCCCGAGCCCATAAGTCATCAATTTGGGCCTAAGCCCTATAGACATAGTAGTGCAAATGAAGTAATGCAGCCCAACCCAATCTAACCAACAAACCTTTGACCAGCCAATCACACCTGTGGGGATCAAGTCAACCCACCCCGCCGATCACACTGATATTGCAGTCAAGCTGCTAAACACAGAATATTTGTGGCTGAGCCACCAGAGTCATAATTATGTATATATATAAATATATTGTGGCTATGCCACAAGGCTACACTGCTCTTCAATCAATAACCCGCCCCATGCAACATGATAAAATGCAATGTACATATCAACATATACAAGTGTAATGTAAACATACAATTGTTACTATACAACATTGAGGGTATAACAGACATTCGACCCAGCTAGGGTATTTTAGTAATTTTGCAACCCAGGGGTATTTCGGTAACGCAGCCCACTAAGGCATTTTGGTAAATCGACCCACTAAGAGCATTTTAGTAAATCAGCCCACTAAGGGCATTTTAGTAAACCAGCCCAATAACAGCATTTTAGTAAATCGACCCACTAAGGGCATTTTAGTAAATTGACCCAATAAGGGCATTTTAGTAAATCGGCCCACTAAGGGCATTTTAGTAAATCGGCCCAATAAGGGCATTTTAGTAAATTGTGTAACAGCCCGATTTTATCACTAATCGGAACAGTGGTTTCGGGACCACGAATCCGAGTCAGAAAAATTTTAAAATATTATTTTTCGAGTCATCTATGTGTGAATGGCCATGTGTGAAATTTTCGTGATTTAATTTTATCGTCTGAGTGCCGAATTATTAAAATGGGCCTAATCGCATAAAGTTTAAACTTGATGGTTTAATGTGTTAGGGCCAAATTGTGGATGTCTTTTAAATCGGAAGCTTTTAAAAGGCAAAAAGACCATTTTAATGTTAGTGGCCGGCCAAGTACTAAAATAACCTTATAGTATAATGTTTGTTAATTTATAAAGAAAGGTTATAATAGTAATTAAATAATAAGTTAATATATATGTTAATAAAACATAAAATGAACCATGTTTGTTCATCCTTTCCTTGACCGAATACATGCAAAAGAAGAAAGAAAATAAACAAAGCTTGGTTCGGCCATCTTTAAGCCTGAAACAGCATTACTGGTGGCATGGTATGAAGCGAGATATTTCAGACTACGTGTCGAAGTGTTTAATATATCGACAAGTAAAAGCCGAGCATCAGGTACCATCGGGATTACTTTAACTGATCATGATACCTGAGTGGAAATGGGATCGAGACACGATGGATTTTGTATTTGGGTTGTCGATGACACCGAGCAAGAAAGACTCAATTTGAGTTATTGTTGATAGATTGAAGAAATCGGCCCATTTTGTTTCGGTACGTACGAATTTCTCGCTTGATAAGTTAGCTGAGTTATACATATCTCAGATTGTACGATTGCACTGAGTACCTATTTCTATTATTTCGGATGGAGATCCGAGGTTTACCTCGCGGTTCTGGAAGAAACTGCAAGATGTTTTAGGTACTAAATTGCACTTCAGTACTGCTTTTCACCCTCAGTCGGATGGACAATCCGAACTGTTATTCAAATACTCGAGGACATGTTGAGATGTTGCGTTCTTGAGTTTGAGGGTACGTGGGAACGATATTTGCCTTTGATTGAATTTGCATACAATAACAACTTCCAATCAAGTATCAAAATGGCACCTTACGAAGCCTTGTACGGTCGTAAATGTCGAACACCTTTATATTGGACAGAATTAAGTGAAAGCAAGATACACAGGGTCCATTTAATTAAAGAGACTGATCAG
The DNA here is from genome assembly GCA_005393395.2 of Gossypium australe. Lineage (NCBI taxonomy): Eukaryota > Viridiplantae > Streptophyta > Magnoliopsida > Malvales > Malvaceae > Gossypium > Gossypium australe. Next base: position 78,376,208 of record CM016624.1, read on the forward strand.
AAAGTAAAAGTGATTCGAGAAAGTCTAAAAGCCGCGTCAGATCGTCAGAAGTCGTATACAGACTTGAAATGTAAAGATATAGAGTTTCAGGTGGGAGACCGAGTATTTTTGAAAGTCTCGCCGTGGAAATAGATACTTAGATTTGGTTATAAAGGAAAGTTGAGTCCGAGATTTATTGGACCCTACGAAGTTATTGAGCGTATTGGGCCGGTTGCGTACAGACTGATGTTGCCATCTGAGCTAGACAAGATTCATAATGTTTTTTATGTATCAATGCTTCGACGATACAGATCCGATCTTTCTCATGTGATTAGCCCAGCAGAGATTGAGATTCAACCCTATTTAACTTATGAGGAATAACCGATTCGTATCTTAGCTCGTGAAGTGAAAGAGTTACGAAATAAGAAAATCTTGTTGGTTAAAGTAATGTGGCATAAGCATGGGGTTGAGGAAGCAACTTGGGAACTTGAGGAATCAATGAAAGATCGCTATCCGCATTTATTCACTGGTAAGATTTTCGGGGACGAAAATCCCTTAAGGGGGTAGAGTTGTAACAACCCGATTTTATCCCTAATCGGAATAGTGGTTTCGGGACCACAAATCCGAGTCAGAAAAATTTTAAAATATTATTTTTCAAGTCATCTATGTGTTTGAGCGCCTAATTATTAAAATGGGCCTAATCGCATAAAGTTTAAACTTGATGGTTTAATGTGTTAGGGCCAAATTGTGGATGTCTTTTAAATTGGCAGCTTTTAAAAGGTAAAAAGACCATTTTAATGTTAGTGGCCGGCCAAGTACTAAAATAACCTTATAGTATAATGTTTGTTAATTTATAAAGAAAGGTTATAATAGTAATTAAATAATAAGTTAATATATATGTTAATAAAACATAAAATGAACCATGTTTGTTCATCTTTTCCTTGACCGAATACATGCAAAAGAAGAAAGAAAATAAACAAAGCTTGGTTCGGCCATCTTTAAGCCTAAATTATGGTATGTGGTTAGTTCAGTTTTTGTTAATTTTTACGTTTTTGAGATCGTTGCTTTGAATATTATCTTACCCATGTTAGAATTTTTGAAATTTATGCATGTTTGATATTCGACCATTGATGAATGCTTATGTTTTATAATGTTTGATGGTAAAATATTAAGGATATGTTTTAAATCAATATGTTTTGAATTGGAAATTTTGAAGAAATTGAGTGTCATGGATTAAATTGCAAAAATAAATAGTTGAAGGACTAAAATGCAAAATAAATGGCTTGTATGGACTTATATAAGCATGGGGAGTTTTCGACCCTAAAGGAGTGAATTCAAACTATGTGTATTTTGTGTTTTGTGCAATAGGGACTAAATTGTAAAAGTTGTAAATGTCAGGGGTAAAATGGTAATTTGCATGATTATGTGTATTTTGATTAAATTGAATGAAAATATATTTGAATGAGCTTAATTTGGAATTATTTAGATCAGGAACAAAAAGAAACAGGGTTGGATCGGGGAAAGGCGAAGTTGAACGAATAGCCGGGAAACCCTAATCCGTCGACTTCTGAGGTAAGATTTTAAGCAATTGGGTTAAATCAAATTTTATTCTATATAATGTGTCTATGTTAAATGGTGGTAAGCATATTAAATATCATATTGCCGAATGTGTTAGTGAATTTAGTATAAGTTAGACGAATGTGAGGTTGCTTGGAATTTGGACTTAATTGCATGAAATGTATATCTATATGTTAATAACACAAATAGATATGAGAGGTACTAAATTAGGATATGAATATATCCAAAGAAAATGTTAGTTCATGTTAATGTTTTGGCCGAATATGATATATATATTTGGGTATGAAATAATGAAGTTACACCTATATGTATGTGTTTATAAGTGATGTTGTGGATTAGATTTTGTATATATAAGGGTACATTCGAATGAATCACAGGTTTACGAAAGGCACTAAGTGTGTGAACTTATAACCGGGCACTAAGTGTGCGGAACCGGTCACATGGCACTAAGTGTGAGAACTGCTAAAGTAACGGTACTAAGTGTGCGATACGTTACAGAAACTTGGCACTAAGTGTGCGAAATATTGAAGTAACGGCACTGAATGTGCGATACGTTACTAAATCTTAGTAATAAGTGTGCAAGTTTGATGCTCATTAAAAGACTTCTATTAATAATGCTGTTAAGTATAATGAAATGATCAGGTGTACAACCATATGTTATGCATGAAAGGTTAAGTTTGGAGAGGTAAATAAACTAGAGGTACGTGTTATACATATCAACTTGAGATTTATGGTAGCTTGAAATGCAAGTAGAAATTCGATAAGTACAAGTTATGTATGTGGTTATTTATTATGTGGAGGTGGTATATGGATATAATTATATGCTTATAATGTTACTATGAATTCTACTTTTGAATATTTGACTATTCGGCAAGGGTGTTATAAATGAATTAAGTTATTAAATCTTGTTAAGGTATATATGTGAAGTAATCGCTTAAATCTTACTAAGCTGTGAAAGCTTACTTTGTTCTTGATTGTTTCCGCATTGTAGATTTCTTTTGGGGTGTTCGACTTGTGCTCGGGGATCATCTTTGAAGCTCATCACACTATCATCTATCTTTGGTACCTTTTTGTTAAATCAAACTTTTGGAAACTATGGCATGTATAGGCTATTTTCTCTTTGGGTTACTTTGCACATAATGTTTATAAATGCCATGCGAATATCGCTTCACATTTATGCTTGAATTGATTTGTCTATATTTGAGGAGATGTATATTTTGTGAAATTTCGATCTTTATAAAAGCATGTTTGGTATGTATGCTTCGTGAGAATCTAAAAGGATTTTTAATTTATACAATTGAATGGATATTCTATGATTGAAGTAGATGTTAATTGATGATAATTTATTTAATTGAATACGATTTAGTTATGCTTAATTTTGGTTTATTATTAGGCATATTCGGATACATTATATCAAATTATGTTATGTATTTTATAATTAAGAGTATAAGCTTGGCTCGAATAAGGCATATAGTACCTTTTTATAATGAATATACTTTAGCTTAAGTTTATATGTAATTACAATATATATCATGAAGAGATTAGGTCACATTTTGTGTATGTGACTAATGAATGTATTATATTAATGAATAAGTTGAAGTAGTTGTATTTGCAAATACTCGGCCATAATATTGCTTTGATTTGGAGTTCATGTTATTCATGGGAGGTGTATAAGCATTTGGTTATGAGGTTTAAAATGGGTAAGTATTTTTGTGAACAACTAGATATGGTGTGTATGTGATTAAGTTATTATAAGTATAGTTATTTGATTAAAATAAGATGAATAAGGCTAATATATCTATTCAGCTATAAGATGAGAAATGACTAAATAAATAGTGATTTGCTAATTGGATGTAATTAGTTTGGTTGATGTTAATTATATTATTTGTGATATATATATATATATATTAGTTAATGTTTTGATATTAGATGAACAATACATGTTTATTTGTGATAGTATGAATTGGTACACATTTATCAAAGTAATAGTTTATATACAGTGTATTGACTTGTGTTTTATGAAGTAATGCCCGTAACCCTAATTTGGCGACGAATACGGGTTAGGGGTGTTACATTTGATTGGTATCAGAGCTACGTTTTATTCAGTTCTCGGACTAACGTAGTGCGTGTGAGTCTAGCTATACTTGCCATATTTTATAATGTGATAGTGTGATGACTTCTGACAGTGAAATGTGTTTATTTCTTTCATATAGTAAATGGATCCTGATCCCGAGCGAGCTATAGCTGACGATATCGAGAGCGTGGCGTCTGCTCCCGCGCAAAGGATCGCGCCGGAGGAATCTCGACCAGTTGCGAGTAATCCCGATGAGGGGGCTAAACAAGCCTTCTATAGCATGATGAATGATTGGTTCAGTCAGTATATTCGAGCCAATCCGGTTGTTGAACAACCCCTGAATCCGAACATTCCCCTTGTAGTACCGGTGGTACCCCCGATCGTTAATCCTGAGAGAGCAAGCAAGCCTCCGGTTGACCGAATTAGAAAACACGAGGCTCAAGAGTTCAGAGCCAAAGATGATGATGATGCTGAGCGAGCTGAATTTTGGCTCGATAATACCATTCGTGTCTTCCATGAGCTATCATACACACCTGATGAGTGCCTGAAGTGCGCCATATCTTTATTTCGGGATTCTGCCTACTATTGGTGGAATACTCTCGTATCGGTTGTTCCAAATGAACGAGTTACCTGGGACTTCTTTCAGACGGAGTTCCCTAAGAAGTACATCAGTCAGAGATTTATAGACTCTAAACGCAAAGAATTTCTTGAGCTTAAGCAGGGTCGTATGACCGTATCTGAGTACGAGCATAAGTTTGTGAGACTTAGTCTCTATGCTCGTGAGTGTGTTTCATCCGAGGCTGCTATGTGCCGAAGATTCGAAGAACGACTAAATGAAGATATAAAACTACTGGTTGGCATACTTGAAATAAATGAGTTCGTAGTACTTGATGAGCAAGCTTGTAAAGCCGAAGAGCTGGGGAAAGAAAAACGAAAAGCTGGGTTTGAAGCTAGAGACTTCCGTAAGAGATCATCGGGTAAATTTCCTCAAACATCGACAAAGAAGTTCAAGAATGATAGTAGTCGATCTAAAGCTAACACCGAGATCTCTATACGGGAGCGACCGCTAGTGAGTTCACGGGCTATCTCGATTGCTAGTGTTGGTAATACCCGACCGAATAAGCCCGAGTGTCAACAGTGCGGTAGACGACATTTTGGTGAATGTTGGGGTAAATATAACAATCGCAGTTACTACAAGTGTGGTTCGCAGGATCATTTTATTCGGGATTGCCTGGAGGCAGCTGAAAAAGATAATACTCAGAGTGCAAGACCGAGAAGTGCTACAGCTAGAGGTAGACCATCTCGTAATGTGGGAGGTAGGGGTGGCACTCAGAAGGGGACTTCGGATACGGTTATGAGATCAGAGGCTCGTGTGCCAGCTAGGGCCTATGCCATTCGTGCCAGAGAGGAGGCTTCATCTCCAGATGTTATTACCGGTATATTCACTCTCTTTGATACTAGTGTAATTGCTCTGATTGATCCTGGTTCAACTCATTCTTATGTATGTGAAACATTAGTATCCAGCAAGACTTTACCTGTTGAGTCTACTGAGTTTGTGATTCGGGTTTCAAACCCCCTGGGTCGGTGTGTACTAGTTGATAGAGTGTGCAAGAATTTCCCTTTAATGATTCGAGACTCATGTTTCCCGGCCGATCTGATGTTGCTACCATTTGATGAGTTCGATATTATCCTCGGTATGGATTGGTTAATAGTGCACAATGCAGTAGTGAATTGCAAACGAAAGACTATTGATTTGCGATGTCAGAATAATGAGATAATTTGAATTGAATCTGCGGATTTGAATGGGCTACCAGCAGTGATATCTTCAATGTTGGCTCATCAGTATTTGACAAAAGGTTGCGAAGCTTACTTAGCTATTGTGATTGATAGTAAAGTAACAGAAAAGAAGATTGAATCTGTGCCGGTTGTTTGTGAGGATCTGGATGTATTCCCGGAGGAATTGCCGGGATTGCCACCTGTTCGGGAGGTAGAACTTGGTATTGAGCTAGTGCCAGGGACAACTCTGATTTCGATAGCTCCGTATAGAATGGCACCGACCGAATTAAAAGGGTTAAAAGCTCAGTTACAAGAATTGACAGATAGAGGTTTTGCTCGACCGAGTTTCTCACCTTGGGGTGCACCAGTCCTATTTGTGAAAATGAAGGACGGAACCCTGAGAATGTGTATCGATTATCAACAACTCAATAAAGTGGCCGTAAAGAATAAATATCCATTGCCACGTATCGATGATTTATTTTATCAGCTTAAGGGAGCTTTGGTATTCTCGAAAATTGATCTGAGGTCAGGTTATTATCAGTTGCGAGTTAGAGACTCGGATGTACCAAAGACTACTTTTCGGACAAGATACGGTCATTACGAGTTTTTAGTGATGCCATTCGGACTCACTAATGCTCATGCTATTTTCATGAATCTGATGAATTGGTTATTCAGACCATATCTAGATCGGTTTGTGGTTGTATTCATAGATGACATTTTGATCTATTCGCGTGACGAAACCGTGCATGCCGAACATTTGAGACTTGTGCTACAGATTTTGCGTGATAAGCAGTTGTACATGAAATTTAGCAAATGTGAGTTTTGGTTGAATGAAGTTAGTTTTCTGGGACATGTTGTTTCAGCATCGGGCATTCGGGTTGACCCGAGTAAAGTTTCAGCTACACTTGGTTGGAAACCTCCGCGGAATGTTTCTGAAGTTCGGAGTTTTCTGGGACTTGCTGGATATTATAGATGCTTCATGAAAGGGTTTTCTATGATTTCAGCGCCAATGACAAAGTTATTACAGAAAGACGTTAAGTTCGAGTGGTCAGACATGTGTTAGAAGAGTTTTGATCAGCTAAAAACATTGCTAACGGAAGCCCTAGTGCTTGTTCAACCAGAGTCGGGTAAGGAGTTCGTTATTTTCAACGATGCATTCTTAAATGGTTTTGGCTGTGTTTTGATGCAGGAGGGTAAAGTTGTAGCTTACGCCTCGAGACAATTAAAGCCGCACGAAAAGAACTATCTGACTCACAATCTCGAGTTGGCTGCTATAGTTTTTGCTTTAAAAATATGGTGTCACTACCTACTCGATGAAAAATGCCATGTCTATTTGGATCACAAGAGTCTAAAGTATTTAATGACTCAGAAAGATCTGAATTTGAGATAGCGACGATGGTTGGAACTATTAAAAGACTACGAGCTTGTGATTGATTATCACCCGGGGAAGGCTAATGTGGTTGCCGATGCACTAAGCTGAAAATCACTATTTTCTTTGCTTACAATGAATGTGGATATAGCTATGACTGATGATGATGCGATTATTGCAGAATTGAAAGCGAGACCATTGTTCGTTCAACAGATTAGAGATGCTCACAAGGTTGATAATGACTTAATAACAAAGAGGGGTCAATGTGGCTCGAATGATGATTCAGATTTTCAGTTAGATGCTTAAGGATGTTTACGGTTTAGAAACTGAATATGTGTGCCTCAGAATCCTGAGTTGATTTGAATGATCTATGATAAAGCTTATAATAGTAGGTTGTCAATTCACCCGGGTAGTACGAAGGTGTATAACGACCTGAAACAACATTACTGGTGGCATGGTATGAAGCGAGATATTTCAGACTATGTGTCGAAGTGTTTAATATCTCAACAAGTAAAAGCCGAGCATCAGGTACCATCGGGATAACTTCAACTGATCATGATACCTGAGTGGAAATGGGATCGAGTCACGATGGATTTCGTATCTGGGTTGCCGATGACACCGAGCAAGAAAGACTCAATTTGGGTTATTGTTGATAGATTGATGAAATCAGCCCATTTTGTTTCGGTACATACGAATTTCTCGCTTGATAAGTTAGCTGAGTTATACATATCACAGATTGTACGATTGCACGGAGTACCTATTTCTATTGTTTCGGTAGAGATTCGAGGTTTACCTCGTGGTTTTGGAAGAAACTGCAAGATGCTTTAGGTACTAAATTGCACTTCAGTACTGCTTTTCACCCTCAGTTGGATGGACAATCCAGACGTGTTATTCGAATACTCGAGGACATGTTGAGATGTTGCGTTCTTGAGTTTGAGGGTACGTGGGAACGATATTTCCCTTTGATTGAATTTGCGTACAATAACAGCTTCCAATCAAGTATCAAAATGACACCTTACGAAGCCTTGTACGGTCGTAAATGTCGAACACCTTTATATTGGACCGAATTAATCGAAAGCAAGATACACAGAGTCGATTTAAGTAAAGAGACCGAACAAAAAGTAAAAGTGATCCGAGAAAGTCTAAAAGCCGTGTTAGATCGTCAGAAGTCGTATGCAGACTTGAAACGTAAAGATATAGAGTTTCAGGTGGGAGACCGAGTATTTTTGAAAGTCTCGCCGTGGAAATAGATACTTAGATTTGGTTGTAAAGGAAAGTTGAGTCCGAGATTTATTGGACCCTACGAAGTTATTGAGCGTATTGGGCCGGTTGCGTACAGACTGATGTTACCATCTGAGCTAGACAAGATTCATAATGTTTTTCATGTATCGATGCTTCGACGATATAGATCCGATCCTTCTCATGTGATTAGCCCAGCAGAGATTGAGATTCAACCCTATTTAACTTATGAGGAAGAACCGATTCGTATCTTAGTTCATGAAGTGAAAGAGTTACAAAATAAGAAAATCTCGTTGGTTAAAGTAATGTGGCATAAGCACGGGGTTAAGGAAGAAACTTGGGAACTTGAGGCATCAATGAAAGATCGCTATCCTCATTTATTCACTGGTAAGATTTTCGGGGACGAAAATCCCTTAAGGGGGTAGAGTTGTAGCAGCCCGATGTTATCCCTAATCGGAACAGTGGTTTTGAGACCACGAATCCGAGTCAGAAAAATTTTAAAATATTATTTTTCGAGTCATCTATGTGTGAATGGCCATGTGTGAAATTTTTGTGATTTAATTTTATCATCTGAGTGTCGAATTATTAAAATGGGCCTAATCGCATAAAGTTTAAACTTGATGGTTTAATGTGTTAGGGCCAAATTGTGGATGTCTTTTAAATTGGAAGCTTTTAAAAGGTAAAAAGACCATTTTAATGTTAGTGGCTGGCCAAGTACTAAAATAACCTTATAGTATAATGTTTGTTGATTTATAAAGAAAGGTTTTAATGGTAATTAAATAATAAGTTAATATATATGTTAATAAAACATAAAATGAACCATGTTTGTTCATCTTTTCCTTGACCGAATACATGCAAAAGAAGAAAGAAAATAAACAAAGCTTGGTTCGGCCATCTTTAAGCCTAAATTAAGGTATGTCGTTAGTTCAGTTTTTGTTAATTTTTACGTTTTTGAGATCGTTGCTTTGAATACTATCTGACCCATGTTAGAATTTTTGAAATTTATGCATGTTTGATATTCGGCCATTGATGAATGCTTATGTTTTATAATGTTTGATGGTAAAATATTAAGGATATGTTTTAAATCAATATGTTTTGAATTGGAAATTTTGAAGAAATTGAGTGTCATGGATTAAATTGCAAAAATAAATAGTTGAGGGACTAAAATGGAAAATAAATGGCTTGTATGGCCTTATATAAACATGAGGAGTTTTCGGCCCTAAAGGAGTGAATTCAAACTATGTGTATTTTGTGTTTTGTGCAATAGGGACTAAATTGTAAAAGTTGTAAATGTCAGGGGTAAAATGGTAATTTGCATGATTATGTGTATTTGGATTAAATTGAATGAAAATATATTTGAATGAGCTTAATTTGGAATTATTTAGATCAAGAACAAAAAGAAACAGGATTGGATCGGGGAAAGGCGAAGTTGAACAAATAGCCGGGAAACCCTAATCCATCGACTTCTGAGGTAAGATTTTATGCAATTGGGATAAATTGAATTTTATTCTATATAATGTGTCTATGTTAAATGGTGGTAAGCATATTAAATATCATACTGCCGAATGTGTTAGTGAATTTAGTATAAGTTAGCCGAATGTGAGGTTGCTTGGAATTTAGACTTAATTGCATGAAATGTATATCTATATGTTAATAACACAAATAGATATGAGAGGTACGAAATTAGGATATGAATATATCCAAAGAAAATGTTAGTTCATGTTAATGTTTTGGCCGAATATGATATATATATTTGGGTATGAAATAATGAAGTTACACCTATATGTATGTGTTTATAAGTGATGTTGTGGATTAGATTTTGTATATATAAGGGTACATCCGAATGAATCACAGGTTTACGAAAGGCACTAAGTGTGCGAACTTATAACCGGGCACTAAGTGTGCGAAACCGGTCACATGGCACTAAGTGCGCGAACTGCTAAAGTAACGACACTAGGTGTGCAATACGTTACAGAAACTTGGCACTAAGTGTGCGGAATATTAAAGTAACGGCACTGAATGTGCGATACGTTACTAAATCTTAGTAATAAGTGTGCAAGTTTGATGCTCATTAAAAGACTTCTATTAATAATGCTGTTAAGTATAATGAAATGATCAGGTGTACAACCATATGTTACGCATGAAAGGTTAAGTTTGGAGAGGTAAATAAACTAGAGGTACGTGTTATACATTTCAACTTGAGATTTATGGTACCTTGAAATGTAAGTAGAAATTCAATAAGTACAAGATATGTATGTGGTTATTTATTATGTGGAGGTGGTATATGGATATAATTATATGTGTATAATGTTACTATGAATTCTACTTTTGAATATTTGACTATTCGGCAAGGGTGTTATAAATGAATTAAGTTATTAAATCTTGTTAAGGTATATATGTAAAGTAATTGCTTAAATCTTACTAAGCTGTGAAAGCTTACTTTGTTCTCGGTTGTTTCCGCATTGTAGATTTCTTTTGGGGTGTTCGACTTGTGCTCGGGGATCATCTTTGTAGCTCATCACACTATCATCTATCTTTGGTACCTTTTTGTTAAATCAAACTTTTGGAAACTATGGCATGTATAGGCTATTTTCTCTTTGGGTTGCTTTGCACATAATGTTTATAAATGCCATGCGTGTAACATCCCATACCCGAGTCCGATGCTAGGACTGGATATGAGACGTTACCATGCTTGAACTCACTTAGACTTACTCTTACAGGCTGTGAAATTTCGTTTTGACTTAAAAACTTCTCTTTCTTAGTCTAATCACACATTTCATGGGCCTACAAGGCCTTAAGCACTTTTAGGAACTTAATCGAAAACTCTTCTTTGAAGCAGGGTTCACACGCTCGTGTGACTTGGAACATGCCCGTGTACCCTTCGACACGCCCATGTCTACAAACCGTGGGGAGTTACTGACTTTATTCACACGGCCTTGACACACCCGTGTTTACAAACCGTGAGGAGTTACTGAATATATTCACACGGCCTTGACACGCCCGTGGGCTTAGGCCATGTGTTTTTCCTTGATATACTGACTTGATCACACGGTCTGAGGCACACGCCCATGCCCTAATCGTGTGTCATACACGGCTCATACCAACGGCCATGGGATATGACCATGGCCTATCCTGACTTAATACAATAAGGTACAGGGTTCACACGGCGTAGAAACACGCCCGTGCGTCCAACCGTGTGGGCACTTAAGGGCTATTTACCAAGCCATTTGCCACCTTGAAATCAAGATCAACTCAATGCATCTCATAGACAATAATACTACTTGCTTCATTGATTTCAATAAACATACATACATAGACAATTTTGGCCAATCACTTAGCCAAATTCAAAAGAATAATACAGAGGCATGCACTTCATTAATTTCATCTTCATTGAAAATAAAGAGTTTGCCAAATATTTGTCTAACTCAATAGACCATTTACAAAAGGACTTACAACCAACACTTTAACGAACAATTACAACTTGACAAAATACCCAAGTCCTATACATGCCATATTCAAAACAAGTCTAAAATTGTTATACCAAAGTGTTGTTGATAGTGTGATTTCTGAACCCCTGCGTCTACGATCCTCGAGTTATCTTGGGAATACTATAAGAAAGATGGACAATGGAAAAGGGTAAGCATTAAGCTTAGTAAGTTGCATGGAAATAAATAGCAATCACAATACTCATAAAAGAATAATTCATCCATGGCATTAGCTAACCGTGCACAAATCAAGACTTCTTGACAATACTTACTTACAATTGCCTTATCTAACATTTACGTAACACATATAGAGCCAATTTCTCATGACTTATTCATTAGCACATGTATTCATTCATATCTCTACTATTAAATTCATCTGCTTATCCCGCCATACACTGAAAATAATCAAGTACATGTTTTTATAATCACTACAATGAGTATAAAACTAATGTCCCATTCTCTAGATGGTCATACATGAAGTTTCCTCTAGGTACCGATGTCATGTCCCGGACATGGTCTTATAGGGAATTACCTCTATATTCTAAGTCCATACCCCGGATATGGTCTTACGCCAGCTCTTGTCTCAATGCCGATGCCATGTTCCAAACATGGTCTTATATTGGCACTCATAATGTGGCCGATGCCATGTCCCAGACATGGTCTTACACTGATCCTCATAATACGGCCGATGCGATGTCCCAGACATGGTCTTACACTGACCCTCATAATTCGGCCGATGCCATGTCCCAGACATGGTCTTACACTGACCCTCATAATACGACCGATGCCATGTCCCAGACATGGTCTTACACTGACCCTCATTATTCGGCCGATGCCATGTCCCAGACATGGTCCATTAGGACTTCAATATCACATTCACATAAACTTTTTAATTTATTGAAGTATCATGCATCAATAAGACATCAAGCATTCTCAATTATGCTAATATAATATTGCATTAAAATCACATACAACTTACCTCGTTTTCAAAATGAGCTAGTTCTTCGGTTTACTCCACGACTTTATCCTTTCCCCGATTGAGGTGAATTCTCGCCTCCTCTTGCTCTATAATAGCAAATTAGCTCATTTTAATCATTATATTAACATAAGCAACTCAATAATCCTACTTAGGCAAAATTCCCATTTTACCCCTAGATTTTGGGCAAAATGATCATTTTGCCCCTAGGCTCGGGAATTAATTCTAATAACATTTTTATCCTCAACAAGCATAGGCAAACATTTAATGCTCTTAAAGCTATCATCAAAAATCAATATTTTCCATACTTACTACAAAATTTATAACCTTTTCATTAAGATCCTATTTGGTGTTTTCATGCTAACCCCTTTTTAAAAGTTGTTCATCTAACAACCAAGACTCAATTTCTTCCATAAAAATGCAACAAATAACTAAGGTATCTCTCATGGTAGAACTCTAAACCTTTCACAATATTGCACAATAGTCCCCTCATTTGGAAGCTTAAGCTTTAGGGGTCTCAAAAGTACAATTATTTTCAAGAATAGTTCACTACAACACTTACTTGAGTAGATGAGAGCTTGCTGAAATTTTTGAAGGTTTCTACCGCTTATTTGCTACTAATTTTCGGTGGAAGATGATAGGAGAAAAGATGATAACTTTTCTCTACTTATTTTATTATTACAAGTCAAATTAGTCCACCTACTACTACTAACTTTGACTAAAATTGACAATCTTGTCTCCTATACTCTCCTATGGCCGGCCAAGCCTCTTTCAAAGGCTAAATTTCCTTTTAAAGACCCCCAATTAAAAATCCATGGCCATTTGGTACACTTAGCATATAGAATGGAACTTTCGCACTTTATGCGATTTAGTCCTTTTTCGCGATTAAACATGAAATCGCTAAAATTAAAATACCAAAATTTTCATGCTCATATGATATCATGTTCTAACTCATAATATAACATGATAATAATTTCTCAATTTTCGGATTAGTGATCTTGAGATCACTATTTCGACTAGCCCCTAAATCGGGTCGTTACAATTCTCCCCCTTAAGGAATTTCGTCCTCGAAAATCTTACCAGTGAAAAGATTGGGGTATTGGTTCCTCATCGTTTCCACAGGCTCCCATGTAGCGTCTTCTATTCCGTGCCTTTGCCATAGGACTTTCACTAGGGCTATGCTTTTATTTCTTAACTGCTTAACCTCACGAGCCAATATTTTAACTGCTTCTTCACCATAAGTCAAATCTGGTTAAATCTCTACCTCTGTCGGTTCTATAACATGCGAAGGGTCTGAAAAGTATCGGCGCAACATAGATACATGGAAGACATCATGAATTTTTTCTAACTCAGGCAGCAAAGCTAGTCGATAAGCTACCGGTCCTGTCCTTTCGGTAACTTCATAAGGTTCGATAAAGCGCGGACTCAATTTGCCCTTCCGGCCAAATTTGAGGACTTTCCTCCAAGGTGATACTTTCAAGAACACTTTATCACCAACTTCGTATTCTATCTCTCCCCTCTTTAAATCTGAATAGGACTTTTGTCTATCTGAGGCGGCTTTCAGGCAGTTACGAATCACTTCTACTTTCTCTTCAGTCTCTTTAACAAAATCAACCCCGTGTATCTGTTTCTCTCTGAGTTCTGATCAATACAAGGGCGTTCGACACTTACGTCCATACAATGCCTCATAAGGCACCATCTTCAAACTTGACTAAAAACTGTTGCTGTAGGCGAATTCCACCAATGGTAAGTATTTCTCCCAACTACCGTGGAATTCCAAAACACAACATCTAAGCATGTCTTCTAGTATCTGAATTGTTCTCTCTGACTGCCCATCGGTTTGGGGATGGAAAGCAGTACTGAAACTCAATTTCGTGCCCAAAGCTTCTTGCAGCTTTTTCCAAAACTGTGACGTGAACCTCGAATCTCTATCTGAAATGATTGGCAATGGTACACCGTGAAGTCTTACTATCTCAGACATGTACAAGTCTGCCAATTTATCGAGTGAGTAGTCGACTTGCACTGGTATAAAGTGGGCTGACTTAGTGAGTCTATCGACCACTACCCAAACTGCATCTTTTTTCTTGTGAGTCAACAGTAAACCCGTCACAAAATCCATAGTAATACGGTCCCACTTCCACTCAGGAACCATGATAGGCTGAAGTAAACACGAAGGTACTTGATGTTCAGCCTTCACTTGTTGACAAATCAGGCATTTTGATATAAATTCAGAAATATCTTTCTTCATACCTAGCCACCAGTACCATTTCTTCAAATCTTGGTAAATCTTTGTGCTGCCTGGATGCACATTCAAACATCCGTTATGTGCTTCATGCAAAATTTTACGAATAAGCTCATCATTCCTGGGTACACAAACTCGATCTCGAAATGTCAGACATCCATCAAAATTTACACGAAAGTCTGACTCAACGCCCGACTCACATAAAGCTCTCTTGGATTGCAAACGATTATCATCTTTCTGAGCTTCGCAAATCTCTTGGAGGAACAGTGGTTTAGCCCTCAACTCGGCTAATACGGAACCATCTTCTAACAAGGTCATCTAGGTGCTCATGGCTTTTAGTGCAAACAAGGATTTTCTACTCAAAGCATCAGCGACTACATTCGCCTTTCTTGGATGGTTGTCAATCACTAACTCATAATCTTTAATCAATTATAACCATCTTCATTGCCTCAAATTTAATTCCTTCTGGGTCATCAAATATTTTAGGCTTTTGTGGTCGGTAAAAATCCGACACCTTTCACCATATAAATGATGCCTCCAAATTTTTAACGCAAACACGATTACGACCAACTCTAAATCATGAGTCAGGTAGTTCTTCTCGTGTGGCTTCAACTGTCTAGAAGCGTATGCAATAACTTTACCCTTTTGCATAAGTACACAGCCCAACCCGTTTAGGGACGCATCACTATAAACCACAAATTCTTTTCCCGGTTCTAATTGCACCAAAATAGGAGCCTTGGTCAACAGTGTCTTCAGTTTCTCAAAACTCTGTTGACACTTTTCTGTCCAGTTGAACTTTACATCTTTCTGCAGAAGTTTCGTCATTGGTGTAGCTATCATGGAAAATCCTTTGACAAAATGCCTATAATAGCCTGCTAGGCCTAGAAAATTCATTACTTCAGTTACGCTACTCGGCGGTTTCCACTCAACAATTGCCTAGATTTTACTTGGGTCAACTCTTATCCCATCTCCCGAGAAAACATGCCCCAAAAAACCCACTTCCTTGAGCCAAAATTCACTCTTACTGAATTTGGCATACAATTGTTTTTCTCTCAAAGCTTGTAGAACTATATTCAAGTGCTCGGTATGATCATTCTCATCTCGAGAGTAGATTAGTATGTCATCGATGAAGACCACCACAAATCTATCCAAATACGGTCAAAAAATGTGGTTCATCAAATCCATGAAGATCGCGGGGGCATTTGTTAATCCAAAAGGCATGACCACAAACTCATAGTGGTCGTACCTAGTCCTGAACATGATTTTCGGTATGTCCGAGTCCTTGACTCTCAACTGATAATACCCTGACCTCAGATCTATCTTAGAAAATACTGTAGCTCCCTTCAACTGATCAAATAGATCGTCGATTCTCGACAACGGGTACTTATTTTTCACTGTCACCTTGTTGAGTTGTCGATAATCTATACATAGTCTCATGGAACCATCCTTCTTCACGAATAAAACAGGAGCACCCCACGGAGAAAAACTTAGCCTCGCAAAACCCTTATCCGTTAGTTCTTGCAACTGTGCTTTCAACTCTTTCAGCTCGGTTGGGGCCATTCTATAGGGAGCAATAGAAATAGGGGCAGTACCCGGAACTAGATCAATTCCAAATTCAATTTCTCTCTCCGGAGGTAGCCCTGGTAACTATTCTGGGAAAACATCTAGGTATTCACATACTATGGGTACCGACTCAATATTCGATTCAATCTCTTTAGTGTTCAACACAAAGGCAAGATAAGCCTCATACCCCTTCTTTAGGTATCTCTGAGCTGACATGGTTGATATCACTATTGGTGAACTATCCGATTTATCTGACTCAACACAAATAAGATTGCCATTTTCATCTCTCAACTCGATATGCTTTCTCCCATAATTCATATTACATTATGAGTAACTAACAAATCCATCCCGAGAATGACATCAAACTCGTCAAACAGTAATAACATAAGATCGACAGGGAAACAATGACCCTTAATTTTCAAAGGGCACCCTTTACAAACTCTATCAACCAACACACACTTACCTAAGGGATTTGACACTCTTATAATAAACTTGGTAGACTTTATAGGCATACTCATGCTAGAGACTAATTTCATGAATATGTATGAGTGGGTAGATCCCGGGTCAATTAAAGCTATAACATGAGTATTATGGAGAGAAAAGATACCCGTGATAACATCGGGGGAAGATGCCTCTTCACGAGCATAGATGGCATATGTCCTCGCCGGTGCTCTACCCTCAACTGTAGCAGCTCGTTCTTTAGGTGGGTTCTTGTTTCCCATCTCACTCTCCAGATTTTTCAATGGTCTTCCCTTTGTGGTACTTCCCAATCTCGCATTCTAAGGCCTTCCTTTCACGTCTACCTTGGGGCAGTTTCTGATAAAATGGTCCAAGAACCCACATCTAAAACAACCTTTCTCATTAGCTCGGCACTCACCAAAATGGTGCCCGCCACACTGAGGGCATTTCGGTCTATTTGGACGAACGTTGCCCACACTAGCAACCGATGTAGTTTGCCCTTTTGATTCTGAGAATCGCCTGCCCTTATTTCGGGTTGAAAACCCCGCTGAAGTGACGGATCGAGTAGTGAAATCCCTCGACTTCTTAGATGAGGATTGGTGAGACTTGTTCAGTTGTCTCTTCCTCGAGTCACGTGATTCGTACTCAGCTCTTCTCTTATCCCTGGCTAACTCTTCGACTTTACAGGCCCTATCCACCAACACTACAAACTCATTTAATTCGAGAACTCCCACGTATAGGCGGATATCTTCATTTAATCCATCCTCGAATCTCTTACACATGATGGCTTCAGTAGACACGCACTCTTATGCGTACTTGCTGAGCCTTACGAACACCCGTTCATAGTCGGTCACTGACATATGGCCTTGCTTCAGTTCCAAGAACTCCTTTCTCTTATGGTCGATGAACCTCTGGCTAATATACTTCTTCTGGTATTCCTCTTGGAAGAATTCTCAACTAACTCTCTCCCTTGGCACCACCGACACCAAGGTGTTCCACCATCGATAGGATGAGTCTCTCAGGAGAGATACCGTACACTGTGAGCACTCCTCAGGCGTGCAGGATAACTCATCGAATACTTGGATGGTGTTCTCAAGCCAGAATTCCGCTTTCTCCTGGTCATCATCCTTATTTGCCTGAAATTCCTCGGCTCCCTATTTCTGGATCTTATCCACTGGAGGCCTTTCTCTCCTCGCCACCTCACCCACTTGAGAAGCTACTGGAGCGGGTTGAGGAATAGGTGGGGGCGGAGGGGGCTGAGTATTGGGATTTGCTCGGGTATACTCAGTATACCAGTTGCTCATCATGTGGAGAAAAGCTTATCGAGCCTCATCTCCCCGACCCAAGGTCTCGGGTCTACTGTTAGCTAACGCGGTCCCTTGAGCGGGAGCCGGCGCATTACTCGCAGCATGATCAGCTACAGTTCAGTCCGGATCCGAATCCATCTACTACATAAAACACAATTTTATACGTCAGGAGCCATCACACTATCATTGCTCAGACACCCTTACATATGGCATGTATAGCTAGACTCGTACTTACGCTACGTTAGTCCTAGAATTGACTAAACCGTAGCTCTGATACCAATAAATGTAACATCCTATACCCGAGTCCGATGCTAGGACTGGATATGAGACGTTACCATGCTTGAACTCACTTAGACATACTCTTACGGGCTGTAAACTTTTGTTTTGACTTAAAAACTTCTCTTTCTTAGTCTAATCATCCATTTCATGGGCCTACAAGGCCTTAAACACTTATCTGATAACTTTAGGAACTTAATCGAAAACTCTTCTTTGAAGTAGGGTTCACATGCCCGTGTGACTTGGAACATGCCCGTGTACCCTTAGACACGCCCATGTCTACAAACCGTGGGGAGTTACTGACTTTATTCACATAGCCTTGACACACCCGTGTCTACAAATCGTGGGGAGTTACTGACTATATTCACATGGCCTTGACACGCCCTTGGGCTTAGACCGTGTGTTTTTCCTTGATATACTGACTTGATCACACGGTCTGGGGCACACCCCCATGTCCTAACCGTGTGTCATACACGGCTCATACCAACGACCGTGGGATATGACTGTGGCCTATTCTGACTTAATACATTAAGGTGCAGGGTTCACACAACCTAGAAACACGCCCGTGCGTCAAACTATGTGGGCATTTAAGGGCTATTTACCAAGCCATTTGCCACTCTAAAATCAAGATCAACTCAATGCATCTCATAGACAATAATACTACTTGCTTCATTGATTTCAATAAACATACATACATAGACAATTTTGGCCAATCACTTAGCCAAATTCAAAAGAATAATACAGAGGCATGCACTTCATTAATTTCATCTTCATTGAAAATAAAGAGTTTGCCAAATATTTGTCTAACTCAATAGACCATTTACAAAAGGACTTACAACCAACACTTTAACGAACAATTACAACTTGACAAAATACCCAAGTCCTATACATGCCATATTCAAAACAAGTCTAAAATTGTTATACCAAAGTGTTGTTGATAGTGTGATTTCTGAACCCCTGCGTCTACGATCCTCGAGTTATCTTGGGAATACTATAAGAAAGATGGACAATGGAAAAGGGTAAGCATTAAGCTTAGTAAGTTGCCTAGAAATAAATAGCAATCATAATATTCATAAAAGAATAACTCATCCATGGCATTAGCTAACCGTGCACAAATCAAGACTTCTTGACAATACTTACTTACAATTGCCTTATCTAACATTTATGTAACACATATAAAGCCAATTTCTCATGACTTATTCATTAGCACATGTATTCATTCATATCTCTACTTTTAAATTCATCTGCTTATCCCGCCATACACTGAAAATAATCCAATACATGTTTTTATAATCACTATGATGAGTATATACCTAAGGTCCCATTCTCTAGATGGTCATACATGAAGTTTCCTCTAGGTACCGATGCCATGTCCCGGACATAGTCTTATAGGGAATTACCTCTATATGCTAAGGCCATACCCCGGATATGGTCTTACGCCAGCTCTTGTCTCAATGCCGATGCCATGTTCCAAACATGGTCTTATACTGGCACTCATAATGTGGCTGATGCCATGTCCCAGATATGGTCTTACACTGACCCTTATCATACGGCCGATGCCATGTCCTAGACATGGTCTTACACTGACCCTCATAATACGGCCGATGCCATGTCCCAGACATGGTGTTACACTAACCCTCATAATACGGTCGATGCCATGTCCCAGACATGGTCTTACACTGACCCTCATAATTCGACCGATGCTATGTCCCAGACATGGTCCATTAGGACTTCAATATCACATTCACATAAACTTTTTAATTTATTGAAGTATCATGCATCAATAAGACATCAAGCATTCTCAATTATGCTAATATAATATTGCATTAAAATCACATACAACTTGCCTCGTTTTCAAAATGAGCTAGTTCTTCGGTTTAGTCCACGACTTTATCCTTTTCCGGTTTAGGTGAATTCTCGCCTCCTCTTGCTCTATAATAGCAAATTAGCTCATTTTAATCATTATATTAACATAAGCATCTCAATAATCCTACTTAGGCAAAAACCCATTTTACCCCTAGATTTTGGGCAAAATGACCATTTTGCCCCAAGGCTCGGGAATTAATTCTAATCACATTTTTATCCTCAACAAGCATAGGCAAACATTTAATGCTCTTAAAGCTATCATCAAAAATCAATATTTCCCATACTTACTACAAAATTTATAACCTTTTCATTAAGATCATATTTGGTGTTTTCATGCTAACCCCTTTTTAAAAGTTGTTCATCTAACAACCAAGACTCAAGTTCTTCCATAAAAATGCAGCAAATAACTAAGGTAGCTCTCATGGTAGAACACTAAACCTTCCACAATATTGCACAATAGTCCCCTCATTTGGAAGCTTAAGCTTTAGGGGTCTCAAAAGTACAATTATTTTCAAGAATAGTTCACTACAACACTTACTTGAGTAGATGAGAGCTTGCTGAAATTTTTGAAGGTTTCTACCCCTTATTTGCTACTAATTTTTGGTGGAAGATGATAGGAGAAAAGATGATAACTTTTCTCTACTTATTTTATTATTGCAAGTCAAATTTGTTCACCTACTACTACTAACTTTGACTAAAATTGACAATCTTGTCTCCTATACTCTCCTATGGCCGGCCAAGCCTTTTTCAAAGCTAAATTGCCTTTTAAAGGGCCCCAATTAACAATCCATGGCCGTTTGGTACACTTAGCATATAGAATGGAACTTTCGCACTTTATGTGGTTTAGTCCTTTTTCGCGATTAAACATGAAATCGCAAAAATTAAAATACCAAAATTTTCATGCTCATATGCTATCATGTTCTAACTCATAATATAACATGAAAATAATTTCTCAAATCTCGGAATAGTGATCTTGAGATCACTATTCCGACTAGCCCCTAAACCGGGCCGTTACAATGCGAATATGGCTTCACATTTATGCTTGAGTTGATTTGTCTATGTTTGAGGTGATGTATATTTTGTGAAATTTCGATCTTTATAAAAGCATGTTTGGTATGTATGCATCATGAGAATCTAAAAGGATTTTTAATTTATACAATTGAATGGATGTTTTATGATTGAAGTAGATGTTAATTGATGATAATTTATTTAATTGAATATGATTTAGTTATGCTTAATTTTGGTTTATTATTAGGCATATTCGGATACATTATAATTTTTAACCTGGTGTTATATCAAATTATGTTATGTATTTTATAATTGAGAGTATAAGCCTGGTTTGAATAAGGCATATAGTACCTTTTTATAATGAATATACTTTAGCTTAAGTTTATATGTACTTACAATATATATCATGAAGAGATTAGGTCACATTTTGTGTATGTGACTAATGAATGTATTATATTAATGAAGAAGTTGAAGTAGGTGTATTTGCAAATACTCGACCATAGTATTGCTTTGATTTGGAGTTCATGTTATTCATGGGAGGTTTATAAGCATTCGGTTATGAGGTTTAAAATCGGTAAGTATTATTGTGAACAACAAGATATGGTGTGTATGTGATTAAGTTATTATAAGTATAGTTATTTGATTAAAATAAGATGAATAAGGCTACTATATCTATTCGACTATAAGATGAGGAATGACTAAATAAATAGTGATTTGCTAATTGGATGTAATTAGTTTAGTTGATGTTAATGATATTATTTGTGATATATATATTAGTTAATGTTTTGATATTAGATGAAAAATACATGTTTATTTGTGATAGTATGAATTGTTATGCATTTATCAAAGTAATAGTTTATATACAGTGTATAGACTTATGCTTTATGAAGTAATGCTCGTAACCCTAATTTGGCGATGAATACGGGTTAGGGGTATTACAAATTGGCCCAATAAGGACATTTTAGTAAATCGGCCCACTAAGAGCATTTTAGTACATTGGCCCACTAAAGGCATTTCGGTAAATTTACCCACCAAGTGCAATTCGGCTTTTGATCGATTCACAGAATAATGCATAACATAACAAGTAGGGGTATGAGATTACACACCTGATTACGTAGAGTACTAAATAATCACTAGCGCCTTCACCTATACAAAACATAACACACAATTAACACATTCCACAATAGTACTACCACGAGGGTACAACGGTCATTTGTCATTTAGGGGTAAAACGGTAATTACACACTAAGGGTATTCTAAACAGAGATAACGATGCGAATGGGCCTAAGGCCCCTTCTCGGCCCAAATGGGTCCACAAGCTCGTGTGGCCTGTTTAGCCCAAATCTAGCCACATATATGAGATACACATAGACCAGTTCAATATCTACTACACAATCATACAACTTATTCATATGGGCCCACTTGGCCCCTTTCGACCCATCGTGGCTAACCAGCATCAACCCACAAGAATACTCATGGTGGCCTCAACTATTGCGTTGAAGCCCCCACACGTGCGCTCGCACGCTCGTGTGGCTACCATTGCCGTGTGACCGGCATTTCGGCATTTGCCGCTCTACAGCTAGAGTAGGGCGAAATACACACCTGATAGGAGTCTGAAGCTAATCCGTGCTTCGAATGCTCCTATGCCTAAACGCCCACCGAGGTATGCTTCCTCTCCTTATAGACAGCTCAATTTATAGCTAGCTTTTCACCTTCCCTCTTGCTAACTTTCCGATGTGGGATCCCTCCTTTAGTAGAGTTTAAATCCAACACAACTCTGGCCGTCCAATCCGCAAAATAAATACTCCCTTGCTTGTCATGAGATTCGAACCCAGGCTCCCGTATAGTATAATCCACGACTCTAGCCACTTTACCAACTAGCTCCTTGTTGTCTTAAAACATGCGCAACTAAATACAAGTCTATGGCCAAAGTCTAAAGTCTATTTAAAAAGAAAATCAAAATGCAAGCACCAAGACTTGAACCTTGGACCCCCTTGCTTCCTAGTGGCGTCATTCCCTTGTCTCCTATGTGGCGCCATTTTCCACTAGACCACAACTCTTTTTATGTCATTTTTCTCCATATTTTATTCTTAAAGCCTACTTACTAACTCCGAGGGTTTTATTCACCTAAAACCAAAATTTTCCTAAAGCCCAAGTTTGAACCCGGGACTTCATATAAGCCCCCTAACCTTCCAAAATCACTCACCTAATGGGTCCAACTTGCATTAGTGTCGTTCTCTTGTTCTCAAAAATTTTAAACGCTCCCCTGGTCAAGGCCCAATAAGCCCAATTCTACTAGGCCCAAATTCGGGTCATTACAAATCTACCCCATTAAAGAAATTTCGTCCTCGAAATTTCCAACAAACTAACAGTCGTTTAATACAGACTACCCTACTATTTTGCCGCTGCGCACTCTCATCCCAACAACACTAAAACACTTTTAACTTAATCTTGAAACTCCTTACACACAACCAAACATCTAATCGCAGAAACAAACAGGTATTTTTCACACATGCACACAATTTCTGTATTTAAACATCACATCCAAACATAACACATAGAATAAATACCAAAATACAGTCATTACAACATATAACAGAGCATAAGGTTAGGAAACTTATGAATTTAGTGTCAGAGACTCGGTGTGCCATACTTTGAGTAACACTATCACTTTTCTAAACCAAAGTTTAAACAGATTTGGAAAAAAAATTTCACACCCATTCCACAGCCGAGTTTTGCAACCGGGCTCTGATACCATAAAATGTAAGACCCCAAACCCGGCCTAGATGTTATGACCGGATCTAGCGTGACACATAGAGGGTTTGTTTTAAAGTTATGCGTACGTTGGAAATATCGTGTCTCTTTAAACTTTGAGTTTCGATGTTTGTTAGTAAAAACCCGGTTCACTTAATGTCCTTTTTATAAAGTTATTAATATTCTAACAATAAAACTGTTTCACTTGTGAAAAATCAAACTTGAGTATTTGCGGAAACGTGATGTTTTAAAAAAAACCATTAATTATGCTTTAAGAAAATCCTGTGTTTATGAAATCAAAAGTTATTAATGACAACTTAAAAGAAAATTTAACCAGAGGCCTTATTACAAAGTATTAAACCCACAGAATAAAAATAATCTTAGAAATAAAGCAAAAAGGAAATTTACTAAAGCTTGCAAGTAATGTTTCTAAGTATGGCCTCCACCGAGTCATCCACGGCTCCAAGTCCTTACTGCTAAAAATTACCTATGGGGTTAAGGAAAAAGGGGTTGAGTTACAAGAACTCAGTGTGTAATCCCCTAAATCGACATTAACTGGGCCCGAGCCCATAAGTCATCAATTTGGGCCTAAGCCCTCTAGACAAAGTAGTGCAAATGAAGTAATGCAGCCCAACCCAATCCAACCAGCACACCCCCGACCAACCAATCACACCTGTGGGATCAAGTCAACTGATCGCTAGAATCAGAGTCTTAAAATTTATAAAAAGAATGATCAAACTTGGAAACTAACTCTGAGAATGATTGAAGGCAAGTGTACCTATCGAACAGTAGTATAGCTTAGGCAAGACCGAATTATCGAACCCAAAGGAACTAAAAGTACTAATACTAACTTTTTTTTTATTATTCAACCTAAAAATAAGTGAAGTTGCTTTAATATAATCTAAACTAACTACTAAACCAAAGACACAAAGACAAAAAGGACGAATAGGGAAAATAACTTTAGGAAAAAAACTCAGTTGATTAAGACGATACCCTCAGAAAGAATCGACCTATACTTCACTTGTTATTTAACCCTGAACCATACGATTTATTTACTTAGCTTGATCCGTAAGACTCCCTAACGTATATTAAACCCTCTCTCGAAGCGAATAATGTCTAACCCTAGGTTAATTAACAAAAATCTCTTTCTCGAATAATAACCCTCTAGAATAGCAGTAAATCGATCTATGGACTCCCATATTAGGTTTCACCCTAATCCGAAAAAATCTCGTCACCCTATCTCTAGGCGTGCGATCAACTCCGCTTAATTATGCTAGATCTACTCTTAAGCAGGGTCTATTCCTCCTCCACCTAAGCACATCAAATTTGGATTAAGCTTGCATAATTAAGAACAAACTAAGTATTTATCATATAATTCAGAAATTAATAACAATATTCATCTAGGTTTCATCCCCTTTAGGTATCTGAATGATTTAGTTCATAACAAATAAAGAAAACATCTCAAGAGAAAAAATAAAACAAATCATAAGAAATCCCTAAAACTCCCTGAAGGAATTGAAGGAGAAATCTGTCGTCTTGAGTAGAATTTCGGCTTCTTGGGATGGATCAACTGGTTAACTTCGAGTGATTCCCACAAATCTGACCTTTCCGGCTTGGCTCCTTGACCTAGCTAACCGCCCGTTCCGGCTTCTACCGAACTCCCTTTTCAAGTTGCCCCCTTAGATGTTTATATAGACTTTGAGATGCCTTACTTGGCCCCTAAGTATCCTAATTTAAGTAGAATTTCTACTAGGGTGTTTGAATAGGCTTTGGAATGTGTTTCTTTGCCTCCAAGTATCCTTTCCCGAATGAGATTGCTCTTTCCAGCGACAGGGACACGGCCATGGCACACGCCCGTGTGAATAATCTTTGGGCCGTGTTTGGATTTCTTTAATGAGGCACGACTGTGTAAATCGAGGGTCAGGCTGTGTTCTAGATGATTAACAAGGCACGACCGTGTGGGCTTAAGTCCAGGCCGTGTCGATTTCCTCCTTGGCCCAATTTGCTCTGTTTTGGGCCCGTTTCTCGTTCGTTTTATCCTCAGGTGCTTTCCTGAGTATAAGACATGAAAAGAAAGGATGAAGAGAACCTTTTTATATAAATCGAGGCTTAAATCATCCAAAAGCATACTAAATGTGGGATTAAAATATGTTACTTTTACGGTTTATCAAATACCCCCACACTTAAGCTTTTGCTTGTCCTCAAGCAAAATTCTCAACTTATAATTAAAATGAACTTTCCATAATTCATAATTCTTATCAACAATGCCTCATCATAATTCAAAGATAATTTATACGATCTAACTCGAAGAGTCCTAAAGATTTAAACAATTAAAGTCATACATTTGTAGCACAAAAATGTAGGTGTCTCCCCTTATCTAAATAATTACCTTTGATTCAAAATCGACAAGGATTGACATCCTCACTAAAGATTCACTCAAGTCACTTGAGGTGTTTAAGGTTCAAAATCAAGCTCTTAGAAGTTGAACCTGAAAAGTTAATCCCATAGGCTTGCCTGAAAATCAAATCTCCACCACTGTAATATGAGATGATACACAAATCAAATGGTCTTTAACAGGGTTGTAACAGGGCCAGGGTTAAAGGTGTGGATAAAGGCTGAATTAGAAGGTTAGAATTGAGACTGACCTTACAAATTGCCTAACTAACAAAAATTGAACTAATCCTAAATAATTACATCAATTGAAAACTAATAATACGAGTTTTTCCTCAAGATGTGGAATTTTAACATGTAAGCTCATTTAATTATAGAACTAATAATGAATATACTTCATTTTTTTTAAGAACAAACTAAGTATTACAAGAAATGAATCTATTACTTTAAAATAAAGATAACAGCTAGACAACACATCAAATCAACTCTCGATATAAGGTTAGTCAAAAGGAATGGTGATAACAAATACAAAGGGGTTTTGGGTTAATATTAGCTGGTAAGTCAATAAAAAGGGTTGTTAGGATCAACGGGGTTCACTAGAGGTTAGTTGTGAAGGTAGGCTATTTAGTGGAGTGAGTGGGTTAAAACCTAGGTGCCTTTATCATCTCTGTATATCAAATCATAGGTGTGGTCTCAACATGTATAGTTGAGGCAAGTTCTAGAATAACAGTTCATAGTTGACACACTCATAATCAAAAGGTGAGCATGAAAAAGAATATATGCTCTATAAGGTTCAAAATCTCATAAAAATTATGGGTGTTTTTGACATCAACCTTGTAAATTTCAAAGTTGAAGATAATATTCAGATTCAGCTCAACAACCTACTAAAGATTTTAATTCTGAAAAATAGACTTATCATGTTTGATTCTCTAATATTCTTCTAATTTTATCATCAATGCATAATTAACTATGACTAAATTTGAAACATATTAATAAAAATTATAAATCATTAGAAATTTCATCCTATTTAATAATATGAGTAAATCACTTAAAAACAAGATTAAATTCAAGAATTTGAGAATAATGAAGAAAGTTAGGCCCTTTCTTTAAATAAATATTCACCTTCACACTTAAGATGTACATTGCCCTCAATGTACAAAGATAGATATAAGATTTAAGGGATAATTCAAAAGAGAAGGGGAAAGAATACTCCCTGAATTTTGGATGGTGTCCTTGGAGGATGGTAGAGGTCGTGGTGTGTATGTTTGAAAGGGTCGGTCTGGATGACGATCCTGTGCTAGATGAAGAAATTAGGGAGGTCGTGAAGGATTAGCCAGGGTTTATTAAGACATAATTAAAATAAACGAAATATAAAACTAAAAATAAGAAAGTAAAAGGAAAGGAGACTAAGAAGGAAAATGAAAATAAAGGAAAAGAAAAATGGACCGAAGAGTCTTTATTGTTGGATGGTTTGCGAGGTGGGTGTGATTCCTAGGGCTGCGGAGGTGCTGGCGGTGGCGGAAGTGGCGTGATTCCCAAGCAGCCCGGCGAACCTGACACTAAGAAACTAAAGTAAATTAAACTAAATAGAGTAGAAGAGAAGTAAAGATAAGGAAATTGAAGCAAAAGAGAAAAGAAAAATAGAAACTAAATGGTCTCAAAGACCCTTGGCTTGGTGTTTGGATGAAGTGGCCGGCATGAACTTATGTGTAGGGTTTCCTTCGTGGAGACTATGCTTGCCTTCTTACGCTTCTTCAGCATGATTCTAGTGTAGCTCAAGAGTTTGGATACCTTTTCTAAGGAAAGAAGAGAAATTTTGAAAGAAAAATAAGGAAGAAAGAAGATGGGGAGAAGGGGAAGGGCTGTGGGGTTTAAATAATATCTCAAATCTGGCACGTTCCCACGCTCATGGTCCGAGGGCGTGTCGATGCACACGGCCACCTCGCACGGCCGTGGTGAGGCTCTGTTGTTTCTCCCACGCTCGTTAGCCATGGGCGTGTTGAGTTACATGGCCGCTTCGCATGGCCGTGTGTATAGGCGTGTTGAATCTCTATGGCCGTTTTTCATCCAGCCACGCCCGTAGGTCAAAGTCAATATGTTGGCACGGTTTCAAGGCACGGGCGTGTTCTACCCGTGGTGTGCAAGTCAGTAGCTTCACACAGTCGTGGGGCACGGTCGTGCCACTTTTCGGTGCTCGTAGGGGAGTGGTTGGATCCATGGTGTCGAAATTTAGGTGGGGTTTTGATTCGTACGGCCTCTACTATGTCAGTACTGGGATTCTGGTGGTCCACATGGCCACGGACACGGCCGTGTGTAAGACCGTCTGGACTAGAATTCTGCACTTTTGTGTTAGTGTAAAACTAAATTTTCAGAAAAGAAAGAAGGAAAGAAAAGAAACTGAAAAAAATGAAAGTAAATAGTGTTAGTGCTCGGGTTCCCTCCAGAGAAGCGCTCGTTTATAGTCTTAAGCTAGACTTTACCTGTTATTTGCACAATCATGGTGGTTTGAGGAGGTGGAAATCCTTTCTCTTGCGGTCAATTCGGTTATGGATATAAAGTTTACGTCGAGTAGTGTTTACCTTAAAAGTGCTGATTTTAGGACTAGTTATCTCGACTGTTCCATCTGGGGAGATTTTGAGTACCTGATCTCCTATTTTAAGCTGAGTTGTCCTATCATTAAGTGCGTCGTGGAGTTGCCTCATTTTTGCTTCGTGTGTTTTTAGTTTCTCTTTGAGGTGTGTCTTCCATTCGTCTAGTTCATCGATCCACAGCCTTCGTTCCTCATAAATTTCTTCTTTATCACCATGAGATCTAGGACCTAGCATCTATGAAAGAGCTTCAAGAAATAGCAAGTTAATATGAAATTTCTTTGAAAGTTTAAGAGACTTACCGAATTGTTCCTCTGTGTGGTCTTTCTTTATCGCATTGGGGTATGGTGCATGATCTTGGTACTCTGTAATTACCGGGTTTGGTAAATCCTGGCTTACCTCAACCTTACCTCCACTCACCACAGGCTCTTGCCTTAGGTCAGATTCTACTAACCTTTCACTGCCATTTTCGGCTTGAATTTGCTCTTTTGAGTTAGTTTCAGTGTTGCTTGGCAAGCTTTCTTGTAGTTGTTCAGAGATCAGCTTCGCAAGTTGTTCAACTGACTTAGTGACTGACTTAGTAAGTTCCCCGATTTGGTTCTTGGTCTCTTCAACCGATGTTTTTTGACTTTTAAGTGTTTTTTCAGTGTCTTGGAGACGGGTATCTATGGCTGCCATGAATTTTGTCAGTATCTCTTCAATGTTCGACTCCTCTTCCTGTTGGTGAGGTGATTATTGAAAATCTCGAGGAAGTTCTAGTATTTGGCTATTTTGATCATCTCATGAGAAATTGGGATGGTACCTCCAACCTGCATTATAAGTGTTACCATAAAAATTATTTTGAAGTCTAGGATAGTTACCCATATAGTAGACTTGTTCGTTCTCCATGCCATATCCGTAGGGTGGGTACTCAGGATTCGCTACGCCTCCACTTGGTACGTACTGCATAACTGGATGTACTGGGTCGAGGTTGTAGGTATCGGCTGCTTTTGTTGGCTCTGTCCTCATGAATTGCCACTGATAATTATTCAGTGCCATCTCTAAAATTATCTTCCAAAAATAAAAAAAAATTAGCAAAGTAAAAAAAATAAGAATGAAAAATAAAAAATAATAATGAAAATAAATTGCAATAATAATAATAATGATAAAAAAATGGCTAAACTAATAAAAATTAAGCATTCTTAATATTTTAGTTTCCCGGCAACGACGCCAAAAACTTGATCGCTAGAATCAAAGTCTTAAAATTTATAAAAATAATGATCAAACCTGGAAACTAACTCTGACAACGATTGAAGGCAAGTGTACCTATCTAACAGTAGTATAGCTTAGGCAAGACCGGATTATCGAACCCAAAGGAACTAAAAGTACTAATACTAACTTTCTTTTTATTATTTAACCTAAAAATAAGTGAAGTTGCTTTAATATAATCTAAACTAATTACTAAACCAAAGACACAAAGACAAAAAGGATGAATTGGGAAAATAACTTGAGGAAAAAACTCAGTTGATTAAGATGATACCCTCAGAAAGAATCGACCTAGACTTCACTTGTTATTTAACCTTGAACCATACAATTTATTTACTTAGCTTGATCCGTAAGACTCCCTAACGTATATCAAACCCTCTCTCGAACCGAATAATGTCTAACCCTAGGTTAATTAACGAAAATCTCTTTCTAGAATAATAACCCTCTAGAATAGCAGTAAATCGATCTATGGACTCCCATATTAGGTTTCACCCTAATCTGGCAAAATCCCGTCACCCTATCTCTAGGCGTGCGACCAACTCCGCTTAATTATGCTAGATCTACTCTTAAGCAGGGTCTATTCCTCCTCCACCTAAGCACATCAAATTTGGATTAAGCTTGCATAATTAAGAACAAACTAAGTATTTATCATATAATTCAGAAATTAATAACAAGATTCATCTAGGTTTCATCCCCTTCAGGTATCTAAAAGATCTAGTTCATAACAAATAAAGAAAACATCTCAAGAGAAAAAATAAAACAAAACATAAGAAATCCCTAAAACTCCCTGAAGGAATTGAAGGAGAAATCCGCCGTCTTGAGTAGAATTTCGACTTCTTGGGATGGATCAACTGGCTAACTTTGAGTGATTCTCACAAATCTGACCTTTCCGGCTTGGCTCCTTGACCTAGCTAACCGCCCGTTCCGGCTTCTGCCGAACTCCCTTTTCAAGTTGCCCCCTTGGGTGTTTATATAGACTTTGAGATGCCTTACTTGGCCCCTAATTATCCTAATTTAAGTAGAATTCCTACTAGGGTGTTTGAATAGGCTTTGGAATGTGTTTCTTTGCCTCCAAGTATCCTTTCCCAAATGAGATTGCTCTTTCTAGCGACAGGGACACGGCCATGGCACACGCCCGTGTGAATAGTCTTTGGGCCGTGTTCGGATTTCTTTAATGAGGCACGGCCATGTAAATCGGGGGTCAGGCTGTGTTCTAGATGATTAATAAGGCACGGTCGTGTGGGCTTAAGTCCAGGCCGTGTCGATTTCCACCTTGGCCCAATTTGCTTCGTTTTGGGCCCGTTTCTCGTTCTTTTTATCCTCGGGTGCTTTCCTGAGTATACGACATGAAAAGAAAGGATTAAGAGCACCTTTTTATATAAATCGAGGCTTAAATCATCCAAAAGCATACTAAATGTGGGATTAAAATATGTTACTTTTACGGTTTATCATTAACCCACCCCGTCGATCACACCGATATTGCAGTCAAGCTGCTAAACACAGAATATTTGTGGCTGAGCCACCGGAGTCATAATTATGTATATATATAAATATATTGTGGCTATGCCACTAGGCTACACTGCTCTTCAATCATTAACCCCCTCATGCAACATGATAAAATGCAATGTACATATCAACATATACAAGTGTAATGTAAACATACAATCGTTACTATACAGCATAGAGGGTATAACAGACATTCGACCCACCGAGGGTATTTCAGTAATTTTGCAACCCAGGGGTGTTTCGGTAATTTACCCCCTAGGGGTATTTTGGTAATTCGGCCCACTAAGGCATTTTGGTAAATCGGCCCACTATGAGCATTTTAGTAAATCGGCCCACTAAGGGCATTTTAGTAAATCGGCCCAATAAGGGCATTTTAGAAAATCGGCCTAATAAGGGCATTTTAGTAAATCAGCCCACTAAGGGCATTTTAGTAAATCAGCCCACTAAGGGCATTTTAGTAAATCGTCCCACTAAGGGCATTTCGGTAATTTTACCCACCAAGGGTAATTCGGTAATTTTACCCACCAAGGGCAATTCGGCTTTTGACCGATTCACAGAATAATGCATAACATAACAAGTAGGGGTGTGAGATTACACACCTGATTACGTAGAGTACTAAATAATCACTAGCACCTTCACCTATACAAAACATAACACACAATTAACACATTCCACACTAGTACTACCACGAGGGTACAACGGTTATTTGTCGTTTAGGGGTAAAATGGTAATTACACACTAAGGGTATTCTAAACAGAGATAACGATGCGAATGGGCCTAACGCCCATTCTCAGCCCAAATGGGTCCACACGCTCTTGTGGCCCGTTTAGCCCAAATCTAGCCACATATATGAGATTCACATAGACCAGTTCAATATGTACTACACAATCATACAACTTATTCATATGGGCCCACGGGCCTATTGGGCCCACTTGGCCCCTTTCGGCTCATCGTGGCCCAACCAGCATCAACCCACAAGAATACTCATGGTGGCCTCAACTATCGCGTTGAAACCTCCACACGTGCGCTTGCACGCTCGTGTGGCTACCATTGCCGTGTGACCGGCATTTCAGCATTTGCCGCTCTACAGCTAGAGTAGGGTGAAATACACACCTGAAAGGAGTCTGAAGCTAATCCGTGCTCCGAATGCTCCTATGCCTAAACGTCCACCGAGGTATGCTTCCTCTCCTCATAGACAGCTTCATTTATAGCCAGCTTCTCACCTTCCCTCTTCCTAGCTTTCCGATGTGGGATCCCTCCTTCAGTAGAGTTTAAATCCAACACAACTCTGGCCGTCCAATCCGTAAAATAAATACTCCTTTGCTTGTCATGAGATTTGAACCCAGGCTCCCCTGTAGCATAATCCACGACGCTAGCCACTTTACCAACTAGCTCCTTGTTGTCTTAAAACATGCGCAACTAAATATAAGTCTATGGCCAAAGTCTTAAAGTCCATTTAAAAAGAAAATCAAAATGCAAGCACCAAGACTTGAACCTTGGACCCCTTGCTTCCTTGTGGCATCATTCCCTTGTCTCCTATGTGGTGCCATTTGCCACTAGACCACAACTCCTTTTGTGTCATTTTTCTCCACATTTTATTCTTAAAGCCTACTTACTAACTCCCAGGGTTTTATTCACCTAAAACCAAAATTTTCCTAAAGCCCAAGTTTGAACCCGGGACTTCATACAAGCCCCCTAACCTTCCAAAATCACTCACCTAATAGGTCCAACTTGCATTAGTGTCGTTCTCTTGTTCTCAAAAATTTTAAACGCTCCCCTGGTTAAGGCCCAATAAGCCCAATTCTACTAGGCCCAAATTCGGGTCATTACAAAAATGGGATTACATGGCCGTGTCCCAGCCCATGTCCGACCCCGTGTAACTCTCTAACTTTGGTCACACGGCCAGCACAACACCGGTGTGGCTAGCCCGTGTGCCCTAAAAATGGCAACACACGCCCGGGTGCTAGGCCGTGTACTAGGCCGTGCCAAACCTGTAGGGTATACTGACTTATGCCACACGGTCAAGTCACACGCCCGTGTGCTAAATCGTGTGGAGCATGTTGACTTGATTTTTAATTCAACACCAGGGGACACACGGCCTGGAACCTGACCGGGTGTCACACACAGCTAAGACACACACTCGTGTGAACAAAAATAGGCTATTTACCAAGCCATTTTTCCGCCCAAATTTGCATCTACCTACACCAATTCATAAAGGCACTCAATAAGGCATAAATAGGCATTTATTCCAACCTTAATCCAAGCCTAATTCATGCTAATTCTTTACCAACAACAAAACCATTTGATTCTCATAATACCTATTATCAACAAGCATCACATAACCATCATCCAACACATCACACAAGACATGAACACATATATATATGCATCACCAAATCAACCAAAATAAGCCAACTTTCATGGCAATATACAAACCAAACTTTATACATTTACAAGCAAATGCAAATGGCTAAATTCATTGTCAATCTATAACCAAAATTACCATATTCCTGTACATACAATATACTCAAAATACTTATGTTCAAAAGTACCAAAATGATAGTAGGATAGTGTGATAAAGTCTCCGACAATCCCGAATCCGAGCTAGCTTTGATTTCACTATCAAACACAGAAAATTAAACAAAGTAAGCTATAAAGTTTAATAAGTTCGTATAATAATAAACTCAATAACCACAAATATACAATTCAACCAATTGAATATATGAACATAGAACTCATATTAGCTAACAAACCTTTCACATATTCAATCATAAGATTTGATGTAAAATTCATAGTTTTCTTCGATTCAAAGCTCATACAGTTCGTGTACATACCTGTACCATCTCGTATCAATCTTATACTCAACCGCATCTTTGACATATATACCCGTTGAACCATTCAGAATACTATCGGATACTCAGGAATCTCGCACCCTAAGTGCCACATATATATAGTCGAAGCTATCTCAATCTCGTATCACATATAATGCACACTCTCGAGCTATCAACGAGTCTGCTCACACAAGCTAACGGTCATGAAGAAGCTACATGGTGTTGCTCACAAAAGCTGATGAGAATCTGAAACACATGCCGGGTAACTCAGCCACCGGTAGGACGTAATGACATGTCATTCGTATCCTAATCTATTCCTAAGGTTCAACCGAGATTTCTCACTTGCCGAATCATCGTCGAACATGTTCGTAGAGTCATACTCACAATTTATTCAATATCAAAGAATTTATAATACAATTATAATAAAGCTTATTATATACGAACTTACCTCGAATGCAAAAACGGCGAATTAAGTCAATTAATCCGAAACTTTATTCTTTCCCCGATCTAAATCCGCATTTTGCCTTTCTTGATCTAAATATAATCAAAATTAACTTATTTAATAATCTCTCTATTCAATTTAGTCCAAATTATACATTAAGGCAATTTTTCATATTTGCCCCTAATATTTCACATAATTACAATTTAGTCCTTATTTCATAAAATCACAAATTCATGCAATTCAACCAAAACCTATGCTAGCTGAATTTCAATTAGGTCCTTAGTAGACCATATTTTTTATTTATTTCACACTTTGACCATAAAATTTACACATTTCACAGTTTAACCCCTAATTGACATTTTTGTCAAAAATCACTTTACAAATATTGTTTTATCTAACAACAAGCATGCATTTTCTATCATTAAACACCAAAATAGACCAACATTCATCAATGGAAAAACCCTAAACCTTTAATAGTTTTGCAAAATAGTCCCTGGGCTAGCTAGATTAGGTTACAACGATCTCAAAAACATAGAAATCATTGAAAATCGAGTCAAAATTCATACCATGCACTCCAACCTACCATGGCCGAACTTAACAAGGTTTAATGGCTTTCCTTTCTTTGCGAAATCGGCTAAGGAAGAAGATGGGCACCAAAATTTGATTTTTTGTTTCATTTAATTAACCTTAATTACAAATTTTGTTATTTTAACCTTAATTATAAAACATTAAAGTCACCTAATTAATGCCCATATTTATCCACTCATGATATTAGTGGTCTAATTACAGCATAAACCCTTCAAACATTTAATTTCATAGCTATTAAATCCTTTTAGCTTATAGAACTCAAATTTTGCACTTTACGCGATTTAGTCCTTTTTATCAAATTAAGCACTTAAACGATAAAATTTCTTAACGAAACTTTCACACAAACATACTATCATGCTGTAAATATTAAAATAATAAAATAATTATTTTGACATTAGATTTGTGGTCCCGAAACCACTGTTTCGATTTGACTAAAAATAGACTTTTACAACTCTCCCCCTTTAGGAATTTTCATCCCCGAAAATTTTACCAGAAAAGAGGTTAGGGTACTGTTTTCTCATAGCTTCCTCGAGTTCCCACGTGACTTCTTCAACACTGTGTCGTTACCAAAGTACTTTTACTAAAGCTATGATCTTATTCCTCAATTCTTTAACCTTTCTAGCTAAAATTCTGATCGGTTCTTCGTTATACGTCATAGTAGGTTGAATCTCAATCTCTGCAGGAGAAATTACGTGTGATGGATCTAATCTATATCAGCGCAACACAGACACATGAAACACATTGTGGGTCTTTTCTATTTCTGACGGTAACGGTAGCTGATATGCTACTGGCCCTATTATTTCAATGATATCATACGGCCCGATAAATCGTAAACTTCGTTTGCCTTTGCAACCAAAACGAAATATTTTCTTCCATGGAGATACTTTCAGAAATACTTCATTGCCGATCTAAAATTCAATGTCTTTTCGTTTCAAATTCGAGTACGATTTATGTCGATCTGAAGCTGCTTTCAAACTATCGCGAATTACTTTCACTTTATCTTCAGTCTCTCTAATCAAATCAACCCCGTGAATCTTTTTCTCACTCAATTGGGTCCAATACAATGGAGTTCAGCATTTACGACCATACAATGCTTCATAAGCTGCCATTTTAATGCTCGATTGAAATCTGTTGTTATACGTGAATTCAACCAACGACAAATATTTTTCCCAATTGCCTTCAAATTTTAAAACACAAGAACGAAGCATATCTTCGAGAATTTGTATTACTCTCTCAGTCTGACCATCAGTTTGCGGATGAAGTGCGGCACTAAAACTCAATCTTGTACCTAGAGCTTCTTGCAATTTCTTCCAAAATTGCGACGTAAACCTCAGATCTCTATTCGAAATAATTGAAACTGACACCTCGTGCAATCTAACAATCTCAGAAATGTACAATTTAGCCAATTTAACAAGTGAATAGTCAGTACGTACCAGAATGAAATGTGCAGATTTCGTCAGTCGATCAACGACAACCCAAATAGCATCTTTCTTCTTCGGAAACAGGGGTAATCCCGAAACAAAATCCATTGTAACTCTATCACATTTTTGCTCTGGTATCATCACAGGCTATAGTAATCCCGAAGGCACTGATGTTCAGCTTTAACTTGTTGACAAATTAAGCATTTCGACACAAACCCTGAAATGTCTTGTTTCATGCCCGACCACCAATACAACTGTTTCAAATCATTGTACGTTTTAGTACTCCCTGGGTGAACAGATAAACAACCGCTGTGTGCTTCATTTAGAATTTTCTGAATAAGCTCAGAATTCTTTGGTACACAAATTCTACCTCGGAACATTAAACAGTCATCGGATCTGATATGATAGTCTGAATCAGTAGTCAACCCGCATTGCACTCTTTTATCTTGCAAATCATTGTCACACTTTTGAGCTTCATAAATTTTCTGCTGAAATAATAGTTTAGCTTTTAACTCAGCTCAAATTGAACCATCATCAGGCAAGGTTAACTGTGTGTTCATCACTCTCAAAGCAAATAAATATTTTCTACTCAAAGCATCTACGACTATGTTCGCTTTCCCCGGATGGTAATCAATCAATAACTCATAGTCTTTCAGCAACTCGAGCCATCTTTGTTGACGCAAATTCAAATCTTTCTGAGTCATTATGTACTTCAAACTCTTGTGATCAATGAAGATATGACATTCTTTACCGTATAAATGATGTCACCAAATTTTCAATGCAAAAACACTAGCGGCTAATTCTAAATCGTGTCTCGAATAATTCTTTTCATGTGGCTTCAATTGTCTGGAGGCATAAGCTATCACTTTTCCCTCTTGCATCAAAACACAACCCAAACCATTCAATGACGCATCGCTGAAAATCACAAACTCTTTACTCGACTCAGGTTGAACTAGAATTGGTGCCACAGTTAACAATGTTTTCAATAGTTCAAAACTCTGTTGACATTTTTCTGACCACTCGAATTTCACATCTTTCTGTAGCAATCATATCTCAGTGTAGCAATCATCGAGAATCCTTTAAAAAAATTCGATAATAACCAGCTAATCCCAGAACTTCTGACTTTGGACATGTTTCTTGGTGGTTTCCAATCAACAACTGCTGAAATCTTGCTCGGATCAACTCGTATACCTTCCGCTGAAGCAATATGTCCCAAAAATCCAACCTCTCGAGGCCAAAGCTCGCATTTGTTGAATTTAGTGAATAGTTGCTTATCTCTCAAGGTTTGTAGCACAATCCTCAAATGCTTGGCATGATCATACTCATCTCGTGAGTAGATCAGAATGTCGTCAATTAATACAACCACAAATCTATCAAAATACGGTCTAAAGATTCGATTAATCAAATCCATAAAAACGGCAGGAGCATTAGTTAATCCGAAAGGCATAACAAGAAATTCATAATGCTCGTACCTTGTTCTGATCGCAGTTTTAGGCACATCCAAATCTTTAACTCTCAACTAATAATAGCCAAATCTCAAATCAATCTTCGGGAACATTAGTTGTTCCTTTCAACTGATCAAATAAATCATCAATTCTCGACAAAGGATACATTTTCTTTATTGTAACCTTTTTGAGTTGACGGTAATCAATACAAAGTCTCATTGATCCATCTTTCTTCTTTACAAACAACACCGGTGCACCCCAGGGCGAAAAACTAGGTTGTGCGAAACCTCTATCCGTTAACTCTTGCAACTAAGTTTTCAATTCTTTTAATTCTGTCGGAGCCATTCTGTATAGAGCTATAGATATCGGTGATGTTCCTGGTACTAATTTAATAGCAAACTTGACCTCTCTGATTGGTGGTAACCCTGGTAACTCTTCTGGAAACACATTCATATACGCACAAACCATGGGTACTAATTCAATCTTCGGTTCAGACACCTTTGTATCAAGTACATACGCAAGATAATATAACAACCCTTTCTCACATATCTCTGAGCTGATATTGATGATACCACAACAGGTAATCCACTCGACTAATCAGATTCAATTCGAAGGATTTTATTATTTTGACATTTCAATTCAATAGTCTTTCGTCTACAATTCACAACAGCATCATGCAGAGTCAACCAATCCATACCCAAAATCACATCGAATTCATCAAACAGTAAATGCATCAAATCAGCCGAAAAATGATAACCCCGAGTAATCAAAGGACAATTCTTGCAAATTTTATCAACTAAAACATATTTGCCTAAGGGGTTTGACACTTTAACCACAAACTCGATAGACTCAACAGGCAAACTCTTACTAGTCGCTAAATTCATACAGATATATGAATGGGTCGATCCAGGATCAATCAAAGCAATTACACTAGTGTCATAAAGAGAAAATGCACCGGTGATAGCATCTGGTGATGATGCATTTCCATAATTCTCTCCTTGATTTGCTGCATAATCTTCTCCCAGCAACTCAAGACCATTTCAAACTTCCCAACATAGAGCTCAAATCCAACACAAACTCTTGCCCACTCATGAGCAAAATAAATAACCCTATTATGCTGTGCCAACATTCGAACCTCAGACCTCAAGGTTACTCCACATGCCACCTTGCCACTAGACTACAAGCTCTTATGTGACTTAAAACATGCACAAATATTTATAAAGCCTATGTGCCAATGTCCAAATTCTTTTAAGAGAAAATTTTAAAAATTCTACAAGAGCCAAGACTTGAACCCAGGCTTCCTTACAACCTTAATGATGCCACAACCACTAGGCCACATGCTTCCTTGTGTCATTTTTTTATCACAATAATTTAAAAGGCCTCTATCCAAGCATCCAAGGTTTTATTCACTTAAAACCAAAATTTTTGCTAAAGCCCAGGTTTAAACCCAAGACTTTTCCAACACTTCTCAGGACCCTTAACCACTGAAGCAAACATTTAATTGTGTCATTTCCTTGCACAATTAAATACCTATTTACAACCTCCTTATGGACCCATACTCAAGGCCCAATACTTCTAGGCCCAAACTCGGGGCATTACAATGGACACAAGTCATGGAATAGTCACACTTGCATAGTCCATCTAATGTTTCTTGATATCTTGAGTAGACTATGATAAACAAATAAGTATGATATCTCATATCAACTTATACAAGCATGGTCATGCATTTCTACTCTCACTCAATCAAATGGCCTAAGATATTGCTCCCATTATGTAGGAGGGACAAATCCTATATTGATCAACCATATCCTACTACATATATTATGGTATATCCAACATCCGTCTTTACGGTGGACATTTGAATGTATCAAAATATACAACTCACGATGTTGGGATAACGATGATCTCAAGTCTGGGGATCGTATACATAGTAATCACTATGAGTAATGTTATGACTATTACATAATAATCCAAGAAACATACTCATTGCCAGTCCATCCAGTATATTGTTATCTAACACACATACTCATGTATTGATTTTGACATTCCATGTCAATGACAACACTTTTTCATCAATAAACTACACGTTAGTCTTAATGCATTATTGTTGTCCAAGCCCTCAATAATACTCAACTAAGGACCTTTTAAGAATAGTCATATTATTCTCAAGACATTATTATAAAACAGTTTATTTATATACACAAAAAAGAAACTGAAATAATAATGGCAATGCCTTATATTAATAAACGAGGTAAAACAAGTATGTTATTACAATCATCTCATGACTGGTATTTTGGCATACTCTAATAAATGAATGAGGGGATATTGAAACTGCGTTTAGTTTCTTTGGAACCAAAAAGAAAAGATGTGATTGCATACTTAGTTACAAACTGAAATAGGTAAGTTTGTTAATAGATCATGGTTGATTTGTGATGTTTGGAATGCTTTGGATTGAGTTTTATAGAAGTCTGAAGTATGTCTGTAACCTCCCCAACCTAGCCTAGACGTTAGGCCCGAATTCAAAAGATTACATTGGCCACCGGAATGGCCCAGTGAGCTAATGGAGTTTATAGACAGTCAATTTAAAACATTTGTTTATCTTAGAAGAAAATTTAGTCTATTTTCAGAAAAAATCATGAGTTAAACAAAACCGGTTAAGTTATCATCTTCTTTGTATTAGAGACTACTTTTAAGAACTTAGATTATTTTCCCGTTTATTTATTATTCAGAATTCATTTATAATCTAGCAGCGGAAAGGTGTTATCTACTTATAATTTTAATAAAATCAAAGTTCATGTATAATTAATTGATATATATATTTCAATATCATAAAATCAAATTAATTGTCATGCGTGCTATAAAAACCCAAAACCTTAGTCCCATGTCATAGTTCAAAGACAAAGTAATATAGTCCCTAAATAAAAATATAAAAATATCAAATAATAAATCAATAATTTTATAAAAATATATAAAAATCCAAGTCAAGACCCTCCGAATGTCACGTCTACATCCTAACATGGTGGGTTATCTGTAGAGATGGAAATAAAAGGGGAGTGAGCTATGAAGCTTAGTATGAGTTCAATCACAAGAAAATCAGTGCAAACAGTCAATATAACATACTAAATAACAGCGCATAAAATAATCACAATCTATTATCAATTCAGAGTATCGATCGTATGTAATAACTCAAAGTTCACAGTTTATGTATGCACATGTTTGTGAATGGCAATGCAGTTTTAGTATATCAAAGAGAGATCCTACCCAACTCCGCTACACACCACAATGGGAGTTCCCCAGAACTCCAACAACCTTCACACCAGGTTGTGGTTAAACCACCAATGATTTGTAGATAAACTACCAATGGCTATCGACACACAACAGAATTTACAAATGAGAACTGCCACTGGGTTGTGGATATATCAAAATATCGCAAATAAAATATGCCACTAGGCTATAGATGCACAACATATTTGCAGGTAAAAGCTACCAATGGGTTGTGGATGTATAGCATACTTGCAGTTAAAGGAAAAATAATGTCAATGGTTATGGGTGCACAACAAATTTGTAGATAGACTATCGATGGTTGTGGTTTGCACAACAAATTTACAGATAAACTGCCAATGTTTCTCCGTACATATCGTCCCACCACATGCAATGCAATATGGCATGCTTATAATAGATCGATATGGTAGCAATTAATATGCTTATAACAAATAAATATGTAAGCAATTAATATGCTTCTAACAATTCAAATCAATAGCAAGAGACGTACTTATCATGTGTTTAGTTTAATGGTAACATAAGGCATGTTGATCATACAATCTGTAATATAGATGAAATAGGCATATATTAATCACATATCATGCATAAATAGTAATTATTTAGTCATTCAGATCATGAAACCCAATACTCGTATCATCAGGGTTTAATTGAGAGAAATAAAACTCTAAAAGTAGTTCGGGAACTATTTAGGGACTAAACTAAACAAATCATAAAATTTTGGGCAAAACTATAAAGCAGGGGTCACACGGCCGTGTGCCCAGGCCATGTGGAAGGGTTACACAGCCATGTGGCCAGGTCGTGTAACAGACACGGTTGTGTGTCAAATACAAAATTTAACCTGCAAGGGGGGCACGGCCGTATGGCAAGCCAAATGGGAAGTTCATGGCCGTGTGGTTCATGAACTAGCCTTGGCTTTCTCGAGTACATAATCGTATGGTCCACACGCCTGTGTGGTAGGCCATGAGGCCCTAATCCTAGGCATGATTTACCTCGATTCGCTTAGTAAAGAACACACACCTTTCACCAGGAGTCCGATCAATATTCCTTGTGATCAAATCTGATCTGATTCCTCTAAGTCAGGTCCTTCAATGACAAATTCGCATAAACTAACATTGGTTATCAAGATTCAATAAAATTTACAAAATATTTTGGCAAGAATGTGAAAGATCATTTAATCAAACATACAATTAGTACCAGATAGAATTTCTACAAAAAATTGAGATTAATCATCAGGATTAAGATGTACTTACCAATTCTTAGCAAAGTTAAGGACATTATTTGACGATAGTGTAAGAAATCAAGAATAAAAGTTGGTTCGATACGAGAAAGAAAATATTCAATAGCAAAAGATGGAAAATATGATGTAATGTAACACCCCTAACCCGCATCTATCATCAGAATAGGGTTACAAAGCATTACCGTAAAATCATAATTTTAAAACATACATTTAGTACCTCTACATATACATGGAAAAATTAATACATATACATGCATAACGTTCCTTAATCAAGCCCTTGAGACCTTAGAAACACTTTAGAAATGATTCAGGACTAAATCAGAAACTTTTGGAACATTTAAGAAAAAGTTGGAAAAATTGAACTGTAGGGGTCACAAGGTCGTATGGCCAGGCCATCTGACTCACACGGCTGAGACACACGCCCATGTACTAAAAACAACCAACCAATATGCCCTTCACAGACACCGCAATTTTATCCAACATCAACAACTAAAACATGTAAACATTGATCCATTTCTAACATAGCATTTAATTCACTCACAAACCGAAACAAATCACATGTGTTCAATTTCATACCAATCTAATTGTACCAAAAAGATATCTATTTACAATTTTAATTAAGTGTCTACCAACTTAGTTTAGTATATTGTCATATACCTATATAGCCACATATACATGCCATTACCCTAAGGGACACAAGAACTACCAACATCGATGGATAGTGTGAGTTCGAAGGTTCGATCCGTCCAAAATTCAGCAACAACGATCTACAAAACAATCCAAAAAAATGAATAAGCTTATAGATCTTAGTAAGAACATCGTATATCAATAAACTTAATAACAATTGAAATACAACTTATATTTTACTTAATTAAAAGTTACCGGAGTGTAAACAGTGACATGTATGTGCAATTTAAAGGTACCGAAGTACAAACAGGGGCACGTATGTGCAATTCAAGGAATAATTAACTATAAGCATTTAATTACATAACTATAATGTAAAAATATAAAAGCAGAAATTCATTTACATATTGGAGTACTAAGAACTTACATTGACAACTAGAGCGTAGAAATGTGATCGAGCTAATCCGTAAATTTCACCTTTCCTCGATTTAGATCCGGTTGAGACTTATCTTGATCTATATAAATAATTATATTCAATTAAGTATTTCAATCAATCTCAACATTCAATTTAAACCATAATTCACATTTATACATAATTACTATTTTGCCCCAAACATTTTAACTTTTCACAATTTAGTCCTTAAGCTCATAATTTAAAATCTAAGCATGTTCATCCCTAATCCATGTTGGCCGAATTCTTTAAGGACCCATATCAACCCATATAAACCATTATTTCACAATTTCACCATGAATTTTTTTACTTTTACAAATAAGTCCTTAAATAACATTTTCATCAAAAATCACTTTACAAAATTTGTTTATTCATCCACAAAGACTAATAATGATATGAACTCACCTCGGTGTTGGTTTGAGTCGTTTAGTTTGCCCAATCGTAAAATTAAGTAAGGCTAAGTGTTTTCAAGATTTGGTTTGAAAATGGAAAAGATATGTTAGAAACAAAGAAGTTTTAAGTTGGTTTAGGTGACAAAAAATAAAGATTCAGCCAGGGCTTAAGAATGAACTAATATTATAAGTTAATATTGACCCGAGTCTTATACAAGCTCTTAGGTTGAATCAATGGAAAATGATAAGGATAGTTTGAGGGAACCTTGACCCACTATCTATGTGAAGATAGGAACCGAAGGTATAGGTGAACGCCACACTCCGAATTGAAGTGATAAGTTCGAAACAAGACAAAAATGACGTCACAAGAATACTTGATAAGTTAATTCAATCGAGGGAGAACTACAAGAGTTGAACACTTAGAAGTTTGAATAAAATTCATCAATTGATCAAAAGTCCTTCCAACCAGCAAATAACTAAGCATTTATAGGCCTAAGTTAAGCCTAGCCCAATGGCCACATGCAA
Source organism: Gossypium australe (assembly GCA_005393395.2). Classification (NCBI taxonomy): domain Eukaryota; kingdom Viridiplantae; phylum Streptophyta; class Magnoliopsida; order Malvales; family Malvaceae; genus Gossypium; species Gossypium australe. Next base: position 78,421,127 of record CM016624.1, read on the forward strand.
TCAGCTTAATTAAGCTGTTAATAAGCTTCTAAAATAATTACATGTCTTTTAACAAAATCTAGGCCTAGGTGACGCCAATGGTCAGCTCATTTAGTCTTCCAATTCAGCTAGATTAATGATCTGATGAGTTGAGCTGAAATGTTCAATGACTGAGCAGCCAAGAGACTTAAATTCATCCTTTAATTCATCCTTGGGAAGCCAAACAAGCAGCAGCTAGAATTGATGGCATTTAGGTGCACGAACAGCCCTTAAGTGTGAACACTTGAATACAATCAGCCATAAGGTGTCAATAGATGGATTTGAGCAGCTACCAAGGTGTGAAAATGTTTGTGAGCTGAATGGACTTGTGTGAACAACTCCTTGCCCATTAATCTTCACGAACAGCCTTTTGGAGAAGAGAAATCAGCAGTTGAATTTATTGTCGTCCATATGCATGCTCTTCTCTTAATGACTTCCTTTGCTATTAAGCTAGCTGGTTCAGCTGAATAAGGCACCTATTAACACAAAAATAAATTCAGTTATGGCACCATGATTAGCTCAATTAAGTTGTCTAAACTTAAGACACTTTAATTAGCTGTATGAACTAAGACGACTTAAATACACTTTAGGCAAATTAAATGGATGTGCTAATTAACACAAATTAATTAACTAAGACATATTAATTGCTGAACTAAATGAAACACATTAAATTAACTTAAGACACATTAAAGACTTAGATTAATAAGAACTAAACATCATTAATGTTTTATTCCAGCAACTAATCAGCTCAAAACGAAAATTAAAATTTAGCTTGAAGTAAGCTGCATAGGACGTTTATTGAGCTGGTCCATGTGTGATCAATAAGTCTCGCAACCTCTTCTCCCCAAACTTGATCAATATAGCTCGAGATAGCTTCTTGGAACTTCTTGGCTCAAGAACGAGTGATTGGACCCAGAGGCAGCTCAATGGGTTCGGCAACTAGCTCATTGGCCATGCTTGCATCAAATAGTCTACCATCAACCTTCAAGAATCATGCAAGAACATTCTTGGTAAAACCCTATATCTTTAATAGTTTTGCAAATTAGTCCCCGAACTAGCTAGATTAAGCTACAATGATCCCAAAATCATAAAAATCATTAAAAATGGGGTTCAAAAACATACCATGCATTAGACTTTAAGCTTGCCAAATGCTTATATTCTCCAATGGCTATTTTAGGGTTTCAAATAACAAAAAGATGAAGATGACAACATTGGGTTCATCTTTTGTTATTATTTTTTCTTTTAATTACAAAATTACTAAATTAACCTTTAAAAACTATCATAATTACATTATAACCTATCCATGTACATCTACTATCAACATATATGGTATAATTACCATTCAAGGCCACTAAATTTCATTTCCAAAGTCATTTAACCCCTTTAACTAATAGAACTCATCTTTTACCATTTTTACGATGTAGTCCTTTTTTTCTTAGTGAGTCATGTAAATATCAAAATTTATTAACAAAATTTTAATATGACCTTACTAACGTCCCATAGAAAATAATAATAATAATAAAATAAAATTTTTACTAGTCGGATTTCTGGCCTCGAAACCAGTGTTCTGATTTCACTAAAAATGGGTTGTTACAACTCTCCCCCTAAAAGAATTTTTGTCCCCGAAAATCTTACCAAAAAAGAGGTTCGGGTATTGTACTTTCATAGCATCTTCCAATTCCCAGTTAGCTTCTTCTATACCATGACGTTGCCAGAGAACTTTCACTAAAGCTATACTGTTATTTCTCAATTTTTTATTCTCTCAAGCCAGAATTCTGATCAGATCTTCAATATACGTCATATCAGGCTGAATCTCGATGTCAATAGTTGAAATCACATATGAGGGATCCAATCGATACCGTCGTAACATCGACATGTGAAATACATTGTGGATATTTTCTAACTCTGACAGTAATGCTAATCTGTAAGCTACCGGCTTGAGTCTCTCAATGATCCCATATGACCCTATAAACCGCAGACTAAGTTTTCCTTTCTAACTGAATCGGAGGACTTTCTTCCAAGGTGACACTTTCGAAACACTCTGTCTCTAACTTGAAATTCAATGTCCTTTCTTTTCAAATCTACATAAGACTTCTGTTGATCCGAAGCTGCTTTCAGGCTGTCACGTATCACTTTAACTTTTTCTTCGGTTTCCCATATCAAATCAACACCAAATAGCTTTCTCTCACTGAGTCCGATCCAATATAATGGAGTTCAACACTTTCAACCATACAAAGCTTCGTACGGTGCCATTTTAAAGCTCGCTTGGTAACTGTTGTTGTACGCAAATTCAACCAACGGTAGAATCTCTTAGTTACCTTCGAACTCCAAAACACAACATCATAGCATATCTTCAAGTATCTGAATCACTCACTCAAATTGACCATCTGTTTGGGGATGAAATGTTGTACTAAAATGTAGTCGAGTACCTAAAGCTTCGTGTAACTTGCTCCAGAATTGAGATGTAAACTGTGCATCTCTCTCAGAAATAATAGAAAGTGGCACACCATACAACCGAACAATCTCCGTAACTTACAACTCTGCTAATCTCTCGAGTGAAAAATCTGTACGTACTAGAATAAAATGCACGGATTTCGTTAAATGATCAACAATGACCCAAACAACATCTTTCTTTCTCAGAGACAAAGGCAATGCCAATACAAAATCCATCGTGACACGCTTCCATTTCCACTTAGGAATCATAATTGGTCGTAACAAATCAGAAGGTACATGATGTTCTGTAACACCCCTAACCCGTATTCGTCGTCGGAATAAGGTTACAAAGCATTACCGGACTAATCTCATAAACAATCATACAATTCAAATTACAATTCTCATATCAATTAAAAACCATACAAATACAATCATATAGTCCCTAATACGAGCCCTCAAGGCTCAAATCAAACATTAGGAGTGGTTTGGGACTAAACCGAGAACTTAGGAAAAATTTTGGAAAACATAGAAAATTTTCAAAGTACAGGGGACACACACCCATGTGGCCCGACCGTGTCACGTCCATGTCACAAGCCTTGTGGACATTTGAAATGGGATTACATGGCCATGTCCCAGCCCATGTCCGACCCCGTGTAACTCCCTGACGGGTTACACGGCCAACCACCCGCCCGTGTGACTAGCCCGTGTACCCTTCGAAATGGCCTCACACGCCCATGTGCCAGGCCGTGTGCTAGGCCGTGCCAAAATTGTAGGGTATACTGACTATTCCACATGCCAAGTTACATGCCCGTGTGCTGAGCTGTGTGGAGCTACTGACTTGGTTTCTAATTAAACATTAGGGGACACACGGCCATGTCACCTGACCATGTGTCACACACGGCTGAGACACACCCGTTTCTCTGCCCGTGTGGACAAAAATAGGCTATTTACCAAGCCATCTTTCTCACCCCAAATTTACATCAGCCTAAACATGTCAAATAGCATATAACATAGCATCAATAGGCATTCAAACCAATCTCAACCAAGCCTAAATCATGCCATTTCAATATCTACAACCACAAAGCTCATAAGCATCCCAATTAGCCATTCCATGTCATACCTGTTTCACATCCAAAATCACCTAATTATCAAACTAACTTAGTAGACTTTGTGTCTAAACCAACATGTATATCATATCTCAAAATCCAACCATTTGGTACTCAAAATACCAATTCACAACAAGCATTTACATTGAAATTTTAAATCACATAACAAAAGGCCATTTGCACATATATATACATAACCAAATATTCCAAAATAAGCCAAATCACCTGGCTATTCACATAATCAAACATTCATCATTTACAAGCCAACTCAATTGGCTAAATCCATTACCAACATATAGGCCATATTAACCACAACTCCTATACATGCCATAAAACCAAATACACAACTTCAAAAGTACCAAAATTATAGCTGGATAGTGTGATGAGATATCCAGTGACTCCCAATCCGAGCAGGCTTCGAAATCACTATAAAACACGAAAAATAGAATAAGCTATAAAGCTTAGTAAGCTCGTATGCTTAATAAGTAAAACTTACCATTCAACTACAATTCAAGTACTTAAACATCACATAATGCAACTCAGTTTAAATCCAAAAGCTTAATACAGACTCAATCCAAAGGTTAAACATGAATTTCATTAATTTCTTCGATTCAATGATTGTATAGTTCATGTACATACATGTACTAATTCATATCAATTTCATACTCTTCCAATTCATCGATATACTTGTTGAACCATTTGGAATAATATCGGATACTTAGGAATCTTGCACCCTAAGTTCCAATACATGGTCGAAACCATGTCAATCTCGTATCTCATATAATGCTCACTTTCGAGCTATCAATGGGTTTGCTCACACAAGTTGACGGTCAAAACGTAACTATACGGTGTTGCTCACACAAGCTGACAAGAATCCAAAACACATGCCGAAAAACTCAGCCACCCGTAAAACGTACGGACCAGCACCCAAACACAATAACCCCTAATGACATGTCATTTGTATCATATCTATTCCTAAGGTTCAACCGGGATTTTACATTATCGAATCTTTGTCGAACATTTCCATAAGATCGTATTCATTAACAATACAATTATAAAGCATTTAAAATACAATAACATTAGTGCTTATTAACATACAAACTTACCTCGATCACAAAAACATCAGAACAGGATCGACTAGTCCAATACTTTATTTTCCCCCCGATCTAGATCCGTACGTTGCTTTTCTTGATCTGTGTAATCAAATTTAACTCATTTAATTATCATTCTATTCAATTTAATCCAAATACCATATTATGGCAAAATTATACTTTTCCCCTTAAATTTTGAATTCTTTATAATTTAGTCCCTAGCTCATAAAAATGAAAATTCATGCAATTGAGTCCACTCCCATGCTAGTCGAATTTTACCTATTCTCATAGCCGCCCATAGTTTTCATTATTTCACACATTTACCACATAATTTTTACATTTCTCAATTTAAACCCTAATTGACAATTTTATAAAAAATCACTTAACAAATGTTGTTTATCTAACAACAACCATTCATTTTCTATCATCAAACATCAAAATACACACATAATCTATAACACCCCTTACTCGTATTCAACGTTGGAATAGGGTTAAGGAGTATTACCGGACTTATTACACAATTAAACATACATTTCTCAAACATTTTTCCATTTCACATATAAATCATTCACAAACATCCATATCGTCCCTAATACGAGCCTACGAGTCCCAAGACATGCATTGGGAGTGGTTTAGGACTAAACCATAGCTTAGGAAACTTTTGGAACACTTAAAATATTTTTGCAAAATATAGGGGATACACGCCCGTGTGGCCCGATCGTGTGTCTCACACGGCCAAAGACACGCCCGTGTCACAGGCCATGTGGACATTCGAAATGGGATCACATGGCCATGTCCCAGCCCGTGTCTGACCCTGTGTAACTCACTGACTTGGGTCACACGGCCAACCACATGCCCGTATGACCAGCCCGTGTGCCCTTTCGAAATGGCCTCACACGCCCGTGTGCCAGGGCGTGTGCTAGGCTGTGCCAATCCTGTAGGGTATACTAACTTATGCCATACGGCCAAGTCACACGCCCGTGTACTGGGCTATGTGGAGCATACTGACTTAATTTGTAATTCAATACCAGGGGACACATGGTTGTGTAACCTAACCGTGTGTCACACACGGCTGAGACACATGCCTGTGTCTTTGCCCGTGTGGACAAAAAAATAGGCTATTACCAAGCCATCTTGCCACCCAAATTTGCATACACCTACACCAAACCAAATGGCACCAAAGATGGCATAAATAGGCATTCAGCCAACCTCAACCAAGCATAATTCATACCATTTCAATACCAATAACAATAAGACACATTTGTACCACAATATGCTATTCCATTCATGCCAAAATCACATTCACAAATCACCTAAATGGCAACTTTATACATACATTATATTGCCATAAAACCAGAAGCATATCAGCTTCTAATTGCAACCTTTTGGCATCCATAATACCAGTTCAAAACAAGCATTTCTTATTAGTTATCAACCACACATTTAAAGGCCAATTACACACATATATATACATGATGTAAAACATGCCAAATTAAGACAAATTACATGGCTAGATACATAACACACCATTCTTCATTTACAAGCCAACTTAAATGGCTAAATCTATTACCAAAATATACCAAAATGACCATAACTCCTATACATGCCATGTAACCAAAACATAAGCTCAAAAGTACCAAAGTAGAAGCTTAATAGTGTGATGAAGTCTCCGACGATTCCCCAATCCGAGCTAGCTTCGAGAACACTATAAAACACGAAAAATAAACAAAGTAAACTATAAAGCTTAGAAAGCTTGTATGCTGAATAAGTAAAACTTGCCAACCAACAATTCAAATACATAAACATCATATAATACAATTCAAATTTGAAGCATAACTTAACATATGTATTCAATCCAGGATTAAACACAATTTCCATCAAATTTTTCGATTCAATGATCGTATAGTTCACTTACATACCTGTACAGGCTCGTATTGATCTCATACTCATCCATATCTTTGATATACCTGTTGAACCATTCGGAATACTATCAGATACACGAGAATCTCACACACTAAGTGCCACATATATATAGCCGAAGCTATCTCAATCTCATATCACATATAATGCTCACTCTCGAGCTATCAACGGGTCTGCTTACACAAGCTGATGGTCATGAGGAAGCTACACGGTGCTGCTCACACAAGCTGACGAGAATCCGCAGCACATACTGGATAACTCAGCTACTTGTAGAACGTACGGACCAGCACCCAATCACATAACCCCTAATGGCATGTCATGTGTATCCTAATCTATTCCTAAGGTTCCACCGGGAATTCACATTTGCCGAATAGTCGTCGGACGTTTCCGTATAATCATATTCATCAAAAAGTTAAATATAAAGCATTTAAAATATAATTTCAATCATACGAACTTACCTTGAATGCAAAAACAATGAATTTGATTGATTAATCCAACATTTTATTTTCCCCGATCTAAATCTGAATTTCACTTTTCGTGATCTATATAACGTCAAATTCAGCTTATTTAATTATCCTTCTATTCAATTTAGCCCAAAAAGCATATTATAGAAACTTTACACTTTTGCCCCTAATATTTCAACATTTTTACAATTTAGTCCTTATCTCACAAAAATTCAAATTCATGCAATTAAATCCCTACCCATGCTAGCCGAATTTCCCTTATTACCATAGAAACCCATATTTTTCATTTATTTCATAGTTTAACCACAAAATTTACACATTTCACAATTTAATCCCTAATTAATAATTTTATCAAAAATCACTTTATAAATGTTGTTTATCTAATAACAACCATACATTTTCTATCATCAAACATCAAAATACACCTATATTAGTTAATGGAAAAACCCTAAACCTTTAAAAATTTTGCAAATTAGTCCCTGGGCTAGCTAGATTAAGCTGCAACGATCTTAAAAACATAGAAATCATTAAAAACGGGACAAAAACCATACCTAAAAGGACAATGGAAGCTTGGTCAAATGTAAGGCAACAATGGCTTTCTTCTTCTTCGCAATCGATTGAAGAAACAAAATTAAAGATGAAAACTTTAATTTTTTTATTTATTTTATCATTATTTACTAATTTACTTAATTAACCTTTAAAAACATTAATAATTACACAAAATACCTAGCCATTATCATCCACTAACATACTAATGGTCTAATTACCACTTAAGGACTGCCACTTTAAAGTTCTATAGCTATTAGAAAACTTTAGCTAATAGAACTCAACTTTTACACTTTACGCGATTTAGTCCTTTCTATTAAATTAAGCACTCAAACGATAAAATTTCTTAACAAAATTTTCACACAATCATATTATCATGCTGTAGACATTAAAATAATAAAAATAATTATTTCGATCTCAAATTTGTGGTCCCGAAACCATTATTCTGATTTGACTAAAAACGGGCTATTACACATTCATCAATGGTAAAACCCTAAACCTTTAACAGTTTTACAAATTAGTCCATGGACTAGCTAGACTAAGTTACAACGACTCTAAAAACATAGAAATCATTAAAAACAGAACAAAAAATACTCACATGCAAGGCTACGATAGATGCTCAAATGCTTCAAGCTATTCCCATGGTGTTTTTAGGTTAAATTTTCTGCTAAGGAAGAAAACAAAGATGATAGCCTTTGTTTTATCATTTTTACTAACTTTAATTATTAAAATACTTAAATAACCTTTAATTAAACCATTAAAAATCACTTAAATGATATCCATCTTTGTCCATTAATAATATTAATGGTCTAATTACCATTTAAGGCCACTCATATTCAAATTTCATAACAATTTGACACCTTTTACTTATAGAACTCTAATCTTGCACTCTACGCAATTTAGTCCTTTTTACCAAATTAAGCATGCAAACAATAAAATTTCTTAACAAAATTTTTACACAATCATACTATCACGCTGTAGACATCAAAATAATAATAAAATAAATATTTTGACCTCTGATTGGTGGTCCCAAAACCACTGTTCCGATTTGACTAAAAACGAGCTGTTACAACTCTCCCCCTAAGGAATTTTCGTCCCTAAAAATCTTACCAAAAAATAGGTTAGGGTATTGTTTTCTCATAGCTTCCTCGAGTTTCCACGTAGCTTCTTCAACACCGTGACGTTTCCATAGAAGCTTCACTAAAGATATGCTCTTGTTTCTTAACTCTTTAACCTTTCGAGCTAAAATTCTGATCGATTCTTCACTATTCAATCACTGTTGGAGAAATTACATGTGACGGATCTGATCTATATAGGTGTAACATCAACACATGAAATACATTATCAATCTTTTTCTAATTCTTATGGTAAAGCTAGCCGATATGCCACTGGCCCTATTCTCTCGATAATCTAATATGGCCCAATAAATCGCGAACTTCATTTTCCTTTGTGACCAAATCGAAGAATCTTCTTCCACGGTGATACTTTTAGAAACATTCTGTCGCCGATTTGAAATTCAATGTCTTTACGTTTCAAATCTGCATATAATTTGTGTCGATCTGAAGCTGCTTGCAAACTTTCACAAATTACTTTCACTTTCTCTTCGATCTCTCTGACCAAATCAACCCCGTGAATCTTTTTCTCGATAAGCTCGGTCCAGTATAGTTGTAACAGCCTAGTTTAGATCCTAGTCAAAACAGTGGTTTCGAGACCACAAATCCGAGGTCGAAAAATATTTTAATATTATTTTTTATGTTTATAATATGTGATTGAGCATGTGTGAAAATTTGGTGTGAAAATTTTATCGTTTGTGTGTCGAATTAAGAAAAAGAACTTAATCGCATAAAATGTAAAAGTTGTGTGCTGATTGTTAAAGTGCTATTTTGGCATGGCTAATTAAATGAAAGGTCCTTATGTTGTAAATTGGCCATTAGACCTTGGCATGGACGGTTAAGGGCTTTTAAATATATGTTTTCTATGTTATATTAAAAAGGGGTAAAATGGTAAAATATCTATAATGGTAATAATAAATAAAACGAAGTCAATAATAAGTGGAGTATTCATCTTCTTCCACCAAATGCTAAAGGAAAAATAAGGGTTAGAAGCTTTTTCACATTCGGCTAGTATTGTTCATAATTAAGGTATGTTTTTGTTTCGATTTTTGATGATTTCTACGTTTTTGATATCGTTGCTTTGTGTTTTATCAAGCCCATGTCTTAATTTTAGAATTTGATGAATATTTTGAGATATGTCATTGATGAATATGTGAGCTTTGTGTTGTTAGCTGGTAGAAAATGAAAGATATGTGAAAGATTAACATAGTTGGTCTTTGAATTTTTGGTGAAATTGGATAATTTGGGCTAAATTGTGAAAATAATATTTTGAGGGACTAAAATGTGAAATAAATGAAATATATGGACTTGTACGAGTATAAGGAGAATTCGGCCTAAGCATGGTATAATGAAATTATGTGTATTTTGTGATTTTATGAAATAGAGACTAAAGTGCCGAAACGTGAAAATGTGAGGGCTATTTTGTAAAATGCCCTAAATATGTGTGTTTGGACTAAATTAAATAAATTGGTGATTGAATGAGCTAAATTTGAATATGTATAGAACAAGAAAGGAGAGATTCGGATCGAGATCGAGGCAAAGATAAAGTACTCGATTGATTGACAAGTCTAGGTATTTCGACGTCTGAGGTAAGTTCGGATATAATACATGTTGCTAAAATATGTTTTAGTATTATGGAATGATTATATATATGATTATGAGATTAGAAATGCTATGTGCGGAATTGAATTAGATGGCACTAAGTTTGCGTAATTGAAATCGAAACAGAGATGAATAGCACTGTGTGTGCAAAGTTATGGAAGCTTCGGCTTATTGATTTGGCACTGTGTGTGCGATACCAAGATAAGTCAGTTAAAAGAATAGGCACTAAGTGTGCAATGACAAATATGCTTCGGCTAAGAATTTGGCACTAAGTGTGTGATTAAATTAAACGGATAACAAAGGTTGATCGAAATGTAATATCGATCATTGAGTAGCTTGGAAGTTGAATAGCTATGTGTTGGCTAAGGTATGTATATAAACTTTGTGGTTGATGAGATTATATATGAATTTATGAATGGTTGAATGAGTATTTTAGCTATGGATGATATGGTATGAATATTTAAGAATTGATCTATGTGATGGATTTACTTGTTTAATGAGTTTGGATTGTTAATTTGAATGTATTATGTTACGAACTTACTAAGCTTTTGAGCTTACTGTGTGATATTTTTCTCTGTTTTATAGTGTCAGTAAAGCTAGCTCAGATTCGGGGATCGTCAGCGACTTAATCACACTATCGGCAATCGATGTTGATACTTTTGAAAAATGTGTATATATGGTATATGGCATGTGTGGAATAAGTGTATGATAAAATATGGTATATTTCATGCTTGAATTGGTTGATGAGAAGGGCATTTTAAGTATGAATTTGTGGTATGACTAGATGATGCTTTATAGGATTTGAGTTGTGAATATGGTGTTTTGGAATGAACTTATTTGAGTACGAATTAAGTATAAGAATAGATGTCATATTAGATGATTAATTGGAGCTTGTATTGGTATGTTTGATTGCATTTTGAGGTATGAATTGGTTTTGATTTGAGGCTTGCAGATGCTTCAATTTGTGGGAGGCAAATTTGGCCTTAAAAATGGCCTATAATTGCCCACACGGTTGAGCACACAGGTGTGTGGCTCGACCGTGTCTTTCGAATTTGAAATTTGATACAAGTCAGACTCAAACACAAGCAAGACACATGGGCGTGTGACTAGCCGTGTGGATCAAGTCAGTAGCGACTGATCGTTAGATTTCAGAGTTTTAAATTTATATGAATGAGAATGATCGAACCTGGAAACTAACTCTGACAACGATTGAGGCAAGTGCACCTATCGAATAGTAGTATAGCTGAGGCAAGACCAGATTGTCGAACCCAAAGGAACTAAAAGTTATCTAGCCTAAAATAAGTGAAGTTGTTATCAAATCTAAATTTAACTAACTACTAAGCTAAAGACTCAAGAAAAAAAGAACGAATTGGGGAAATACTGTTGGGAAAGCTTAGTTGATCACGATGATACCCTAGAAAGAATCCACCTAGACTTCACTTGTTATCTAACACTGAACCAGACAATTTATTCACTTGACTTGATCCGTAAGATTCCCTAATTTATATTAAACCCTCTCTTGAGGCGAATAACGTCTAACCCTAAGTTGATTAATTGAAATCTCTTTCTAATTAAAACCCCTAGAATCGCATTAACTCGATCTATGGATTCCCATATTAGGTTTCACCCTAATCCGATAAAATCTTGTCACCCTATCTCTAGGCACGCGATAATCTCAGCTTAATTATGCTAGATCTACTCTCAAGAAGGGAATTTTGCTCCTCCACTTAAGCACATCCAACTTGAATCAATATCCCGAAAATATTAACACAAGGATTAAGCACACATAATTAAGAACAAATCAATTATTTATCATATAGTTCAGAAAATAATAACAAGATCCGTCTTAGGTTTCATCCCCTTCAGGTATCTGAAGGGTTTAGTTCATAACAAATAAAGAAAACATCTCAAAACAAAACATAAGAAATCCCTAAAACCCCCTGAAGGAATTGAAGGAGAGATCAGCCGTCTTGAGTAGAATTCCGGCTTCTTGAGATGGATCAACTGGCTATCCTCGAGTGATTCCCACAAATCTGACCTTTTCGGCTTGGCTCCTTGGCCTAGCTCACAGCCCCCTTCCAGGTTGCACTTTAGGGGGTTTATATAGGCTCTTGGAATGTGTTTCTTTGGCCCTAAGTATCCTTTTTCGATTGAAATTGCTCTTTGCCACGACAAGGACACGGACATGGCACATGCCCGTGTGAATGGTCTTTAAGCCGTGTTTGGATTTCTTTAATGAGGCATGGCCGTGTGAATCGGGATCAAGCCGTGTTCTAGTTGCTCAATGAGGCACGGCTGTGTGGTCTTGGGCCCAGGCCGTGTCGATTTCCTCTTCGGCCTAATTTGGTTCGTTCTAGGCCCGTTTCTCATTCTTTCCATCCTTGGGTGCTTTCCTGAGTATAAGTCATGAAAAGAAAGGATTAAAAGCACCCTTTTACATGAATCAAGGAATAAATCATCCGAAAATATGCTAAATGTGGGATTAAAATATGTTACTTTTACGATTTATCAGCGACCATGGGCTGGACACACGGGCGTGTGACTGGCCGTATGGTGCAAGTCAGTGTCGACCACGGGTGAGGCACACTCAGGCCGTATGGACAAGTTAGTATGTATGCTCTGTTTTGCCATGGCTTGGACGCACGGGCGTGTGATCTCTGTAACTTAGAGAATTTCAGAAATTATCGTATGAGTTTAGTTTAGTCCTGACCCCTTTCTAACACGTGTTTAAGGTCTCGTAAACCTCATTAAGGGACTATATGATTGTAAATTATGTTGTTTGAATGACTTGTGCTGGAAATGATATGAAATGTTTGGAATTGATTAGTAATGCCTCTTAAACCTAGTCCGGCGACGGTTACAGGTTAAGGGTGTTACAACAATAGAGTTCAGCATTTACGACCATATAAAGCTTCGTACGGTACCATCTTTATGCTCGATTGAAAACTATTGTTATACGTGAATTCAACTAATGGTAAATATTTTTTCCAGTTTCCTTCAAACTCTAAAATACAACAATGAAGCATATCTTCGAGAATCTGAATAACTCTCTCGGATTGACCATCTATTTGAGGATGAAAAACAGTACTAAAGTGCAACCGTGTGCCCAAAGCTTCTTGCAATCTCTTCCAAAATCGCGACATAAACCTCGAATCTCTATCCGAAAGAATTGAGATTGGCACCTCGTGCAATCTAACAATCTCAAATATGTACAATTCAACTAATCTATCGAGTGAAAAGTCTGTACGTACCGGAATGAAATGTGCAGATTTCGCCAGTTGATCAACAACAACCCAAATAGCATCTTTTTTTTTCAGTGATAGGGGAAATCCTAATACGAAATCCATCGTAACTCTATCCCATTTCCATTCTGGTATCATCACTGGCTGTAGTAAACATGAAGGCACTTGATGTTCGGCTTTTACTTGTTGACAAACCAAGCATCTCGACACAAATTCTGAAATGTCTCGTTTCATGCTCGACCACCAGTACAACTGTTTCAAATCATTGTACATCTTAGTACTCCCCGGATGAACAGACAAGCTACCACTATATGCTTCGTGTAAATTTTTCTGAATAAGCTTGGAGTTTCTCGGTACACAAATTCTACCTCGGAACAGTAAATAGTCATCGAATCCGATCTGATACTTTAAATCAATAGTCGACTCACATTGTAATCTTTTAGCCTGTAACTCATTATCATATTTTTGAGCTTCACAAATTACCTGAAGAAATATCGGTTTAACTTTTAACTCAGCTAAAATTGAACCATCATTGGATAAGGTTAACTGTGTGTTCATCACCCGCAAAGCAAATAAAGATATTCTACTCAAAGCATCCACGACCACATTCACTTTTCCCGGATGATAATTAATCACTAACTCATAGTCTTTCAACAACTCGAGCCATCTTCGTTGTCACAAAATAAAATCTTTTTGAGATATTAGATACTTCAAGCTCTTGTGATCGGTAAAAATATGGCACTTCTCACCGAATAAATGATGTCGCCAAATTTTCAATGCAAAAAACAATAGCAGCCAACTCTAAGTCGTATGTCGGATAATTCTTTTCATGTGGCTTCAATTGTCTGGAAGCATAAGCTATCACTTTGCCTTATTGCATCAAAACACATCTCAAACCGTTCAATGACACATCAATAAAAATTACAAACTCTTTACCTGACTCAGGTTGAACTAAAACTGGTGCTTCAGTCAACAGTGCTTTCAACTGTTCAAAACTCTTTGGCATTTCTCGGACCACTCAAATTTCACATCTTTCTGTAACAAACGAGTCACTAGTGTAGCAATCATCGAGAACCCTTTTACAAAACACCGATAATAGCCAGCTAATCCCAGAAAACTTTTGACCTCGGATACATTTCTTGGTGGTTTCCATTCAACAATTGTTGAAATTTTACTTAGATCAAATCGGATGCCTTCCATCAAAGCAATGTACCCCAAGAATCCAACCTCTCTGAGCCAAAACTCGCATTTGATGAATTTAGCAAACAGTTGCTTATCTCTCAAGGTTTGTAATACAATTTTCAAATGCTCGGCGTGTTCAGATTCGTCTCAAGAATAGATCAAAATGTCATCAATGAATACAACAACAAATCTATCCAAATATGGTCTAAAAATACTATTCATCAAATCCATAAAAACTGCATGAGTGTTAGTTAATTCGAATGGCATAATAAGAAATTCATAATGCCCGTACCTTCTTCTAAATGTAGTTTTCAGCACATTCGATTCTTTAACATACAACTGATAATAGCCAAATCGCAAATCAATCTTTGAAAATATTGTCCTGCCTTTCAACTGATCGAATAAATCATCAATTCTCGGCAAAGGATACTTATTCTTAATTGTAACCTTGTTAAGTTGACGATAATCGATACACAATCTCATCGATCCATCTTTCTTCTTTACGAATAGAACTGGTGCACCCCAGGGCGAAATACAAGGTTGCGCAAAACCTCTATCTGTTAACTCTTGCAACTGAGCTTTCAATTCTTTCAATTCTATTGGAGCCATTCTATACAGAGCTATCGATATCGGTGATGTTCCCAGTACTAATTCAATAGCAAACTTGACCTCTATGATCAGTGGCAACCTAGTTAACTCTTCTGGAAACACATCCGGAGAAGCCACTGGCACTGATTCAATCTTCGATTCAGACACTTTTGTATCCAGTACATATGCAAGATAAGCATCACAACCTTTCCTCACATAATTCTGAGCTCGCCTCGTCGTTATCACTATAGGCAGCCTATTCGAGTCATCGAATTCAATTCAAAGAATTTCACTATTCTGACATTTCAACTCAATAGTCTTTCGTCTACAATTCACAACAACATCATGCAGAGTCAACCAATCCATACCCAAGATCACATCAAATTCATCAAATGGTAAAAGCATTAAATTAGCCGGAAAACAATAACCTTGAGTCATCAAAGGACAATTCTTGCAAACTTTATCAAGTAGGACATACTTGCCTAAGGGGTTCGATACATTAATCACAAATTCAGTAGACTCAACACGTAAACTCTTACTAAACACTAAATTCTTACCAACATACGAAAGAGTCGATCTAGGATCAATCAAAGCAATTACATCATGTCATAGAGAGAAAATGTACCGGTGATAACATATGGTGATGAAGCATCTTCGCGAGCATGAATAACAACTTAATTTAAATCCAAAAGCCTAACACATACTCAATTCAAAGGTTAGACATGAATTTCATCAATTTCTTCGATTCAATGATTGTATAGTTCACGTACATACATGTACTAATTCATATCAATTTCATATTCTTCCAATTCATCGATATACCCATTGAACCATTCAGAATAATATCGGATACTCGGGAATCTCGCACCCTAAGTGCCAATACATGGTCGAAACCATCTCAATCTCATATCTCATATAATGTTCACTCTCGAGCTATCAACGGGTCTGCTCACACAAGCTGACGGTCAAGACGTAACTACACAGTGCTGCTCACACAAGCTGACAAGAATCCATAACACATGCTGGAAAATTCAGCCACCGGTAGAATGTACGGACTACCACCCAAACACAATAACCCCTAATGACATGTCATTTGTATCCTATCTATTGCTATGGTTCTACTGGGATTTTACATTGCTGAATCTTAGTCGAACATTTTGGTGAGGTTGTATTCATTAACAATATAATTATAAAGCATTTAAAACACAATTACATTAATGCTTATTAACATACGAACTTACCTCGATCAAAAAAATGTCGAAAAAGGATCGACTAGTCCAATACTTTATTTTTTCCCCGATCTAGATCCATACGTTGCTTTTCTTGATCTGTATAATCAAATTTAACTCATTTAATTATCATTCTATTCAATTTAATCCAAATTCCATATTATGGAAAAATTACACTTTTGCCCCCTAAATTTTGAATTCTTTACAATTTAGTCCCTAGCTCATAAAAATGCAAATTCATGTAATTGAGTCCACATCCATGCTATCCGAATTTTACCTATTCTCATAGCAGCTCATTTTTTTTCATTATTTCACACATTTTCCACATAATTTTCACATTTCTCAATTTAATCCCCAATTGACAATTTTATCAAAAATCACTTAACAAATGTTGTTTATCTAACAACACCTATTCATTTTCTATCATCAAACATCAAAATACATGCATATTCATCAACGGGAAAATTCTAAACCTTTAACAGTTTTGCAAATTAGTCCCTGGACTAGCTAGACTAAGTTACAACGACTCCAAAACCATAGAAATCATAAAAAACGGAACAAAAAATACTCACATGCAAGGCTAGGATAGATGGTCGACTGCTTCAAGCTATTCCTATGGTGTTTTCAGGTTGAATTTTCGGCTAAGGAAGTAAACAAAGATGATAGCCTTTATTTTATCATTTTTACTAACTTTAATTATTAAATTACTTAAATAACCTTTAATTAAACAATTAAAAATCACTTAAATGATGTCCATCTTTGTCCATTAATAATATTAATGGTCTAATTACCATTTAAGGCCACTCATATTCAAATTTCATAACAATTTGACACCTTTTACTTATAGAACTCTAATCTTGCACTCTATGTAATTTAGTCCTTTTTACCAAATTAAGCATGCAAACAATAAAATTTCTTAACGAAATTTTTACACAATCATACTATCATGATGTAGACCTCAAAATAATAATAAAATAAGTATTTTGACCTCGGATTTGTGGTCCCAAAATCACTATTCTGATTTGACTAAAAACGGGATGTTACATGTTTGGCTTTAACTTGCTAGAAAACTAAACATCTCGATACGAACTCTGAGATCTCTTGTTTCATACCTAGCTACCAGTACATTTGTTTCCAATCACCGTACATTTTATTGCTACCAGGATGAATAGACAAGCTAATACTATGGGCTTCCTGTAAAATTTTCTGAACGAGATCAGAACACGAATTCTACCTTTGAAGTACAAACTACCATCGGAACCAACATAAAAATCTGAATCAGGTGTCGTCTCAATCTGTTTACGGTTAGCTGTCAACACGTTGTCACATTTCTGAGCTTCGTAAATTTATTGTAAGAACATCGGTCTAGCTTTTAACTCAGCTAAAATCAGACCATCATCAATCAACTCAAATCTCGTATTTAAAGCTCACAAAGCAAACAGTGACTTTCTACTCAAAGTATCAGCAACAACATTAGCCTTTCCTGGATGATAATCAATGTTTAAATCGTAGTCTTTCAATAACTCGAGCCATCTGTGCTGTCTCAAATTTAAATCTTTCTGTGACATCAAGTACTTCAGACTTTTATGATCCGTGAAGATATGAATTTTTTCTCCGTATAAATGGTGGTGCCAAATCTTTAAAGAAAACACAATCTCTGCAAGCCCTAAATCATGAGTCAGATAACTCTTTTTTGTACGGTTTCAATTTTCTAGAAGCATACGCTATCACCTTACCCTCATACATCAAAACATAGCCCAAACCGTTTAATGAAGCATCAATATAAATCACAAATTCTTTACCCAACTCTGGCTGAACTAACATCGGTGTCTCAATTAACAATGTTTTCAATTGATTAAAGCTTTGTTGACATTTCTCTAACCATTCAAACTTAACATCTTTTTGCAACAATCTCGTCAACAGTGTAAAAATCATCGAGAATCCCTTGATGAACCTTCTGTAATATCTGGCTAAACCATGAAAACTTCTAACCTCAAATACATTTCTCGGAGGCTTCCAATCTATGACAGTTGAAATTTTGCTCGGATCCACTCTAATGCCATCGGCTGATACAACATGTCCCAGAAATCCTACTTCCCGAGGCCAGAATTCAAATTTGCTAAACTTAGCGAACAATTGTTTTTCACGTAAAGTTTGCAAAAAAATTCTCAAATGCTCAGCATACTCTGTCTCATCTCGTGAATAAATCGGGATATCGTCAATAAATACCACAACAAATCTGTCTAAGTACGGTATGAAGATTCTGTTCATCAAGTCCATAAATCCTACAAGTGCATTAGTCAAACCAAACGGCATCACAAAGAATTCACAATGTCTGTATCTGGTCCTGAACACAGTTTTTGGCACATCTAAATCTTTAACTCACAACTGATAATAACCAGAACGAAGATCGATCTTTGAGAACACTATCGCACCTTTCAACTGATCAAACATTGTAATAGCCTGATTTAGACCTTAATTGGAACAGTGGGTTCGGGACCACAAATTTGAGTCAGAAAAATATTTAATATTATTTTCCAAGCTTAAAGTAAGTGAATTGATATGTGTGAAAATTTTGCATGAAAATTTCATCGTTTGAGTGCCGATTTGTGAAAAAGGACTTAACCGCGTAAAATGCAAACGTGACTTGCTAATTGTTAAAGTGCTATATTGTTATGATTTTAATTATGTGGGGTCCTTATGTGGTAAGTTGGCCATTGACTAATAGCATGGACGGTTTGGGGCTTAAGTTATAATGTTTTTATATTATTTTATAAAGGTTAATATAGTAAATTATGTGTTAAAATGAAATTAAATAAAATAAAACATAAAACCATGCATTATGTACATAAACTTTGCCAAAACTTTAAAGGAAAAAGAAAGAAAATTAGCTAGCTACATTCGGCCTTGTCCAAGCTTGATTCAAGGTTCGTTTTTTTTTTTAAGTTTTTGATAATTTTTACGTTTTTGAGATTGTTGCTTCGTGTTTTAGCTAGCCCATGCTTTGATTTTCAGAATTTATGATGAATTTGAGATTTTCCATTATTGAAAGCTTGATGATTTTTGTGTTTGATGATGGAAAATAAATATGTGCTGATAGATTATCATATTTAATTAAGTGATTTTTAGTAAAAATGCCTAATTGGGATTAAATTGTAAATTTTGTAAATTGAGTGGTCAAAATGTGAAATAAATGAAATAAATGGGCTACTAGGGACCTTAGTGAAATTCAGCCAAGCATGGGTGTGGTGAAATTTTCAATATTTTGTGTTTTGTGAAATAGGGACTAAATTGTAAAAATATGAAATGTTAGGGGCTAAAATGCAAATTGCCCATTTATATGTTCTTAGATGAAAAATGAATGAAATGTTGAATAAGTATGTTAATTTTGATATTAATTAGATTGGCAAAAGCGAAATTCGGATCTAGATCGAGGGAAAGTCAAAATATCAGATTAGTCGACTTAATTTGTCATTACTACGAACGAGGTAAGTTCGTATTTTAAATAGACATTACAAAATCATGTTATAAATGAATATTATTTGTATGATTGAATTCAATGCCGAATGGTAATGCAAATGTATGTATTTTGAATAATTTATAATATGCTATTATGATATTGAATTGTTTGAGAAGCAAAATATATGAATACGAGAAAGTTCCGATAACGTGACGACGTCCGAAAAGCCCCGTACGAGCCCTAGGGATAGTAGAGGATACATATTTCATGACATAGGATTTCGAGATATGATTTCGTGTAAGTCCACGTCTGGGATGTTGGCAACGATTTGAGATATCGTGTAAGACCATGTCTGGGACACTGGCATCGATTAGAGATTACGTGTAAGACCATGTCTAAGACATCGACATCATATATGATTTCGTGTAAGACCCTGTCTGGGACAGTGGCATCGATATTTGATTACATGTAACACCACATCTAGGACGTTGGCATTGTACGAGCTTTACGAGCTATTCGAGTATCCTTATTAATTCTGAACGGTTCAACAGACATTCCGAGAAATAAGTGATTAAGTGAATGACATTCTAATTCAAGTACGTTGAAATGTATACAATAGTTGATAATGAAAGGTAAGTATATATGTGCAAAGAATGTTATGTGATGTATATGCAAATGAAATGTGAATATGTGCAAATAAAACATGAACAAATGAATAAGATGTGATTTATAAAGTGGCATATGTGAAATTGTCAAATACTATATGAATGAAAGGTGAATTTGGGTATAAATGATGATATGTGATTCATATGAGAAAAATATGTGATAAATATTTTATTTCCCAAAATGTGCTCATTTGGCTATATGAAAGTGAGAATTGAATGTTATATGAGAATTTAATTGAATAAGCTTGTGAAAGCTAAAGTTAGTAAGTAAGTAAGTATATTATTGAATGGTGATGATTTGATATGAAACCATGTTATAAACTTGAGATAAGTTGTGTTTTGGCGTGCAATTTAGCATATCATGCTTATGGCATTGTAATGAAATTATTTGTTATGTTAAGTTTATTAAGATACGAGCTTACTAAGATTTCAAAGCTTACTCTGTGTGTTCTTCCTATGTTTATAGATTTTCGGAGATTTGCTCAGGTTGGAAGTCGGCGAAGATCACATCACACTATCTGGCTAATGATTTCGGTATTTATACACTTTATGATTTGGTTATATGGCATGTATAGGCTTTATGACTGTTTGATGAGTATTCGTAATTTGGGCAAATGATGCCTATGTGTTTGATACAATTTACCATGAGATGTGGCTTGAAAATCGATGTTAATTTTGATGTGTATATGTTGCCTTATGTAATGGCATAGTTTGGTATGGTTGATGGTGGTTCAAGTTGTGTTACTTGATTATTTAGTAGGTGTTGAATAATTGTTTATTATGCATGATCTTAAACTTGATCAATGAATGGTTAGTAGATGATTTATAAGTCGAGCTTGGTGTGTGATTGATGATAAAACACATATTTAAAATTGGTTGAATTGATGAATGTGATATGTGATTTGGTATATGATGGAATAAGTGTGAAATGAGAAATGAATCATGTTGACTTTGGTATGTGTTTTGTATAGGAAATGGTTATGATTTGAGTTGATGAAATGGAGAGAATTGGTATGGCATATTTGGTGTATAAAATAACATATTTTGGCTGCCTATTAATTGTATTGAAATGGTACAAAATGATATGGTTTAGGTGTGCATGAAGAGGTGAGAAATATGGCTTAAAACAAGCCTAATTTCGTGCCACACGGCCTGAGCACACGGGCATGTGACTCAACCGTGTGACCACTGCTACTTAAAATAAAACGAGTCAGTGTGTTCCATGGTCTAGACACACGGGCATGTGACTGGCCGTGTGACCAAGTCAGTAGCCTCCTTAATTTTCACATGGCCTAACATACGGACGTGTCTTGTGGACGTGTGGACAAGTCAGTATGTATGCCCTATTTTGCCACGGCCTAAACACCGGTGTGTCTAAGCCGTGTGAGGCACACGGCCTGCCCATACGGGCGTGTGACCTCTATAACATTGAAAAATGTTTAAGTTTCGAAAATATTTGTATGTACTCGGTTTAGTCCTAACTCCTTCCCAATGCATGTTTAAGGTCTCGTAGACCTTCTAAAGGGACTCTATGTGTATATTTCGCTATGGAATGTTTGTGAATATTTGATGTTAGAGAAATGTCTGTGATATGATCTGATATGTCTGGTAACGCCTCTTAACCTTATTCCGATGACGGATATGGGTTAGGGGTGTTACAAACATATCATCAATAGTGGTAATGGATACTTATTCTTAATCGTCACCTTGTTGAGTTGTTGATAATCAATACATAATTGCATAGATTCATCCTTTTTCTTAACAAATAACACAGGAGCACCCCAAGGAGAAAAACTGGGCCAAGCAAAGCCCCTATCTATTAACTTTTGCAACTGTGCTTTCAATTCCTTCAGTTCTGTAGGTGCGATTCTGTACGGGGCAATCGATATCGGGGATGTTCCCGACACTAATTCAATAGCAAACTCAACTTCTCGTGTCAGCAGCAATCCTAGTAATTCCTCTAGAAATACATTCAAGAACTCACTTACAACCGAAATCGATTCTAATTTCAATTCTGAAACCCTAGAATCAACTATGTAAGCGAGATTATATTTTTAACATATTTTTGTGCTGTCATAGCTGAGATTATATTAGATATACCATCCAATCTGTCTAACACAATTCGGATCTGTTTACCATCCCGACATTTTAGCACAATATGTTTTCTTCTACAATTCACAATAGCATCATGCAAAGTCAACCAGTTCATACCCAGAATCACATCAAACTCACCAAAGGGTAACAGCATCAAACTAGTGGGGAATTTGTAACCCTTAATTTTTAGTGGACAAGATCTACATAATTGATTAACTAATACACATTGACCTAGGGGATTTGTAACTTTAAGAGTATACTCAATTAATTCGACAGGTATTTTCTTTTTGTCTACTTATGTAGTGCATATTTACGAATGAGTTGGTCCAAGATCAATCAACGCATATACATTAATATCAAAGAGAGAAAAAGTACACAAAAAAATCTGGAGCAGTAGCTTCCTCTCGAGCTCGGATTGCATAGGCTCTGGCTTGTGTTCTCGCTTCAGATCATTCGTTCGTCTCGCTGTTCCTTCCTCGATCGAGAGGAGTATTTCTAATGTTTCTAGACTGTCTACCCCTCTGAGAAGTTGCTTCGGGTTTGTTTGATTGATTTTCGAAATCATTTTGCTTCTTCGGATAGTTACGAAGGAAATAGTCAGTAGACCCACAATGAAAAAAAGCTCCCAATTTTGAACTAGTCCAAAATGTCTTTTAGGAACGGTTCTCTCCACATTCCTTACACTTCCAACACTTTTAGCTGGAGAATTGACTAACTGGAAATTGCTTTGCCTTGGTTTTTCTCTACTAACGAACTCTGAAGGAGCAGCTGATCGACTAGTGTCACTTTTAAATTTCTTCGAGGGAGAAGTTTAAGCTGGCTTGAATGACCCCCTTTTCTTAAAGCCTCTAAATTTCGAATCTGACTTTCATTTCTTTTACAAATCTCCTCAACTTTCTGACCCCGTTCTGAAAGTTCTACCAATTCTCGTAACTTTAATTCTACTAAAACCATACGGATCTCATCATTGGATATGATGTTATGAGCATATTTGCTTAGCTGCACAAATTCACGTTCATACTTAGCTACAATCTGGTTCCTTGTTTTAACTCAAGAAACATTTTCTTTTTCTGGTCTATGAACAATCGGGTAACATACTTTTTCTTGAATTCATTCTGAAAGAAATCCCAATTAACCCGATTATCCGATACCATTGTACTCAAAGTATGCCACCACAAATACGTCCAATCTTTCAGTAAAGACACCGCACACCTCAAGCAATCTTCAGGGGTGCACAATAACTCCACAAAAACTCTCTTTGTGTTCAATAGCCAATACTCGGCTTGTAAATGATCATCATCTACCGTACCTCTGAACTCTTTTGCTCCACATTTCCAAATTTTTTCTACAGATACTCAAGTAACAGTTGCGGCTACAGGGTTTGGAATATTCAGGAGTGCCTAGGGAGGCACGACAGGGGATGGAGGTGGCAGAGTCGCAAGATTTGTTTGCTTAAACTCATAGAACCATTGGTTCATCATTCCAAGAAATACATTTTTCATCTCATCACCAATGGATTGTGGAATAGGTGCACTATTACTTGCCTTAGGATTCGAACCTTGAACATTACTTTCAGCTTCGTTAACTATAGCTCGATTCGATTCAGCTGAAATCTTGAATCTATAAGAAATAAAATGTTAGAACAGATCAGAAGCCTCACACTATCACAGGGTATATGTGGCATGTATATACAAAACTTTACATTGTTACGTCAGTCCTAGAATCGACTAAACCAAAGCTCTGATACCACTAAATATAACACCTCTAACCCGTATCTATCGCTGAAATAGGGTTACAGAGTATTACCATAAAATCGTAACTTTAAAACATACATTTAGTACCTCTATATATACATGGCATAATTCATACATATACATGCATAGCATCCATTAATCGAGCCCTCAAGGCCTTAGAAACACTTTAGAAATGATTCGGGACTAAATCGAGAACTTTTGGAACATTTAAGAAAAAGTTGGAAAATTTGAACTGCAGAGGTCACACGCTAGTGTGCCTAGGCCGTGTGACTCGTACTGTTGAGACACATGCCCGTGTCTCAGGCCGTGTAACAATCAAAATAGGGACACACGACTGTGCCCCAGCTAATGTTCGTGCCCGTGTAACTCCCTGAATTGGGTCACACAGCCAAACCACATGCCCATGTGCCAAGCCGTGTAACTCTCGAAATGGCCCCAAATGCCCGTGTGCCAAGCCTTGTAACTGTCTAACTTGAATGCCTTTAATACCTACAGGGGACACACAGTTATGTCGTACGGTTGTGTGTCACACACTACTGAAATACACATCCGTGTCTTAGGCCGTGTGGACATGAAATTGTCCAAAATCAAGCCATTTCCATTACCAAGCCAAATGTGTACCTACAAGCAATTTACCCCCATGGCCAAGGCAACAAAAACATACCAAAACATGCTTAAAATTGACCAATTCAAATGACCAAATCTATTCAACCAATACGCCATATAAGGCACCTCAATCAAAATCAAACAAACTTATCTAAACATATGCATTACCACATTTAAAACATACACAACTAATTCAATATCATCTTAAAGCATGCCACAATTGAGACCACAAGTAACTCAACGTAACATACCATTCTAATGTCCTAAAAACAACCAACCAATGTGCCATTCACAGACACCACGATTATATCCAACATCAACAACTAAAACAGTAAGCATTGATCCATTTCTAGCATAGCACTTAATTCACTCACAAACCAAAACAAATCACATGTGTTCAATTTCATACCATTCTAATTGTACCAAAAAGATATATATTTACAATCTTAATAAAGTGCCTAACAACTTAGTTTAGTATATTGTCATATTATACCAAAACGACCTATATAACCACATATACATGCCGCTACCTTAAGAGACAAAATAACTACCAACTTCGATGGATAGTGTGAGCCAAAGGTTCGATCCGTCCAAAAGTCAGCAACAATGATCTACAAAACAATCAACAAAAATGAATAAGCTTATAGAGCTTAGTTAGAACATAATATATCATTAAACTTAATAACAATTGAAATACAACTCATATTTTACTCAATTAAAAGTTACCGGAGTGTAAACAGGGGCATGTATGTGCAATTTAGGGCTACCAAAGTACAAATAGGGGCACGTATGTGTAATTCATGGGTACCAAAGTCCAAGAAAGGGCACGTATGTGCAATCCAGGGGTACCAAAGTACAAATAGGGGCACGTATGTGTAATTCAGGGGTACTTGTAACACCCCATACCAAGTCCAAAGCTGGGACTGGATACGAGACATTACCATACTTGAAACATACATAAACGTGTACTTACGGGCTATAAAATTTCGTTTTGATTTAAACACTTTTCTTTCTTAGTCATAATATGCATTACAAGGGCCTACGAGGCCTTAAACTCACATCCAGAAACTTTTACGAACTTAGAAAACTTTTCATGGAAATAGGAATCTCACGCCCATATGAAATGGGACACGCCCGTGGGGTCAGGTCGTGTGGTCACACACGCCCATGTCCCTACCCTGTATATAATAACTTGGATATTCTGCTTGTGTCACACGGCCTAAGAACACGCCCGTGTTCTCTACCTGTGGTGAACACTGACCATCTCACACGGACTAGGCATGCTCGTGTGGCTAGCCCGTGGTCTATTCTGACTTAAAACACTAACATCCAGGGGACACAAGGCCTATTAATACACCCATGTAGGTTGACCGTGTGTCTACCCATGTGGACACTTAAAAGCTATTTTCCAGGCCATTTACCACCCTGAAATCAGAATCAATCATATGCCCAATTCAATAACTCAAATACTTCATCAAACATGAATGATAATACATAATTCATCGACCTTGATATATATATATATATATATATAAATTTAGCAAATATTGGCCAATCTCATTAACCATATACAAAAGAATAATGACTTAATAACCAACACCTTGGCTCCTCTTAAGACATAATTCAAAATGAGACGTTTCCTATACATGCCTTACTTAATATAAACAACTGGACTGTACCAAAATAGTGATTGATAGTGTGTTCCGAGCTCCGACGTCAATGATCCACGAGTTAGCTTGGCGAGACTATAAGGAAAGAAGGAAATAAAGAGGTAATCATTTAGCTTAGTAAGTTTGCATGTAATGCATATAGCAATATGACTACTTAACATAACTCAACCATCATAAAATGATAGCATCACAATTCCCAAGTGCTAGAGCTTACTTACTCTTACTTATTCATACTCATCTCATGTTAATTACTCGTCTTATGCTTGTAATGTAAGTAAGATGCCTATATCACTTAATCATATAAATTAGTATACTTTGCTAATGTAAGCATAAACTCAAACTTCATCTTTCTTAGCTTGAAGAATATTCTTATTCAACTATGACTTGATAATAGCTTTACGAGCTTAACTTTCTTGTTATCTCATTCATTCTTTACTCTTTTGCCCGATGAATTTATCGAAATAACGGAGGATACTAAATCTATCATACATATGTCTCGATGCCAATGCCACATCCTAGATATGGTCTTACATGGGATCTCTTAACTTGGTGTCGATGCCATGTCTTGACACGGGCTTATACAAAGTCTTCCTTGGGTGTTTCCTTGGAAACTTACCATTACCATGTCTCGACATGGGCTTACGTGGTATCTTTACTTAGTGAAACTTGTCAATGCCATGCCTTGGCTTGGACTTACATGGGATCTTTATCTCATGATAATTTTTCAATGCCAAGACTTTTCTTGGACTTACATGATATCTTTGCTTTATTGCCGATGCCATGTCTTGACATGGTCTTATACGGGCTTTCTTGTCTCATGTTGTAGATTAAGCATCCTCGGTAATCCACTTCAATCAGGACTTTCATGTACTTAATTTCATTAATTTCCTTGTTCAAACATATTTAAACAACTTCATGGAAATAATGTACAATATATAACAATATAATAAGCAATTCAACGAAAATACTCATGAAGCTTAAAGATCATACAAACTTACCTCGATATACAAAATGTATGAAGATAGTCAACTTAGTCCACGACTTTGTTCTTGCCTCAGTTACGATTCGAGCTCCGTTTTTCTTGATCTATAATAATAATTTAACTCATTTAATACTCAAATTGGCTAAATTAACTCATAATTCATACTTTGGAAAAATTACTATTTTGCCCCTAAACTATCTCATTTTTACACTTTTTCCCCAAGGCTCGTAAAGTGATTTTTATTCAACTTTCTTGTATTTCATGCATAGCTGATTCATTTTATCAACTATAGCAATATTCAATTCTCACTATTTCTCTCATGTATGACCAATTTCATAACTTTTACAAAATAGTCCTTACTAGCATTTTTCATGAAATTCACTTAGAAAAAGATGTTTATTCTACATCAAACTCTCATAATCTTCCACAAAACATCAAAATACATGCATGTCATACATGGGTATATTTTCGAACATGGATCCTAGCTCAAACTATAGCTAAAAATAGCTAAATCATGTTACGAGGACTTCAAAAATACGAAGAATATTAAAAATGGGGCTAGGATGCACTTACTAGGAGCTTGAAAAATTGAACAAACCCTAGCTATGGAGTTCTTCAAAATTCCGGCTAAGCTTGAAGAAGATGAACATGAATTTTGACTTATTTCATCCTTTTTAATCATTAATTAACCAAATGACCAAAATACCCTTTTTACTAAACATTCAAAAATTACTAACTCATGTCCATTTTTGTCCAAAAATTAGAAATTGGGCAAATTGCTATTTAAGGACCTCTAATGAAACCCAAATCTATTTCATACTAAAAGCTTCTAGAATTTCATATTTTGCAACTTTTACAATTTAGTCCTAATAGACCATTCAATCACAATTTAATAGAATTTCTTCATGAAACTTTAATACTATGATGTGAACATCTCATAAACCTTACAACTCACATTTCTACCTCGGATTTGTGATCTCGCACCACTATTCCGACTAGGCCCTAAATCAGGCTGTTACAGTACTGAAGTCCAATCAGGGGCACATATGTGTAATTTAGAGGTACCGAAGTACAAACAGGGGCACGTATGTGCAATTTAGGGAATAATTAACTATAAGCATTTAATTACATAACTATAATATAAAAATATACAATTAGAAATTCATTTACATATTGGAATACTATGAACTTACATTGACAACTAGAGCGTACAAATACAATCGAGCTAATCCGTGATTTTTGCCTTTCCTCGATTTAGATCCGATTATGACATATCTTGATCTAAATAAATAATTATATTCAATTAAGTATTTCAATAAATCTCAACATTCAATTTAAACCATAATTCACATTTATGCATAATTATAGTTTTGCCACTAACATTTTAACTTTTTTACAATTTAGTCCTTAAGCTCATAATTTAAAATCTAAGCATGTTCATCCCTAATCCATGTTGGCTGAATTATTTAAGGACCCATGTCAACGCATATAAATCATTATTTCACAATTTCACCACGAATTTTATTACTTTTACAAATAAGTCCTTAAGTAACGTTTTCATCAAAAATCACTTTACAAAACATGTTTATTCATCCACAAAGACTCATAACCTACCATCAAACTTCAAGAATCATGCAAGAGCTTTCATATTAAAACCCTATATCTTTAACAGTTTTGCAAATTAGTCCCTAGGCTAGTTAGATTAAGCTACAACGATCTCGAAAACATAAAAATCATTAAAAACAGGGTTCAAAAACATACCATGCACTAGACTTTAAGATTGTCAAATGATTATATTTTCCAATGGCTATTTTAGGGTTTCAAATAACAAAAAGATGAAGATGACAACATTTGGTTCATTTTTTATTAATTTTTCTTTTAATTACTAAATTACTAAATTAACCTTTAAAAACTATCATAATTACATTATAACCTATCCATGTACATCCACTATCAGCATATATGGTATAATTACCATTCTGGACCACTAACTTTCATTTCCAAAGTCATTTAACCCCTTTAGCTAATAGAACTGATATTTTACCCTTTTTATGATTTAGTCCTTTTTACTTAGTTAATCATGCAAATATTAAAATTTCTTAACGAAATTTTAATACGACCTTACTAAAGTCCCATAAATGAACTAAAAATTTTACTAGTCAGATTTGTGGCCCCGAAACCACTATTTCGATTTCATTAAAGACATGTTGTTACATGTAAAGGAAGGGAAAGAAAAGAAAGAGGAGAAGAACTAGGGAGAGGAAAGGAAAGTTCGAATGGGATTTGAAAAGAAACATAATTCAAGTATAATTGGGAAAAATTGGACTAAATATTTAGGATTTAGGAAACCTTAGGGGCGGCACATCAATTTTCCTTTAGCTGCCAAAAATAAAATTGCATTTTGGGGAAAAGGGAGGCTCGAATTTGGGTAAACAAAGGAGGGAGGCATGCTCTTAATCGTTATGCCTAAAGCCTATTTCTTGTTAAATTTTTACTCCTAACAATAGTTGCTTTAGTGTGGTTTTCGTCCTAGTTTGCTAAAAATAAAAGAAAAGGAAATCGGATAGGAGTGGCTTGATCTTAAGACCTCTAGGGTATAGGAGTGGTACTTAACCATCAAGACTATTCAATTTCTTGGTTATTTATTTCAATTAGCCCCCTAAATTTTGGGGCGTGACAATGTCTAAGCCATCTTTTGATTAGAATTTGGTTTGAGCATGAAATGTGTTTTCAAACTTATGATTTTTAGCCATCTGGGTAAAAGTATCGATACTAGGGACCAAGGTATCAGTACTTTACCAAATGAATAGTTTTTAAAATGGACAGACTGCCAAATTTGTATCAATACCTATAAAAGTATCGGTACTTATTTGTTAAGGAATGATACTTTTTAAAGGTATCGATAAAAATGGTTTTGTTCTAAATTTCCAAATTTGGCAGATTGCCAAAATGGTATTGATACCATATTTAGTATCGATACCATATTGTTTTTATATATTATTCACAAAAAATTAATTAATAGATTTGACGGCTGTCATTTACAATAAGATTGAAATTTCAAAAATTAAAAAATATAGCTATTAAGAATGATTTAGTTGGAGAACATAAACTAATCTATAACTTTACGCATAGCGCAAGACTAATAACATAAGTTATCCAAACATATTTAACTGCGATTATTGGTCGAGACTAAAATTGATCAAATTAAAGTACAAGTATTAAATCCATAAGTTACACAAAGTACATAATCTAACAGCAGAATTTGACATATCTATACTATTTGTAAAACCTTTTACTGGGTTGGTGTCACCCATCACTCGAATCTCAACTCAATTAGAAAATTACTTTAATGTCTCTCACATTTAAAATAACTTATATTATCTGAAAGTCATTTTATTTTAACAAAAGCTAATAAAAATATGCATATAGTGATATTTGAACTCATGTAAATTAAATTGATAAAATATTAAATTTACCACTCAACTAAAGCTTCATTTTAATATAATTTATACATATTTTTAACATGTACAATTTATTATTTCCATTAGTTTTATATCTACAAAACCACGATAAACAATTGTAGAGTATTTAGTATTGTTAATATTATGTGTTTATGTGTTTAAATTTCGTTTACTCACAATTTAATCTATTTTTTTATTCTAATATGGTACATTTTTTATGCGTTATTATGATTAATTAGTTTCAAACCATGCATTTCATTATTTATTATATGTTATTTTTAAAAACACATTTGTATTCTAAATTTGTGATTATCACACCCATATACGTGTAATAAGATTTTTAATATTTTAATATAACTTTTCACTCCTGCTGACCTGTCTCTAGTACAATTATATGAGCAATTTTTTAAGTTAATTGAATATTTCTTTTCATTTAGTAATCATTCACTCTTTTTAAATTCAAGTAAATAAATTACTACCATTGAGGAAGAGAAATCGATAGTGAATAAAGTTAATTTCTTTTTATATTAGTAACATAAAAACGGCTTTCAAAATAATTGTCTTAAAACTATCAAAATAAAGATTTATTTTTTTTCATTGCTTCTATTGACACAATATTCTATCATCAGTTCACAACAAGAGGTTCCTATCTTGTACACATTTCGTTTCTTTGAACCCCTGCAAAGAAAGATAAACATGATTAGTAGCTTTAGAAGTAATTACCGATTGGTTTTTTGATCTTCCACTAAACAGGTTTCAATAACTAATAGTTCATTATCTTTCCCTTTCAA
Source organism: Gossypium australe (assembly GCA_005393395.2). Classification (NCBI taxonomy): domain Eukaryota; kingdom Viridiplantae; phylum Streptophyta; class Magnoliopsida; order Malvales; family Malvaceae; genus Gossypium; species Gossypium australe. The sequence goes on from CM016624.1 coordinate 78,453,143, forward strand.
GACAAGGTAATCCTTGTACTCTTTGTAGCCAACTCTAAGTGCTATTTTTTTTTTTTTTGCAAAAAAAAAAAGAAAAGCATTTGGACTTCAAGATGTCCTTGGGCTTCACTCCCTTCTTACTATTTTATTTGGGAAAAATCAAATTTTTAGCCATGTTCTTTCCCTGAACTTATTTTTTTCTTCCGTTGTAAGGATATAAAATGATTGCCAAGTTGGCTTTTGGTTTGGTTTGGACTGGTTGCCTACCATTCAACACGAACTTATAAAATTGCAACTCTTTCATGAGCTATGTAAGGTTAAGTTATTTGTAACGTTTCACCGTTTAATTAAACACTAGTCTTCCCACACTCATTTACGGGTCCATTTTTGTTTGTTTTTAATTTGTTTCCTGTGTTTGCTTCAACAGCAGCTATGGCAGCTCTGACTGAATTCTTCTCCCACCTCTACACCATGACCATAGTCTTCTTCACCCTCTTGCGTCTTGAAGTTGAAATCCTTATGAGACCCATCACCGGCGGCGTTTGTGACTCTGAGACACCCCTGATTATAACGGCGCACTACCTGAAACTCATCGAAGAAATGAACCCAACAATTCGTTACTCGAGAAGGTCGTCACGGCCGACGCAGGTGGAGCAGTGTACAGTGTGTTTAGCAGAGCTTGAAGAAGGTGAGAAAGTGAGGAAATTGAAATGCAAGCACAGTTTCCACAAGGACTGCTTGGATAAATGGCTTCAACAACAGTATTGGGCGACTTGTCCACTTTGCAGGACCAAAGTTTTGCCAGATGAGATTGTGGCTAATTATCACAAGCTGCAAAATCAGGTGGATTATGATGAGAGTAGTGATGAAGATATGATCTTCTTGTTATCTGCATTACACGGTAATAGTTTACACAGATTGTAATGATTTTTATACCTATTGGCTAACTGAAGCACACACTCGGTAAACTATTGTAACTTACAACTTTTTTCTTTTCGTTCTTTTGCTTTTGGGTGAATTTTGGTTGATTTCTATAATATATATCTATATTTGCAATCTTGTGAAAACGGAATATCTTTGGCTTCAATTGCTCACTGGAACTAGAACAAATTGCTTGGATTGGAAGACGCATATATAATTTTGTAGCGTGGGAACTACCAAATCCTTGTTTTGGGTATGGAAGGTTCTGATTTTGTGTTATTAGTGTATTGAGGGGCCACAAATTAAGCTCACTTCCAATATGGCTATCTGGGGAAGAATTTATAGAAGCGAGGGTTGGTGATGTAATTTACGGAACAGCTGCATAATAGCTATCAATGCTTAAATACCGCCAACAAGTTGGTAGGCAGTTGCTATAGCTATTGATAAACAGCCTATAGTTGTTAACTCACTATCAATATCTTTCTTTTCAAGGACCAGTGGTTGGTCAAGACACTGTAGTTATTCGTTTATTAAATTCGAAAGTCTAGGCCTATTAATGCAAGCAAAACTTTGATTTTGATTAAATTGTATATATAAAATCTCAATACAAAATCCCATCGCATGAGTATGTTGTGAATAACAAAAGCAGGCACAAACTAGGATTGTAATTGCTTTGGATCACAATGCCATTAAAGTGCCTAAACCCCTGAAAGCTTATCGAACATAAATTTGATTGTCCTCTCCGAGTACAAGCAGCAAAAATTCAACAAAACCAAACCAATTTGGTTCACGCAACTCAAACAAGTGAATGCTGAACTACCTTGAGTAGTTGAGTTGCTGAGTTTCTTATACCCAGCTGTTCTAAACATGGAAGCGCGTACTTAGGTTTCAGGTTTATCTATATGTAAAGCACATAAAATCTGCAGGCGACATGGTTTATGCAGAAGATAACATATTAAGTAGATATTATAAGCTCATTACAAGTATGGAAGATAGTAAATATCGGACACAAACGAAGAAGAGAGAAAGGCATCAGCAAACATACAAAGCTGCATATTCAAGTTTCGGTGAATACATTAGCAAAGTGTACACAGGTAACAAATCAGCGAACAAACGCTTCATTTGGATGAAAATAGATTCAGATAAGGAACCAATCTCAGGAAGGGATAATTGCATATTGTCAGTTTTATATAATGGAATGAAACTAATGGCAAACATTTCCATAATATGGTGAAACAAAAGAGTGTTAAGAACTCCACAATATCATTCACAGACTTCTAACTGAATGATTTTGACAATCTTTCGTAACTTTTCTAGCTTGATAACTGCATAAAACACTTTTGTTGAAATAAGTGGATTCATAACAAGCCTGTAGTCAAGACTGACCTACGAGAATGGGGAGTCGGTCCATCTTTACATTATGTTGTTTTTGTCAATGGCAATATAATTCTGAACTCATAGAAGGCCAAGTGTTTTCAGCTGCTGAATATGCTCAGGTGGGAGAGGAGGAGGAGACCAGTCAGATCCATTCATTTCACCATCAACATCCTCAACAACATATTCCTATTAGAGTACACACAAAACCGAATCATGTTAACCACGCAGCAATTCCACAAGCACAAAAAGAAAGGCACATTTCTAGAGAAACAACGTTTGGGAGCTATTTATAAAATAACTGATGAATCAATTAAAAAAAAAAAGGAAATTTGAATGGAAAATATCATCCTCTCAGAATCTACTTCATCTAAGTTTTGCAAAATGAACAGTATATATGCAACCAGCATAGATGGACCTATAAGCACTGTTGGTATATTTCAAATGAAATGGCGAACAAGCTAGATGTAGAAAGAAACCTAAATTATATGATCTATTGCCACAATTAACACCAAATTTCCTGACAATCCTTACATACAACCTAAGTTAAGCTTTTTGCCTATCCCATTATAGAAGCTGAAATGGTGATGGAAAAACTTTTAACCATAAAACAAACAGGGACAAGGTGGTAATGTTCAGTCCTTTCCATTTCATGTCTTCTTATAGGGGTAGCTTATTCATCTACAAGCTAGCACCTAGAAAATAACTTCCTCAAATAGTTTGGTTGGACCTAGTTGACCTATTGCGGTAAAGAATTGTACTTAATGATACAGAAGTACATGAATCAAAACTGAAGAAATGTCAATGCAACTCACCTTTGTCAGCATTCTTTTTGCGAGTATGTGATAGTGACGCTGCCAAATCCTTTGCCCAACCATTGTAGCAACCAGAACACTATAAAATATGCCAATCACCGTAAATAGTCCGAGCACAATCAATGCCATTATGAACAATAATGGTAGCCCTGCTTCACCAGCACCTCCTAGGCAACCACATTCAGTAGCAGCACTAGCACAGCTTTCAAAGCACGTAGTACAGTCAGTCCACATACAAAGAGTGCCAGGCAAGTGGCAGTCAGCACACATCCTACACGAGTTAAGAGAATAAGCAGATTAATAATTTGACTAGGATTACCTAATTAATAGGCCAATACTCCCATGAATTAATTAGTAAATTACATGTACGTGCTTCATCCCCATAACTAGGCCCTATTCAATAGTTCAATATATCACCTAAATAAGAAGCAACTGCAGTCCATCAAATACTGAAGCTTCTTACTGACCATTTGAAGTTAAATGATTTCCCTAGTAACAATTTATATACTTCAGCCCCATCATTACCACCACTTAAATAGCTTAGTATATCAAAATAAATAAAAAGTGAAAACAACCTGCTTTAAACTAAATCAGATCCTAGTATGCATTAGTACTGAAAACTTATTTGGATAATTTTTAGTTATATTCCATTTCCCCCAGTGGCACCAGCCTAGTTTCAGCAGCAATAACAATGGCACCCCATAACACCAGGACTAACCAATGTGAGGAGCACTGGAAAGGGAAGGAGGAAGAGAATGGTTTGAATTAGGTAAATCACTAGAATGATCAAAAATGAAGCCAACATATGTTGCAAACTTTAAGTGCAACATAGGAGAGACTCTTCTAAACTATGCAGACGATACATGATAAATAAATAAATAACAATGCCAAAAGGAAAAAGGAAGCAAACCCAAAGACGCACAATATGACAAGTGCCAAAGAGAGGAAAAACTGTGTGCCGATCTGTCAGAGATACAGTAATAGCTACAGAACATCTAAAGACATCATCAGCTAAATCTATCCTTTTGTGCTCCAACTGAAGTACTGAACATGTATACAGCAGCACAATGAACATTAAGCATGGTTGGAGGATGTTAATGTATATGTATATATAATTCTGAAAGGGTTAAACTGGAATAAACTTATGTTGCTCTAACTCTTCATTTTTCTTGGAATACCTATGTCCAAAGCATTTTTTGGACATGGGCACGATGATATAAAACTTCAAGCACCCTCCAAGCACATGAAAAGTAAAAAACCATACCCATGTAGAATGCATACTTGTATCTGACACCGATCATAGGAGTAAACAGATATTTGCTAACTTCATAATAATTGCTAATATTCCCTTGTCATGATTTCATGGACAGATAAATGGCAAGTCATATCAGTAAAGAAAAAATAGGAAATGGGGGAGTAGGGGTTAAAAAGGCATTTGATGCCTCCAAATATATGAAAATTGACAATTTGAGTGTAAATTTCATTTCAGATCAAAGGAAGCTCAGAAGTTTCTATGCAATGAACAAGTAAATAGCACATAGCACAGAACTCAGAAAAGAGATAGGGAGTGGTACAACACATGCAAAATATTTGGCACACTATGACTATTATGAAGAATTTGATGAAAAATATCTGGAGGTGTAACAATAGAGGTAAACATAAAATGTACTCTGTTATATCAATTATGAGACATAACATTTCACAGAGGAGGGACAGGGGAAAGAGAGAGAAGATGAGTAAATGATGATAAATCAGGGCAGCGACCTGTTTAAGTAATAAACTCATTCTACTTTAACATACCAATACATAGAGGGAAAAGTTTTAGCAGAGTAATGATAATGAATACTAATATATCAAAATGACAGTAAAACTCAACATCGATAATAGTTTACAAGTATTAGTAGAGTTATACCCAGGCTGACAACAACAGAGGCATAATTCTCTACAAGGCTGAGCCAAATCATTACGCACTCGTCGATCATAGCATGTAATAAAGCACCCTGATAGCCCCAGCAAAGCAAAAAATAGCAGTGCCCCTGTATTCAACAACCAAACTATTAATAACAGAGCAATACCCAAGATGAAATAATGGATATTTTGCAAAAGTAAAAAATACATAAAAACCAGTTAAATGAAAGTTTTATTCAAGGAAACTAGTCAATTCACCCAGCAGCATTTGGTAAATTTCAAAGAAATAAATACAAAGAAAATTTTGGAACATAACTAAGTGTAACATGAAAGACAATGACAACAACACAGCAATATAAGTTGTGATTTCTACAAATGATTTAACAAGGTGTTGAGTACCATTTTCAAGATGGAAAAAGTTAAACAATTAAAATTCTAATTGGTTAAAACATGAAATCAATCAAGCAACTACTCGTTATAAGTTGTGAATTTAAATGTTGAAATATACTCTCATTTATAAGATAACATAAAGTTAATTCAAAATATATATATATATATATCTGTTAATTCTTGTCCTTGGTTAGAATATTTAACGAAAAGAGGAAGCTTTATGGGTTGAGTACTTCAAACAAGGAAACCTATAAGTTTAGTGTCTCGAGTCTTGACAAAAGAAGAAATCTTTATAGGTTGACCAAGGAAGAAAGCTTTATTGTAGTTTCAAACCAAGGAAAATATGTTCAGTGTTTTCAATCAATGAAAACTCTTTATAGGTGAGTTTCTCAACCAAGGAAATAAGCTTTATAGGTTAAAGATTCAACCAAGAAATGTAGCTTTATAGGTTGAATATCTAAATTAAGGGAAAAAGTACTTTATAGGTTGAGTATTTCAAATATGGAAAGAAGTTCTATCAGTTGAGTATAACAAAATCAAGTCATGTTCAAGAAGCTACAATAGTAATGGTGACAGTTCAGATTTTCAAGCTCAGTTTTCTAGGTTGTTCTAGTTACCTTATAGTTTTCAAGCTACAATATTATTTCTTTATTACATGCTTAATCTTGTGAAACACTACTTAATCAAGGACAATATACTTCTCAATCTCCTTGGACAACTTATATAATCTATTAGATAGCTTTTGTTGAGACACATTGTTTGAGAAACGAAAGACTGTCTCTTTGGTTTCACTTTCAACTTTGACCAATGCTTAAACTTTCACGTTTTGTTATCTTCTTAATATGGAAATCTTAGGCTATCAAACCTAGCAACTTAAGAAAATCAATCAAGATAATCTTCCTAACAACCTACAACATTGAATATAACTAATAAAATTAGCAAAACTCCATTTAGTTGCGTCATAAGTAAACAATCTTACTTGGTTCAATTAACCATATTTTCTAATTAAGTTTTCTCATTGCTACTAAATTACCTTCATAAACATTACTTTAATTCTTTTATGATACTCAATATACAAGGCATTTCTAGTTGAAATACTCAAATCAATAAAGCTTCTTTCTTAATTGATAATCAACCTATAAAACTTCTTCCCTTGTTGAAAAACTCAACCGATAAAGCTTCTTTCCTTCTTCAAAAACTCAAACTGATAAAATTTTTTTTTTTCTTTGTTAAGACACTTTACCTATCAATCTTATTTCTTAGTTGAAATACTCAACCTAAAGCTTTTTCTTTTATTGAGAAAATCAATTAATTCTTTTTAGGTTCAAAAAATCAACCTGTAAAAACCTCTTAACCTCTTTACTTGGTTAAAAATCTCAACCTATAAAGTTCTCTTCCTTCGTTGAGAAAGAGTCAGCCCATAAAGCTCCTTTCCTTCATGACACAGGAGCTTTTAATTATATTACAATATTTTATTATTTCAGATTTATGTATTAAGTATTAGATGTATTATTGATGGCTAGGGTTATTAGTTATCTTTAGGATTTAAAATTAGGGCCAAGAATAAACTTGATTTGCAAGAAAGGCTAATAGCTTTACTTGCAACAAAGAAGGGTTACATAAATAGTTGTAAGCTTAACAGCCAGCATTTTTGTTATTATTATTATTTTTTCTTTGAATTATTATAAAGAAACTAAAGGTTTTCTTAAAACCCTAAGTTCCTGGGTGCCAACTTTTTCTTACTCATTTGTTCAGCCCTAATTCTTTCTAACTGTTTTCTCTCTTAAACCACACCAATTTTGGCATCAGAGCTTAATTAAATCGTAGTGTTTATATTATGGTTTGCTTTGAAGCCATGGTTGGACACGATAAAGATCAAGGAAGAGGAAACCAGTGTCGATAAACGGAGTTGGCTGCAATACGATGTGTGATCAAAGAATTGTCACGTCCAGATTATGTTTGGTTGCGACAGGAACAAGCAGAAACCCAAATGGAGATTCCAAAAAGTGCCCACAACCAGTTTGACAGACTCGAAGGTAGTCTTGCTGATAAATCTGGTTTTGGTGATGGAGAATGCCCCTTTCATGATGTTGGACCTGCACATCGTGAAGTACGAGGTGGATTGGAGGAGCGGTTGGTGTATGCCCTTGGATTAAGCAAGGGTGGTATCAATATTGAAGTTGCTGGTTTTCATGGCAAGATACATGTGGAAGAGCAAGATTCTAATATGTTAGAACCTATATGATGAATATCCTGAACAAATTGAAGATGTACTTCCAGTTCAGGGAGAGCCATTGATTGTTCATAAGGTGAAGAAGAGTCTAGTGTCATGGCAGATGCACTTGACCAACGATTTTCACTACAAAAGGCGTTGAGTGCTCATGTGAAGGATTTTGAACAAGTTAGGGATCAATGTGAGACACCTGTATTTCAACCCCAACATGTTTGAGGGCCTCAATATGTTCAACATGATCCATGAGATCTATGAAGGTGAGTTGATGAGGAAGATCAAACACAATGATAATGAGATCAAATCAGGTAGTGAAATAGATGTTCCCTTAAGTGGTGATGAGGAGATTAGCGTGCATTCCAACAAGAAGCTTCACCATCGCCATACCCAACATAAAGTAGAAGAGATGGAAGCATTTTTTAAAGAGTGGTATGACCTAGATGATCATTCCTTGCATGATGTTACATTGTTACTATGGATGTGGATTATATTCTTGTAGGAATACGAATGATATCGTGGTTATCACCACAATAGATAGAGAAGTGTTGATGAAACAAAGACAACTTTTAAGACTATAGATGGCCTTTATGAGTGGTTAGAAATGCAAAGCGTATCTATGCGGATCGTGAGGTGGGCAGACTACTAGACTTTTCAAAAAGCATGCTCATAAGTTGGTTTTATCACTCTAAATGCTGTAATTTTCTCTGAAACCTGCTCAACAAAAACTAAAGTTGGCAAACCTTGTGGATGTGAGAGCAGGAATACCCCTCCTGCTCATATATCAAGCAAGACAATGTTTGAGGTAGACAAGAAAATTTTGATGGTAAATCAACTATCAGTGCACCATCTCGTGAAAATGCTGTTTCAGCTTGTGATGTTCCAAAAGAAGAAAAAAAAGGGGTATATGTTATTGAAGCTGGTGCAAAGGAACTAGAAAGCAGTGTGGAAAACAATGGACCTCTTGTCGTTATGAGCTTTGTTCAGAGAGCTAATTCTTTTAAACCCGAGTGCAAAACCCATATTGGCTTAGAGAATGTTGCCAGTTCAAAACAGATTCCAAATAAAAATTTAATTACAAAGAGTAAAATGGAGGTTGATAGAACATGCCCTCAAAGTGTTGGTGACAAGAAAGATGTTTCTCAAGGAACTCTTGCTTCTGGTGGTGATTAAACAGACTAGTGTTCACCCTAACTTTACCAGTCCAATGGAAATACCTCAAATTGCAGAGAGTGATAAAACCAACTTATGGCCCAGTTTTAAAGAATATCCAAAAGCTGATACTATTGGTAATAATTCTAGAACGGTCCTACTGGCTGCAGGTAAGATGAAGACTTTTGTTAATGATTCTAAAACCAAAGAAGAAAGTCCTACTATGATTGAAATATTTTCTGGAATTGAGGTGGAGCCTTCTTTGAAAGGGTCTCCTAGAACTTCCCATGGAAATAATAGAAGCATTGCTCTTAATGATATTCCTGTAGAAATATTGGTTTTTGATCGATCTGTTGTTTGTTTGAGTGGTGTATCCTTTGACAGGTCAGAAATGCTTTTTATGTAAGAGGTATTTTACAGTAGTTGTTTTTAAGAGTTCCAAAGCTTCAGAAAACTTAAACAATCTTGGAGCTAGTTCTTTGGTGGTTGACTTGAAATTTACTTATGTTGCTACTTATCGAAACTGTGGAAATCAGGAAAGGAGTGGAGACTGTTGTGCAACTGACATCCTGAATTTGGAGGTTAATGATCCCTCTCGCATATATTGACAAAGTTGAAGAAAGGGAAGGTGGAAGAGTTCAGAAAGTTTACTGTTCTGTAGTGGTTAAAGGAGCTTATAATCTTGAGCAGGAAATCTATCGAATTAAGTTGCTTGGGAATGTAAAGTTAGGAGAAACCTGAAAAACAGACTCATACTCCAATTTTTACTTGTGAAGAAGCTTTTCAACCATTGATATGAATCAGGACAATTACATGAAGAAGAAGCTGCAGACAGCTGATCTAGAAATTTATATTGATGTTGTGAAAGTTTTCTCACTGGAGTCGAATTTTCCAAGCTGGGGAGAATGACACAGAAGCTTTTAGTTATTTTACAATTTTTTATTATTTCAGATTTATGTATTAAGTATTAGGTATATTATGAACGGCAAGGGTTATTAGTTATCTTTAGGGTTTAAAACTAGGGCTAGGAATAAACTTTATTTGCAAGAAAACCTAATAACTTTACTTGCAAGAAAGAAAGGCTATATAAATAATTGTAAGCTTAACAGCCAGCATTAATGATATTATTATTATCTTTGAATTATAATAAAGAAACTAGATTTGTTTTAAACCCTAAGTTCTCTAGAGTTCCAACTTTTTTACTTGTTTGTTCAACCCTAATCCTTTCTGTTGCTGCTGTTTTCTCCCCTAAACCACACCACTTCATTAAGATACTCAACCAATAAACTTCTTCATTTGGTTGGATAATCTAACCAAGGACAAATATTAACAACTTATTTTGGTTAAGAACCACATTATTTTGGTCAAACCTTTAAGCTAAAACTATATCTCAATATTTAACTATACAGTTTATAATGATTAATTTCATGTCATAACCAATTCTTTCTGGGTTCAAATACTCAAGCTATAATAACCTCTTTACTTGGTTAAGATACCTCAACCTCTAAAGATTTCTTTCTTGACTGAGGATATATTTAACCTATAAAGCTCCTTTCCTTCATGGGAGGTAACCAATAAACTTATTTTTTTAAGTGATCTAACCAAGGACAAATATTAACAACTTATTTTGGTTAAGGACCTTATATTATTTAGTCAAACCTTGTAGCTAAAACTATATCTCAATATTTAACTTTTACACTCTATAGTGACTAATTCCATGTCTTAACTGCATAAGACATTTCAATTGATTAGTTTCTTCCATGTTAAAAACGGATCTCAACACATAGGTTGCTGCATGAAACAAGAAATTTATTGCTGGGTTCAATAGAGAAGGAAACTTCAGTAATACAAATAAACTTGCCAGCAAATATATGAAATTTAGATCACAACCAAGGATTTAGCACTACTTATTATCCCTCTATTAACATGAGATAGATCTTGCATGCAGCAACCTCCCATATAACATAAGCCCTTCCAATGTTACATTTAGTATTTGCAAGTTAGGAACTGTATCAGTTTGCTTCTCAAACTGAGGGACTTGTAAGAAAAGCATTCCAAATTTTTCTAAGGGAAGCAACAATATGCAATAAGAAAGTTTGTGAAATATACTCAAGCTGCTCAATCCGTTGCAGTAATTAATAAATTTTGAAAACAAATAAGTGATCAAACTTAGGTAAGCCAAATTCCTCCTATCATCCTATGTATCAATCAATAACCCAAAAGACAAACTAACAAATCCTGTTATTTTAAAGACAAACAACATATCACTTCAGGTTATTGAGATTTTACCACATATGTAATAGAAACTAAGCTCACTATCAAAACCCCATGCAAGACGGAGCCATGACTGCTGGTAACCATCAATTAGATAGACCAAATATGCAAGTGAAGCAATGACCTGAACACAATTGACAAAAGATCCAAGCATTATAAATAAGAAACATATTTAGAATAGAAGTAAACTAACAATGGCAGACAATCAAGAACAGACTACATACTAGTTGAACCGCCAGAAATATGGATAAAATGTCTCTCGTCACAAAAAAACGGAATTTCAAAGTCCGCCATTTCCTATCAGCAGCAACATGAACTCTCAAATGATAAGGAGCTTTACAGGTTGTGCAATGAGCAAATGCAAACCCTTCCTGGAAAAAAAAAAGACATAATGAGATATGGTAGCTAGGAAAAAGGAGAGCAGTGTTATGCCCATTAAAGAGACACACAGATGTTAGCTTTGCCAATATCTAATTCCCTTCTGATAACTGATCATCATTCTATTCGAGTGTGTGGTCAAAGGCATAACCAGCCCACTGTTATTAAGGCACTCACATAGGCGCGCCTAGGTGCTAAGGTGCACCATGAAATCAAGGTTTCGCCTTCAACCTTCTCAGGCGAAGCTATTTTATTGGGCGCTTGCCCTAGTGCACTTTATTGCACTTTGGACTTCAACAATGGGCAGAAAAAAAGCTAGCTTGAGTGAAGCAATGGAGCCAATTCTTAAGATTCTTTTATTATTATTGTTATTTTAAAATTCAAATACCCACTAAATAGAAAAAGAAAAATAAACAAACTAAATCAAAATACCCACTACAGCTGACTGTTAACTTTTAAGTTTCCCTTTTATTTTATATTTAAAAAACTCAAATATCATTATTTCCTTCACTTAAGCTGACTTTTAACTTCATTTTTATATATATTTTTTAATTTTAAAACTCAAAATGCTATTGTTTCTTTTAAATTTATCAATTATAAACCAACTAGATTTCTCAAAACTTTGTTAAAACTTCATTAAATCATCAAAACTCAAAACTTCAATCTCCCTTGAACATTTCTCTTCAAAACCAAATACCAACACTACCAAGCAAAAGGTAAACATTTGTTTTTATTCTCTATCTATTCTATTATTTCTTTTTTCCTTTAATTCTTTTTCTCCTTCTCTATTTTTTATTTTCTTCTATTGTAATTTTTTTCAATAATTTTTGTAATATGCATTTGGAGCAAAGATTGATGTATATATTTTAATATTATTGTAATGTAATGGTGAAGACTTGAGAATAATGCAATTCTTTGTTTTTTTTTTTTTTTTCGTAACTAAAGGACCAACCATAATGTAACATAAATACGTATGCACCTTTACTTAGACAAGCTTTTGAGCTCTTTTTTTTTTTTTTTTTGCACCTTGCACCTCAGGCTATATAGAGGACTTCGCACCTTGTGTGCACCTAGTGCCCTTGACCACACTGACCCAGCCAGTGTTGTGAAGGGCACAAGGTGCACTCTAGACACTAGAATCCTTACATTGCCTAAGATGAAAAAATGTGCATGCCTAAGTGAAGTAAGGTGCAAATGCATGTGTGTTTTCATGTGTCCCTCTGTGTGTATATAAAATATGCTTATGATATACGATTATGATAACAAACTCTAAAAAAGGCCAAGTTTATCCATAAAACATGCACAATTTTATTTTTCTCTTGTTGGTCAACATACATGATTTCCTTATGATCTTAAGTATATTGTTGTGTACTCAAATAATGAAAAGCAGAAAGTTAGATGTTATCCCTTTCTCACTATTAAAGGTACATCTAGTGAAAAGTAAAGTTCAAAACAAATTAAATTAAAGAGAGCTTCAACCAAACTGCTTCTTTTAATGCCTAACACCTTAACAAAAACTGTGCCTAGGCACACCAAGCAAGCGCCTAATCAAATGCACCTTGTCCAAAAATATCCAAAGCACTTAATCAACTTTGTCCTATCTACTGTTAGGTAAAGGTAGCCTTCAAGAAGGTAACATAGGTTAATTCTTGTTTAAGTTTTATTGATTGTTGTAAATGTTGTATAAATGTGCAAACAATTTACCTATAAACTTTTCCTCTGATCTTTTCCAAGGGATTATCCAAGAATAACTGTTCTAAACCGAACCATATTCAACAATTACTATGCTATTTATAAAGCTATTAGTGTCTCAGAAAATGTAATATAGCTGCATTTCTCAAAATTCTATTAAATTTTAGTATAACATGACTTTTGAGTTGATTATTCAATGTTTGGAGTTACATGTTATGCTTGAGGTTATTTCAATTTTCAAGCAATACAGCATAACGTTCTCCAAATTCCTGTTAGGGACACTTTAAGATGGACTATATTGGAAGCTATCAAAGTAACCTGAAATCATTATGCCTTTGTCTTTGTCTTTGATCAAGGCAAATTGGTAACTGGTATCAAATTGCCAGTAGGTTAAACTTTACACAATAGACAAACACTTAATACTTTATGCCTTTGTCCTTGATCAAGATCAAGATCAACTGCATTTGTTAGATTGGGCTGGGAGTAACTGCTATTCAGTCTGCAACCACAATCCTCATTCAATATAATGAATTTTTATATAGAATGAAGCTGATATCTGACCACATTACACAAATAGATTTAACATGAATTGGAATTTGTTCCCAACTTTTTATCTTTGTGATTTCATTATTGATCCAATTGTCAGCACACAAGATCTGCAATGCTTGTGCCATGAAAGAGTTATATTAATTATCACAATGTTAAAACCACAAATTGAGGGGAAAAGACTAGGAGAAGGCTCCCCTTAAGTTAAATTCACTAAACTTGCATTTGGGGGGGGGGGGGGGATATAAAGTAAACGCAATTTTTGTTTTCATTACTAAACAAAGGACTAATGTTGCAGGTATATATCTTTTTTTTATGTTGTATGATTGTCTAACTTTTTACTCCATTACCAGACACATGCAGAAGAAAGAAATTGAATCTAGATTATCAGAACAATTGGCATCCAGAAACTAACACAGCAACCCTAGCATTGAAATTTAGTTCAAGCAATGAAATAACAGCTGTAAAGAAAAGCACTCCTACAGACGCCAGTGAAACCATAGTACAAGTAAAGTATAAAGCATTCCAATTTCACTGTTCAAAAATGAAGAAAGAGGGTATCAATGTTTATACCTTTACAGCTCGCCAATGATCTAAACATTCCCGATGTACATATTTTGATGTTCCTTTGCACTTACAAGGAGCAATAAAATCTCTACCTGAGGAAAACAAATGCACATTGAACTAGTTATTAGCACAAGTTCCTTCAAACAACACCCTTAGCAACAAAAATTAAGTTTTCTTTTTTTTCATAATTATTAAACATTATTGCGTAGGATGACCAAAAAAAATTACTGCGAAGGAATTATTTAAAATAAAAAAGGGAATTGAAAATAATTAAATTGCTATTTTTATCTTCTCTAAATTCGTTTAATAATCCAATCAGTTCGGTCGCCAAACGAAAAAATTGAACCCGTTATACTAGAGTGATAGTTGAATTTTGAAGGAAAAAAAAAAGACCAGAATTTTTTTGAGAGGAAGGCTTAAAATAAGCAAAGTGATCGTGATTCATAGCACAATCGATGAAACCATTTTTTTTTTTAAATTCCTTTAAAAAAAAGGAAGTTAACTTTGAGGAAATAGGGTTTAAAAGTAGAACATACCGTCGGTTTCGAGGCAAATTCGACACTGAATTTGATCGGCTGGACCGGCCTCGAGGTCGATCTCGCTGGGCTCGGTGATCGGTGGGGGAGCCATGAGAGGCAATTCCTCCGATTGATCGCTCATTGTCGATTAACAAAAAAACAGAGGAAATAGCCGTTTTCGATAATAATAATTAATTAAGACGGAGTCTTAAAATCTAGAAATTTATAGAGAGAAAAAGGAGCAATCTCGAATTTCTCTCCTCTGATTCTTGAAGCTGATACTGATGTCTTTTTTATGGTTCTACCAGCGGAATTTCAACATCAGTAATTCAGTATGTATATTTTTTCTATTATTTTACATATGGATTCTTTTCTTTTCTTAATTTTGCAAGAAAAAAGAAAGAAAACAAAGAAACGAATTTAGAGATATTGGATTTTTTATTTTTTTTTAGTTTTCCGGTAATAACTTTGACTTACAAAACAATTTCTATCTTGTTTAAGGCTACACTGCACACTAGTCATCCAATTTTCATAAATTTTTATTTTGAACATTAAAAATAAAACAAATCAAAATCAGGCACTGTCATTTACAATCATTTTATTTCAGTCACTCAGTTTTAATAAATTTTTATTATGATCACTCGTCTTTAATTCAATGTTATTTTAAGTCATCTAACTTTAAAATTTTTTTATTTTGTCATCATTTTATCAATTTTAAAAAATAATTTATTTTTCTTTTTCTTATAATTAATTTTAGTTTTTAAGTAAAAGGGAAAAACATGAGGGTTTATAGAGAGTTACTTAGGTTTTAGTGGAAAATTTTGGATTTTTTTTAGAATTAATTTTAATTTTTATGATAAAATGGAAAATTTGGGATTTTACAAAAGAAAATTACTTGGGTTTTTAAAAATTATATTTTCAAGATTTTAGATTTAAAACCTTATATGTTGGCAAACATTTAAAAAAAAAATAAACATCCATGTAAAATTTTTAAAAAACTTCAAAATTTGTTTTAAAATTTCTTGTAATTTATCCATTAACTCTAACTAATATAAGGAAAATTTAATCAAACTGACAATTTGGAATGGTTAGTCTAATAATATAAAATATAAGGTTAATATATTACTTGCCCTAAAGTTACACTCAATTATTACTTTGATTTTTAAAGAATTTTTTTGTATCAGTTTGATATTTAAAGTTTTTAATCCATTATCAGTTTATCTCAATCGTTAAGGACATTAAAAAGGGCTGATGTGGCATGTTGAGTGTACCCCACATCACACAACTTTATTTTTTAAAAATAAATTAACAAAGAAAAAATAAAAAAAAATTCTCAAATTTTTAAAATAATTAGAAAAAAATTAAAATTATATAAGACTCCTACAAATTTAAAATATTTATTTTTATTTTTTACAAATACATAAAACACAAAGAAGAGAGAAAATAGAAAAAAAAAAAGATAAACATATTCAGAAAAATCTCAATTCTTTTTAACAAATCAGACAAATATATGAAAAGTTATATTAAATTTCTAAAATTTAAAATATATATATATATCTTCTATTTAAAAATACATAAAATTAAAAAAAAAAGTGAAATTACAAAAGTTGTCAAAAATTTCAAAAAAATCTCAAACTTTTTTTTTTAAATCAGAAATAAAATATGGAAAGCTTTAAAATATGTGAATGAAAATCTAAAGCCATATTTTTTACTGATTTTATATAATAATAATAAAAAGAATTACGCTTCTTGTATTTTCACACTTCTTTTAACCTTGTGTATTTTTAAACAAAAAAATATTTTTTTTTTATTTCTGGAGATTTGATATAACTTTCTATATATTTTTCTGATTTGTTAAAAAAAATAGATTTTTTTGAATATGTTTGACAATTTTTTGTAATTTATCTCTTTTTGTGTTTTATATATTTTTAAAATAAAAAATAAATAAGTTTTAAGTTTTTGGATTTTTATATAATTCTATATTTTATTTTATTTTTAAAGAAAAATGAGAATTTTAATGATATTTTTTTCTTTTTTACTGATTTTCCTGTTTATCCCATTTCTTTTTTAACATCGTTAACGATTGGACAAACTGATAACCGATTGGAAAGTTCATCTACCAAACTAATAAAAATATTTCTTCAAGTACTAAGGTGATAATTGGGTAAACTCTGAAGGGCAAATAGTGCATTAACCCTAATATATATTGTAGATGCATGGGTTTGATTAAAAAACAAACTTAGAAAATGGGTGAAATTATTTAATCAAAAACAGATGGAGAATATAAAGTTGCTTTGAAAATTTTGTTATCATTGAAAATTTTTAGATTAATCAAAATTTAAATAAAAAAATTTAAAACCATTAACTCTGATGTAAAAATTAAACTAATCAAATTTATCAATTTTGAAAAAAAAAAATTAATTATATAATAAATTATTCTATGGGAAAATCGAAAAAAGCTTTTAAGCCTCAATCGACTCCCAAACCATTAACTTCCTTGCAATTTCTCCATTTAACACCATTAAGTATTGAAAAGTATCGCATTGAAAAATTACTTGTTGTTAACCAATTAGATTGACAGGGGAAGAAAGTGGTGGTCGAATTGGAGGTTCACTGGTAGACAATGTGGAGAGCTACTATAGATGGATAGTTTCTGAGAGTGTGGTTAGAAAGAAGAAATGTTCGAAAGAAGTGTCTTCTGAACTATTACATAGGCCCTTTTATAGTGGGATACAAGATTATCTATTTCTTTAGAGACTATTGATATTGAGATTTGTTTTGATGTCCGAGGATATGACATTTTAGAACAATTGGGTAATTAATGGTTCTGAACTTCCCATGTGTGTCTCATGTATGTTCAAGGGAGGTGTGGTGTTGTGTGAGGTTCGCCAAGCTCAAGTTCGTTTGTGGTAAAGAGTAAAAAGTACACTAGCTTAGCCAGGTTCGCTAGATACACATGGTTCGTTAAAGGGTCAGCTCCGCTAGAGGACATATGTTAGGGTCCGTGGTGAGGTATAACAATTACCCCTAGATGAGGGAAGGTTATACAGTGACCTTTTGCAAGTCTATTGGGAGGTTTGCAAAATGGTGTTCAAGCTTGCGTAGTTGAATTAAAATTTGCATACTTATCACGTATCTTTCTTATGTATGTATGTGTATTTTTATACTTCTTTGTAAATTGAATTTTAAATTTTGTCACTTGAGGTAGCATATGTATTTTTATTTGATGATAAAACTATAGAAGAGTGTTTTGAATTGACGATGCGTATGTAGGATTTTTTATGAGATTAGAAAGAATTATTATTATCCATCTACATGTTTTGTTGTGGTTGCATAATTTGTATTGTTTACTAGAATAGTGCGCGAGTGGGCATGTGGTAACTTGCTCGGCAAGTTCATAGTAACTAAAGATTTTTTTAAAATTTTTTTAATATATAGGAGATTGGGGTTATTTTTTTAGTACTTCTTTCTACCATTTGCATTTTCTTCTTCATTTTCATTGCTGTCTAAAAACCTTTGTGGTTTGTAGAAGAATGACTCTTATTTTGACCAAAATTTATTTTGACTTTTCTTCTCCTAGTTAAACTTTGTTTTTAGTTTCCCACTTAAACTCTAATTAACCTAGAGTTGTTGTTGTCATAAATGCTACCAATTTCATCTTATGAATAGGACTTAGTTACTCTAATTTTAACACAACAAAAATTATTTAATTGAGAGAATTTTGTTCTTTGTTTCGAAAGGTTTTTCTTGTTGGGCTTTAGGTCTTTTCTTTTAATTCTCTCAATTTTTTGTACTCTCCTTTATTATAGTGAAATCTCCTTTTGCCTATGGTTTTTTTATTCTCCCTCGAGGAGTTTTTCCACATAAAATTTGCATGTTCAATTTTTTCGATTCTTATTTTATTCACTTTGTTCATTGCTTAACCGTGTTTATCCCCCACAAACTTGTATCAGAGCTAGTTTGATTTCTGCAGTCAACTCGTTCAGAGATGGCAGAATCAAGGTTCGATATTAAAAAGTTTGATAGAATTGAAAATTTCAATTTGTGGTAAGTTCAGATGACGACAATACTGGTTCAAAACGGCCTGAATAAGGTCATTACAGGGAAGAAGCCCGTATATATGGATCAGTCAGAATAGGAAGAGCCCAATTAAAAGGCTCTATCTACTATTCAATTATGCCTCACAAATAATGTGTTACAGGAGGTTTTGAAGGAGAAAACAACATCTACATTATGGAAGAAACTAGAAGCCTTATATATGATGAAATCTCTGGCCAACAGGTTAGTATTAAAACAATGTCTTTACACGTTCAAAATGGTTGAAGCTGAATACATTAGAACTCGTATTAATGATTTTGTTACCCTTCTTAATGACTTAAAGAATCTCGAAGTAGAGATTAGTGACGAGAATCAAGTTATGTTGTTGTTATGCTCTTTGTCCTCTTCTTATAAAACTTTCATGTAAGCTCTAATTTATGAGAGAGATCATCTCATATTCAAGGATGTGAAGGAGAATCTTTTGAGTAAGGATAAACCTGGCAATGAGTTTAGGAAAAAATAAAAAATCAGATGGGCAAGCCTCAGTTCTAGTTGTAAGAGGTAGACAATAAACTAGAAAGATAGATCGAAACATGTAACAACCCGGTTTTAATTAAATCGAAACAGTGGTTTTGGAACCACAAATCCAAATTCCAAAAAAATATTTTATTATTATTTTATTTCCTACAGCATGATAGTAGTACCGTATAAAAATTTTGTTAAGAAATTTTACCGTTTACATGCTCAATTTGATAAAAAGGACTAAATCACGTAAAGTACAAAGGTTGAGTTCTAGTAGCTAAAAGTATTAAATAGCTATAGAACCTTAAAGTAAGAGTCCTTAAATTGTAATTAGACCATAAATAGTGATAGTGGGTGTACACGGCTTGGCATTTGTGCAAATTTTAAAGTTTTTAAAGGTTATAATGGTAATTAGGTAATTAAATGATAAATTAAATAAAGTAAAAACAAACCTTCATCTTTTATTTCTTCTTCAATCGAATGTCAGGGTTTGAGAAGCCATTTTTGAGCTTTTAAATTTCGGCAACTTCACCTTGCTTAATTGGTATGTATTTTGTCTCGTTTTTATTGATTTCTATATTTTCGGAATCATTAGCTTAATCTAACTAGCCCAGGGACTAATTTGTGAAACTGATAAAGTATTAGAGTTTTTCCATGAATGAATATAGGTTTTTTTTTATGTTTTATGGAAGAAAAATGGATCGTTGTTGTTAGATAAACAACTTTTGTTAAGTGATTTTTGGTGAAATTGTTAAATAGGGATTAAATTGAAAAATGGAAAATTTTTTACATGGTGAAATTGTGAAATAAATGAAATATAGGGCTTCCTAGGAACCTAATTGATATTCGACTATAGTGGGTTGTGGTGAAATTGCATAAATTCCACTTTTATGAACTAGGGACTAAATTGCAAGAAATTAAAAGTATAGGGGCAAAATGGTAATTTTGCCAAAATATGGTTTTGGGTTAAATTGAGCTAAATTTAACTGTATAGATCAAGATAGACCTCGTACGACTTTAAATTGGGGCAAAGAGAGTCTCGGATTAATCGCCTCCGTATCTACATATACTTGTCGAGGTAAGTTCATGTGATTAAATTGTGTTTATATGTTTTACATTGAATTATGTATAAATTTTGAATTGCCACATGTATACACGATTGCATATCCAACGATGTACGACAATTACTGAGCCCCGTTTGAACCTTAGGAATTCGTAGGATACAAATGACATGTCATTAGGGTTTACATGATTCGAGTGCTCGTCCTGAATATCCTACCGATGGTTGAGGTCCGGCATATGTTATTGATACTCCATAGTTTGTGTGAGCAGCATCGTGTAGCTACGTACCGACCCACAGCTCGTGTGAGTAGGCCCATATTCACAGCTCGTGTGAGCATACATGTAAAGGATTTGACGGATTACAGTTATATGATTTAGCACACTATGTATGAGCTATCCTGGGTATCCAACGGTATTTTAAATGGTTCAATGGGAATTATTCTGAAACGAAATGGTAATGGTTCAATACGACTATTATAGGGACACATATTAATTATATGGAAATGTTATTACATGGTATATGGAAAAATGAATTAGATGATACATGTATATGAAACATAATTTATATGTTATACTCATCCATGTTTTATGTATATGTTTACATGGCTAATTTGTTTGAGGTATATGCATAGGCATTGGCAAAATTATGGTTGGAATATGCTATGTTAGCTTACCTATTATGTAATGAAACGGTAAGTTAAGTTTTATGTTTTACGAACTTACTAAGCTTAAATGCTTACTTGATGTTATTTTTCGTGTCTTATAGTGTATCAGAAGCTCGTTCAGGTTGAAAGCTTGTCAGAGCTATATCACACTATCCATCATGTAACATCCTGAAAAGGGCCTATGCATTTTCGATTTAATTGTACGAAATGACATGTTTTACGTGTTATGAATAAATTTTGAACATTTTTGGAAACCCGAAAATGTATGGAAAAGACTTAGAAATGAACATTTTGGAAACCTGAAAATGTATGGAAATGTTAAGTTTAAAAAATGGAAAGTGAATATTTTTGGGAACTAGGAAATGATTTGGAAATGATTCAAAAGAGGAAAGTGAACATTTCTGGAAACTTGGAAATGTAAGGAAATGTCAAGTTTAAAGAGCCAAACAAAAATTTTTGGAAACTTAGAAATGACTTAGAAATGTCGAGTTTTAAAGTTTAAAAGAGGAAATTAAGGCAAGGTGGCCTTAAGAGAAAAAGTATGCAAAATTTGACACACAAACAGGCTTGGAAAAGTGGCCTGAAGATGCCACTTAGGGCCTCTGGAAATGGCGCCACATGCAAGGGTGTTGGGCCTGAGTTCGAGTCACATGGGAAGCAAATAAAAGAAGATTTATTTTTGCTTCCAGAAGCATAGAGGTGGACGGCAACAAGGCTCTTAAAAAGGGAGTTTTATTCTCTTTAAAATTCGGCTAAATAGGGATAAATGATGATTTATCTTAAGTATTTTCTAGAGATAAATAAGGGATTTATTTATCATTATTCCCATGAGATAAATGTTGGATTAAACTCTTTTATTTTATGATAATTAAAGGATAAGTTATCAAATAGAAGAGTGGTGGCCAAGTAAGGGACTCCTTAGATGATAATTTCGGCTATAAAAGGAAGGAAGGAGGGCTACTCATCAATTTTTCTCCTCTTCTCTCTCTGCCGAAATTCTTAGGGTTCTCTTCTCTTCTCTTTTCTTTTGTCTAGCCGAATTCCCTAGCCTCCTCTCTCTTTTATTCAAAACCAAAAACACAGTCCAACCTAGCCGAATTCTTCATAGCACCAAAAGCCGAAATTCTGCCAAAGCCGAATCTTTGTTGTGACAGAAGGGTGTTGCCGATTTCATCCAAAAAGGTAAGATCAACTATTATTTGATTTTCAATCTCTCTTTAGCCGAAATATAGGAATCTAACTCCTTTAGAATTCCATGGCCGAAATTTGGAAGGTTTTCTTCGGGATCTAGTAGTTGTCGACTACAAGGAGAAGTACAACGAAATTTCGGGATTTAAAAGACTCAAGGTAAGTCATATGTACATTCGGCCTAGAATTATTTATCATGTCTAAGGATGAAATCGGATCTAACATGTAGTTTAGGAATTTCGACAGAAGCTACAACCAAGGGATAGTTTCGGGATTTAAGATCCTTAAGGTAAGCTTTAAGTGTATAAATACTACTAGGATTTGGATTTGTGGCCAAAAAGGTTTATTAATATGTTTAAATGATTGGCCGAAATATAGGAGTTAACGGATCTAAAGCAGTAGATCGGTTTTTCGGGATTTCAAGGATTTCGTTAAGCAAATCAGGTGTGTACCCACACTAACTTTTAATATGTTATATGGCAAATATTTAATATATGAATGTATAAGAATGTGAATGTGGCTAAAAGTACCCTAATGTGGTACAAAGTACTCAGGTACGTTCCTATTCCTGCTAGGATTACGAAATTTGTTATATTTTAGCATGTGAAAAGTGACATTAATGTGAATTTAAGTATGATATGCATGATATGAAATATATGGGGCATTCGGGTTATATGAGAAGGGGGAAGTGAATGTGATGACTTCGGTCTCACTATCTGAATGTGGTGACTTCGGTCACATTATCTGAATGTGGTAACCTTGGTTACATTATCTGAACGTGGTGTCTAATGACACAATTATTTAATCTGGTGGCTATGCCACGAACTTTATATGGGCGATGAGCACGTCGACTGCAGCGACTGCCTTCGATGGAGTGTAGCGGAAGGAGGGTTGACTTATTAGTCCCCACGGTGTGCAGGTTGGTACGGGGATGTGTAGCGGATGGCATCTAGGTTTGGGTTTGGGTTGCATCATTATTTTATCTGTATATGATGTGCATGTGATATGTTATGGTATGCCTGATCTATTAAATTTTAGTGTTGTGTGCACATTGAGTCTGTTGACTCACCCCGTTGTGGGAACATTTTTCAGGTGATGAGCAGTGATGGACCGGGACGGCAGAACTTGTGGTGGCCATGCTCAGTTTGAAGTCTTATTCAATATGGACTCTTTATTTTATTTAAGTACTTAAGAATTTTATTTTGGGTTTTTACTTGATGTAATAAGGCCATAGTTTTATTTCTTTATTTTCATTTCCAATTATTATGTTCACGAATTATTATCAATTAAAGTTTGAGTAAATTTATTTTTCGTAAAATAAACCCTAATTGTTTTGTCACCTTAATTAATTGGATTTCAAAATAAGATAAAACTGATTTTTTTTTCAACACAAGCCCAACCCAAAACAATATTTTTCTTAAAATCGCATAAGTTTTTCCCAAGGAACAAAAGAATTTGAAACCGGTTTACTTAAGGAACATACCAAATCTGGTCAAAGCTCGTGGGCCGGGTTTGGGGTGTTTCACATCAGCTCTTTTGGTACTTTTGGTTGTTTAATTTTGGTTATAATGGCATGTATAGGCATTTTGGATAATGTTTGCCTATATGTTTGGTCGTTGAAATGACCATTTGGTTTGGCTTGAGTTTAATATTTTGGTGTTCAAATGAATTTGGTTTTGGCATGTAAATATTAGCCTTAATATGGATGATGTTTGGCTTGATATGCTTGAATTACGGAAGATGAAATTATAGTTTGAATATGCATATTATATATGGCTTGTAACTTGTTGGAAATGTGGTGATCTGGTATCTTATTTTGTATGATTTATATGGTCATTTGATACTAGTGATAGAATGGCATTTTGGTACCAAATGGTTTGTGTTTTGGTAAGTAAATTTTATGGTATGTATTGATGCAAATATTGTTGGAATTTAATTGATTATTTTGGCTAAATTGAGTACATGGCTTTACATGTTTTAATGTTGTCAATTGAGGTGCCTTTGGGCATATTGGTTTTATATGATTATACCATATGTGTACAGTTTGATTATGTTTGATTTTGGTACCTTGTTATGGCTTGTATATATGTGCATTTTTTGTTGTAGGTACAACCAAGATGGGTGAGAAAAAATGGCTTGTAAAATGACCTATTTTCGTCCACACGGACAGATATATGGGCGTATGTCTCAGCCGTGTGTGACACACGGCCTGGCACACGAGAGTCGATACGGTCGTGTCTCCGTACTTCGAATGCTCACACGGCCTGGCCACATGGTCGTGTGACCCTTGCAGTATTGTAAATTTTCAATGTTTTTTTGAAAAATTCTTGGAGTTTTCGATTTAGTCCCAACTTGTTTCTAATACGTATTTTGGGCCTCGAGGGCTCGTATAAGGGACAAATGTATGATTTTGATTGGTTTTAATATGATTATTGATATGATTTGAAATGTTTGAAATTTATGTTCGTTTGATTTGAAAACTTCGGTAATGCTCTGTAACCTTATTTCAATGACGGATACGAGTTAGAGGTATTACATTTATTGGTATTAGAGTTACAGTTTAGTTGATTCTTAGACTGAGCGCAGTGTGTGTGAGTCTAGCTATACATGGCATTATATAACCTATAATAGTGTGATATGTAACACCCCAAACCCGGCCCAAACACTACAACCGGATCTGGTATGTCACTAAGAAAAACTTTGTCAAACATGTCGTATTTTCAGAAAAAAAAACCAAATATAATTTATATAGAATATGCCTTTGTAAAATAAAATCCAAACTTAATTACATGCCTTAGTTTAATTAAAATAAAAATTTAAATGACTAAAAGTAATAAAAGCCCATAGTATAACATAATATAAACTAGTGGCCCATGGCCTTATTACAACGAGATTTGAAGTCCATTAATTAAAAATATAAAATAAAACTTGAGTCTCTTTTTGCCAAATCTACATATTCTTCTGCATGGCCACCTTGCGTTCCTCTCCAGCCCGATCCGAATCACTAGGTATCACCTGAGATGTTAATTAAAAGGGTGAGTCGCGAGACTCAGTGTGCAACCCTTATGCACCACTAGTGTTTGGGCCTTAAGCCCACTAAACAAAATAAACAATGTAATAATCATAATAAAATTTAATAACAAATAATATGCAAGGCCCAACCCATTTGCCTAGGTTTCCATCCGCTACACACCTCCGTACCAACCGTTCACACCATTGGGGATTTCTACAATCGACCCACACCGCTACACACCATGATGGCAGTCATGCTGCTCATCCACATATGATGGCCGAAGCCCTTATAACATATAATGGCCGAAGCCCGTATAACATTTAATGGCCGAAGCCCGTATAACAATTCACGGCATTAGCCGCTACACATATAACGTATAACTTCCTCCTTTCATCAACCCAACCCATGCAATCACATACAAGCATTTTACTTATAGCATTTAAACAGATTATTTACTAACCTGAGGATCCGCTTTTACCCTCCTTGGGCTTTCATCAATAAACCGAGATTTCGGCATTTATCATAACATATAAAACACATGAACATACAATAATAGGCAGATCTAGATGGTGGGGAGGTATTACACACTTGGTTACCGCGAAAATCTATTATCCTTAACGTAGAGCCTTATTTGTCGAATCCCGAAAATCCCTAAGAAAACGTCACCTTTCTTCCTTTGGCTTTTCCACCAAATCGGCACAGGAGATTTTTAATGAGACAGATTCGGCTACTAAAAGCAGAGAGGGAAAATCGACAGGCCAGATTACTAAGGAGTATGCGGCTTATGGTGCACCTTCGGGAAACAGAAACCTCCCTTGTAGATTCGGCTATGGAGAAGAGAATATGAACAAAAGAAATTCGGCTTTTAGAAAAAGAAAAAGAGAAACTGTAGGGAAGACTTGGAAATTTCGGTAGAGAATGAGAGAAGAATAGGGTTTCAAAATACCGAAATTGAAGAATACTACTCCCTATTTATAGAGAAATTTCGGCATATCATCCACACACAGAGTTGGAATTTCAGCCAACTCTTCCCTTCTCCTGATAGCCTTTATCTTACCTGATAACCCAATCCTTATCTCCTCAAAAAAATAGCCCTCATCTTTCTCTTTATTATCTTCCTATTTATCAAGAAAATAAAAGAATTTTAATCCCTATTTTGTAGCTAGTGTGCCGTCCACTCCTAGGGCTTGTAAGTGCCGAATTTTTGTCTTAAAATTTTGGGCTCTAAGTGGCCATTCTAGGCCCAAACTCCTTCTCCCTTATGACGCCACCTTATGCCCACTTAAAGCTCCTCAATTCTTTGGGCCACAAGCCCAGCTTGTCACTTAATTAACTATCTACTTAAATTATAAGCTAACACCATATATTAGCCACCTAACCCAAATATTTTAAAGCCCAATATATCACTTTCAAATACCCAGAGCACTAATTTAAACCCTAATCCACATATTTAATCAAAAAGTCAGCCCGATCCTTAGAATCTCAATTTAACATATTGAACTATCACATTAATGCGCAGGCCCACATTTAGGATGCTACAGTTCTACCCCCCTTAAAATAAATTTCGGCCTCGAAATTTACCTGATCAGAAAAGATAGGGATATTGCTGTCGCATAACCTCCTCCGGTTCCCACGTCGCCTCTTCTGCGCCGTGGTTTCTCCACAAGACTTTGACCAAAAGAACAGACTTCCTTCTTAACACTTTTACGTCTCGATCCAAAATTCGTACTGGTTCCTCCTCAAAAGATAAATCTGGCCTTACTTCAATTTCTTCCACTGGCACTATGTGCGATGGATCAGATCGATAACGTCTCAGCATCGAGACATGGAACACGTCATGTATCTGCTCCAATAAACCGGGGACTTAGCTTACCCTTTCGTCCAAACCTCATTACTTTCTTCCACGGAGATACCCTCAAGAAGACTTGGTCTCCTACTGCGAATTCCACCTCCTTCCACTTTAGATCCGCATAAGATTTCTGCCGATCAGACGCTTCCTTCAATCGAGTCCGTATTAACTTAACTTTTTCCTCCGTTTCCGAAACTAGTTCAGGACCCAATACCTGACGTTCACCCAACTTCGTCCAACAAGTTGGAGTACGACATCTCCTTCCATATAACGCTTCATACGGCACCATTTGAATACTATCTTGATAGCTATTATTATACGCGAATTCTACCAAGGGTAGATACTCCTCCCAACTACCCCTAAAATCGATGATGCAACCCCTTAGCATATCCTCCAAGATCTGAATTACCCTCTCAGACTGACCATCAGACTGTGGGTGAAAAGTGGTATTGAAGTCTAACCTTGTTCCCATTGCTTGATGAAGAGCTTCCAAAATCGTGAAGTGAACCTAGGGTCCCTATCCGATATGATCGACACCGGTACATCATATAATCTTACAACATCAGCCACGTACAACTTAGCCAACTTTTGCAAAGAGTAGTCGACCCGAACCGGTATGAAGTGATCAGACTTCGTCAGCCGATCCACAATTACCCAAATTGTATCTTTCTTGGTGGGTGTAAGGGGTAACCCACTAACAAAATCCATTGTGATTCGCTCCCATTTCCATTGCGGGATCTTTATCGGCTGCAATAATCCCGATGGCAGCTGATGTTCAGCTTTGACTTGCTGACACGTCAAACATTTCCTCACGTATTCCGTAACTTTTCGCTTCAAACCTGACCACCAGAACTGGTCTCGCAAACCCCGATACATCTTAACTCCTCCAGGATGCATAGCATAGGGGCTACTATGCGATTCCCGAAGAATCATCTGCCTTAGCTCCTCATCTTTTGGCATACAAACCTTCCCACGGAAACACAAAACTCCATCATTGTTCAGACTATAGTCCCCTACCTCACCTTCCTGCACTTGTTAGATTCGAGTACTTAAGACATCATCCAAAAGTTGCTTCTCCTTGATTAGACTTGTCCACATAGGTCTTACTTGTAGCTCAGCCACCAAACTACCATCCTCATACAAACTAAGATGAGCGAACATTGCCCTTAGGTCTGTTATCACCTTCCTACTCAACGCATTCGCCACCACATTGGCCTTGCCAGGATGGTATTCAATCGAGCAATCATAGTTCTTCAAGAGCTCGATCCACCTACATTGTCGTAAATTTAACTCCTTCTGAGTAAGGAGATACTTCAAACTTTTATGGTCAGTGTAAATTACCGAATTTTCCCCGTACAGGTAGTGCCTCCAAATCTTCAGAGCAAACACTACCCCCGCCAATTCCAAATCATGCGTAGGTAGTTCAACTCATGCGGTCTCAACTGTCGGGACGCGTATGCCACAACTTTTCCATCTTGCATCAGCACACACCCTAACCCTGTGTGTGACGCATCGCAATAGACGGTAAATTCTTTTCCCGCCTCTGGCTGAATTAACACTGGTGCTTCTGTTAGAATTCTCTTCAGCCTCTCAAAACTCTCCTGTTGTTTGTCAGTCCATAAAAAAGATACTTCCTTCCTCAACAACTTAGTTAATGGTGCCGCTATTGAAGAGAACCCCTCAACGAACCTTCGATAATATCCTGCTAATCCTAAGAAACTTCGAATTTCTGCCACAGACTTCGGCGATTTCCAACTTAGCACAGCTTCGATTTTCCAAGGGTCTACCCTAATCCCCTCTGCGGAAACCACATGCCCTAGAAAAGTCACCTCCTTCAGCCAAAACTCACACTTACTGAACTTTGCATACAGCTGCTTTTCCCTCAGAATTTGCAACACCACTCGAAGTTGTGCATCATGCTCCTCCTCAGTCTTGGAATAAACCAAGATATCGTCGATAAATACTACGACGAACCGATCAAGGTATGGCTAAAACACCCGGTTCATCATATCCATAAATGCTGCTGGCGCGTTCGTCAAATCGAACGGCATTACCAAGAACTCATAATGATCGTAGCGTGTTCGAAATGCCGTCTTATGAATATCTTCTCCTTTAACCCTTAATTGATGATATCCCGACCTTAAATCAATCTTAGAAAAGACCGAAGCTCCTTTGAGCTGGTCGAACAAATCGTCGATTCTTGGTAATGGGTACTTATTCTTAATCGTCAACTTATTCAATTGACGATAGTCCACGCACATACGCATGGATCCGTCCTTCTTTTTCATGAATAGAACCGGTGCTCCCCATGAAGACACACTCGGTCGGATGAATCCTCGATCCAGTAATTCCTGAATCTGAGCTTTGAGCTCCACCAGCTCCTTCGGCGCCATTCGATAAGGGGCAATAGATACCGGGGCCGTACCCGGGAGTAGTTCTATTCCAAACTCTAGTTCTCGATCCGGGGGTAATCCTAGCAACTCCTCCGGAAATACATCCGCGAAATCCTTGACTGTTTGAACCTCATCGACAGCCACTTCTTTAGCATCCAAAGCACTAATAAAAGCTAAAAAGGCGTTACATCCCTTTCGAACCATCTTAACAGCTTTCAAGGCTGACACTACGTTGGACAAATAATTCCTTCTTTCTCCTAATACAACCATCTCCCCGCCCTCCGGGGTACTTAACACCATGCGCTTAGACCTACAATCCAACTTAGCACGGTGTTTTGACAACCAATCCATTCCTAGGATAAGATCGAACTCTCCAAATGGCAATTCCATTAAGTCTGCCGGGAACACTACCTCTTGAGTCTCTAAGGGTACATCCTTAAACAGCTTGTCTACCACCATAGATTGTCCTAGGGGACTAACCACGGTCATCTTCCTAGTAGTTGTTTCAGGATCTATACTTAAGGTCTCAGATATGGAACATACAACATAGGAGTGGGTTGACCCAATATCAATCAAAGCAAGAAAAGGGCTGTCAGCTATAAGAAACGTACCAGTTATGACATCCAGTGCGTCACCATCCTCCTGTCAACGAACTGCATAAACTAGACCCGGC
Organism: Gossypium australe; assembly: GCA_005393395.2. NCBI lineage: Eukaryota > Viridiplantae > Streptophyta > Magnoliopsida > Malvales > Malvaceae > Gossypium > Gossypium australe. The sequence goes on from CM016624.1 coordinate 78,483,287, forward strand.
TGCCTTGCCTCTACATTACCTGCACCTCTGCCAGGTGCTCCACGACCTCGACCAACCCCATTTCCTCCTCTACCTGCACCACGACCCCTTGGTCCAGACTGATCACCTCTCCTCACTTGATCAGTACCTCGGCCCGCTGGCTGCCCCCGATCCATCTGGGGACAGTCCTTAATCAGATGTTCTGTGGATCCACACTTAAAGCACCCACCTGTCTTCACTCTGCATTCCCCATGATGCGTCTTGCCGCATGTAGAACATGCCTGTTCCTGACTCGTCGGAGCACGAACTAGCCCATCAGTCCTAGGCCTCTTCTGAAAATTCTCGGATGCTCTTGATGACCCAAAATTCCTCTTACTCTTACCCTGATCCTTATCCCTTTCTTGTTTCTCCACCCGTTTCACTTCCTCAGCTATTTTAACCTTATCTACCAAAACAGCAAAGATTCTCTCTTGCTGCGGCGCTATCAGAACCCTTAACTCACTCCACAGCCCATCCTCAAACCGAACACATCGTTCATACTCTGTCACTACCATTCCTCGAGCATAACGGCTCAAGCGCAAAAACTCAGCCTCATATTCAGCCACAGACTTACTCCCCTGTACCAAGTTCAAGAATGCCTTCCTTTGGGCATCTATATAGCTGGCCCCGACATACTTTTCCTGAAATGACTCCTTAAAGAAGTCCCAGTCAATTCGGTCTGCGGCAGTACCTTCTTTCACCGTGAGCCACCACTGGTAGGCCTCATCTCGGAGGAGAGACACGACCCCTTTCAACTTTTCCTCTACAATGAAGTCTAAGTCATCCATTATGCGCTCAGTCACTTCCATCCAGTACTCAGTTGTGTTAGGAGCTACCCCAGAAACTCCCCTAAACACTTCCGCTCCATTGGCCCTAAGCCGTTCTGGCACAGATTTCCGGGCTCCTGTGCCCATGCCTACTCCAGCAACCCTCTCTAAAACCCTCAATATCGCCTGAGATACAGCATCATCTCCGGGCGCCTCATCCCAAAATTCTCCTTCTACAGCCGGCAGCTCCGGTATCTTGTTTCCCGACCCGTGGCCAGACCCTACTGGCTCTGATGCGGTCATTCTACCCCTACCGCGTCAACGCGGCGGACGTCCTCGACCCCTTGAACTCATTCCTCTGATTGACGTTTATCTGATTAAGAGTTTTATGGATTATTAGTTTTTTTCACTGATTTATCGCGAACAGTCTTATGAGTAGTAGTTTTTAAGAAGTAGTTCTTTCGAATTCATACACACCATACAGTCTCAAGTTCATTCAATCATCAACATTCATGAACTCACGTTCATTACAGAAAAGTGTTGTTGTTGTTGTCGTTTTCACTACCTAGGGGTATTTTCGTAATTTTGTCCTATAGGGGTATTTTCGTAATTTTTCAAAATAAGGTCCTTGGTGATTTTGTGAAGTAAGGGTATTTTGGTAATTTTGCAGTCCCGGGGGTATTTCAAAAATTTTGAAAATTCGGGGTACTTCGGAGATTTTGGGAATTCGGGGGTACTTCGGTAATTTTGGAAATTTGAGGGTATTTCGGTAATTTCAAAAACCTGGGGGTATTTCGGAGATTTTGAAATCTGGGGGTATTTCGGTAATTTTGGAAATCTGGGGGTATTTCGGTAATTTTACAAATCAGGGTCATTTTGGTCATTTTGTAAAACGAGGGTAATTTGGTAATTTTACAAGTCAGGGTTATTTTGGTCATTTCGCAAAACAAGGGTAATTTGGTAATTTTTCAAGTCAGGGTCATTTTGGTCATTTCGCAAAACAAGGGTAATTTGGTAATTTTTTAAACTTTGATGGGGTTTGCTTTTTTTTTTCATAAAACAAAGGTATTTTTTTGAAAATTTTACAAAACTTGGGAATTTTTTTTTATAAAAAGATGGCTGATCCCTTTCGGCTTTTAATCATAGGGTTTAGCCCATCAACCAGTCCTCGTAACTAGGGTGAATAGTCACTACGCACCAGGTAGGATTCTAGTGAAGAGGAGGTGAGTCGCTAGGACTGCTTAAATACCAAGCTCTCCCTGAATCCACTCCTAGACATGCGTCTGCCTATTGCCACACCCTAACTCGACTAAGGTGAACAGTCACTACGCACCAGGTAGGATTCCAGCGAAGAGGAGGTGAGTCACTAGGACTGCTTAAATACCAGGCTCTTCCGGATCCTTCCTAGACATGCGTATGACGGTTACCACACCCTAGCCTTGCGGCTCGTTAACGGGTTTGTTCAGTGAAATTAAGCTTTATGAATTTTTCAAAAGTAGTTTGTACTAAGCCTAAAGTTCATCAAGTTCTAATTCTAACTTAGTCCACGTCCACTAGGCCCACTAAGCCCACATATATAAAAATCACACAATGGTTAGGAGTACTTACCTGGTGGACTTGGGCCGGAGACGCAGGTGCCATGCCGAGCTAACAGTTCTGTTATTATTTAAAAAAAACATGTATATTTCAAAAGCCCATTTTAGAAAATGTTTTGAGCCCAAGAACCCCAGAGCCGAGTTTTGAACCGCGCTCTGATACCAATTTGTAACACCCCAAACCCGGCCCAAACACTACAACCGGATCTGGTATGTCACTAAGAAAAACTTTGTCAAACATGTCGTATTTTCAGAAAAAAAAAACCAAATATAATTTATATAGAATATGCCTTTGTAAAATAAAATCCAAACTTAATTACATGCCTTAGTTTAATTAAAATAAAAATTTAAATGACTAAAAGTAATAAAAGCCCATAGTATAACATAATATAATCTAGTGGCCCATGGCCTTATTACAACGAGATTTGAAGTCCATTAATTAAAAATATAAAATAAAACTTGAGTCTCTTTTTGCCAAATCTACATATTCTTCTGCATGGCCACCTTGCGTTCCTCTCCAGCCCGATCCGAATCACTAGGTATCACCTGAGATGTTAATTAAAAGGGTGAGTCGCGAGACTCAGTGTGCAACCCTCATGCACCACTAGTGTTTGGGCCTTAAGCCCATTAAACAAAATAAACAATGTAATAATCATAATAAAATTTAATAACAAATAATATACAAGGCCCAACCCATTTGCCTAGGTTTCCATCCGCTACACACCCCCGTACCAACTGTTCACACCATTGGGGATTTCTACAATCAACCCACACCGCTACACACCATGATGGCAGTCATGCTGCTCATCCACATATGATGGCCGAAGCCCTTATAACATATAATGGCCGAAGCCTGTATAACATTTAATGGCCGAAGCCCATATAACAATTCACGGCATTAGCCGCTACACATATAACGTATAACTTCCTCCTTTCATCAACCCAACCCATGCAATCACATACAAGCATTTTACTTATAACATTTAAACAGATTATTTACTAACCTGGGGATCCGCTTTTACCCTCCTTGGGCTTTCATCAATAAACCGAGATTTCGGCATTTATCATAACATATAAAACACATGAACATACAATAATAGGCAGATCTAGATGGTGGGGAGGTATTACACACCTGGTTACCGCGAAAATCTATTATCCTTAACGTAGAGCCTTATTTGTCGAATCCCGAAAATCCCTAAGAAAACGTCACCTTTCTTCCTTCGGCTTTTCCACCAAATCGGCACAGGAAATTTTTAATGAGATAGATTCGGCTACTAAAAGCAGAGAGGGAAAATCGACAGGCCAGATTACTAAGGAGTATGCGGCTTATGGTGCACCTTCGGGAAACAGAAGCCTCCCTTGTAGATTCGGCTATGGAGAAGAGAATATGAACAAAAGAAGTTCGGCTTTTAGAAAAAGAAAAAGAGAAACTGTAGGGAAGACTTGGAAATTTCGGTAGAGAATGAGAGAAGAATAGGGTTTCAAAATACCAAAATTGAAGAATACTACTCCCTATTTATAGAGAAATTTTGGCATATCATCCACACACAGAGTTGGAATTTCGGCCAACTCTTCCCTTCTCCTGATAGCCTTTATCTTACCTGATAACCCAATCCTTATCTCCTCAAAAAAATAGCCCTCATCTTTCTCTTCATTATCTTCCTATTTATCAAGAAAATAAAAGAATTTTAATCCCTATTTTGTAGCTAGTGTGCCGTCCACTCCTAGGGCTTGTAAGTGCCGAATTTTTGTCTTAAAATTTTGGGCTCTAAGTGGCCATACTAGGCCCAAACTCCTTCTCCCTTATGATGCCTCCTTATGCCCACTTAAAGCTCCTCAATTCTTTGGGCCACAAGCCCAGCTTGTCACTTAATTAACTATCTACTTAAATTATCGGCTAACACCATGTATTAGCCACCTAACCCAAATATTTTAAAGCCCAATATATCACTTTAAAATACCCAGAGCACTAATTTAAACCCTAATCCACATATTTAATCAAAAAGTCAGCCCGATCCTTGGAATCTCAATTTAACATATTGAACTATCACATTAATGCGCAGGCCCACATTTAGGATGCTACATGATATCTCCTGACCATTTTACAACATGTTTTCCTGTAGCAATGACATCCAACCGAGCTGACTCAGATGAAGTAGAAAGCAATGCTCAAGCCTCCAGTCACGAAGTAGCGTCATGTGGTACAAGGCCCGTATTTGAGGGCTAGGGAGGAGAGGCTAAGGAAGCCTTCTTCCAAATAATGAGTGAATGGTTTACCAAGTTCGTACAAACAAACCCAACTGCTCAACAACCTCCACCCCCTCCTATTCCCCAACTGGTCCCTATTATTCTTCAAGGTATGGAACCATTACGAGTTAGTAAACTACCTGTTGATAAGATTCGTAAGTATGGGGCTGAAGAATTCAGAGCTTCTACTGAAAATGATCCCAAAAGTCTAGAATTCTTGTTAGAGAATACAACTAGGGTTTTCGACGAATTGTCTTGTTTATCGACCGAGTGTGATAAGTGTTCGGTATTGTTATTGAAAGATTCGGCTTACTGGTGGTTGAATATGTTGATTTCTGTAGTGCCGAGAGAGTGGATCACCTGGGATTTTTCCAAACCGAGTTTCGAAAGAAATACATTAGTCAAAGATTTCTAGATCAGAAATGTAAAGAATTTCTTGAGCTCAAATAGGGTCGTATGTCTGTATCAGAGTATGAGCGGGAATTTGTCAGACTGAGTAAATATGCTCGTGAATGTATTCCAACCGAGACTGCCATGTGTAAGAGGTTCGAGAAGGGTTGAATGAAGATATAAAGCTTCTAGTCATAATTCTTGAGCTAAAAGAATTTGTTGTCTTAGGAGATCAAGTGCATAAAGCCGAGGAACTGAGTAAAGAGAAAAGACATGTTGATTTTGAAGCTAGGTACTCAAGAAAGAGACCGACTAGGAAGTCATATCAGTTGGAATCAAAAAGATCAAGAGAACATCACAATCATTCTACAGCTTCAATGGGGTATTCCAATAGAGACAGAGGTAACCGACGTTCGAGTCCTAAACCTCAGGCTACATTTGTAGCAAGTGTGGGTAGTGTCAGAGATATCAGACCCGAGTGCAAGCACTATAAAAGACCATATTATGGTGAGTGTCGACTGAAGAATGGAGCATGCTTCAAGTGTGGTTCCTTCGAGCATTATCTTAGAGATTGCTTAGAGAAATTTGAGAAAGAAAAAGTTTAGAATACAAGGCCAAGCAACATTGCTGCGGGAGGTAGACCACCTCGTAAACCCGGAAATGTGAACAGTAGCCATGGAATAACAAAAGACTCTATTGTAAGATCTGAGGCTCGAGCACTAGCTAGGGCTTATGCTATTCGTGCACGAGAGGATGCTTCTGCGCCAGGTGTTATTACCAGTACTTTCTCTATTTTTGAAATCGATGTTACTACTTTGATTGATCCGGGATCAACCTATTTGTATGTTTGCTCGAATGTAGTATCTAGTAAGAATTTACATGTTGAGTCCACTGAATTCGTGGTTAAAGTGTCGAACCCCCTAGGTTAGTATTGACTAGTTGATAAAGTTTGCAAGGATTGTCCTTTGATGACTCGAGGTTATGGTTTTCCGGCTAATTTGATGTTATTACTGTTTGATGAATTTGACGTAATTTTGGGCATGGATTGGCTAACTCTACATGACGCTATTGTAAATTGTAGACAAAAGCTTATTGTATTGAAATGTCAGAACGGTGAGACACTTCGTATTGAATCAAATAGTGTAAGCGGGTTGCCTGTTGTTATATCAGCTATGTCAATACAGAAATATGTGAGAAAATGTTGCAATGCTTACCTTGCTTATGTATTGGATTCTAAAATGTCTGAATCGAAGCTTAAATCAGTACCAGTGGTTTGTGAGTATCCTGATGTGTTTCGAGAAGAATTACCTGGATTATCGCCAATCAGAGAGGTTGAGTTTGCTATTGAACTAGTACCAGGGACATCACCGATATCGATAGCACCTTATAGAATGGCTCTTACTGAGTTGAAAGAATTCAAAGCACAGCTGCAAGAATTGACATATAGGGGTTTTCCTCGACCCAGTTTTTCACCTTGGGGTGCACCGATTTTGTTCGTTAAGAAAAAAGACGAATCGATGAGATTGTGTATTGATTACCGTCAGCTCAACAAGGTTACAATCAAGAAAAAATATCCACTACCTTGAATTGATGATCTGTTTGATCAGTTGAAAGGTGCCACAGTATTCTCAAAGATTGATCTTCATCCTGGCTACTATCAGCTACGGGTTAAAAACTCGAATATGCCAAAAATTACATTCAGAACTAGGTACGGACACTATGAATTTCTTGTGATGCTATTTGGTTTAACTAATGCACCTGTAGTATTTATGGATTTGATGAACAGAATCTTTAGACCGTATTTAGACAGATTCGTCGAGGTTTTTATTGATGATATTTTGATATATTCACGAGATAAGTCTAAGCATGCCGAGCATTTGAGAATTGTGTTGCAAACCCTGTGAGATAAACAATTTTTTTCTAAATTTAGCAAATATGAGTTTTGGCTCCGAGAAGTCGGATTTCTAGGACATATAGTATTGGCTGAAGGCATCAGAGTTGATCCGAGTCAAATTTCAGCAGTTATTGACTCAAAACCACTGAAAAATGTATCTGATGTAACACCCCAAACTCAGCCTAGACGTTACGACAGAATCTAATGTGTCACATCGAAGTGATTTTCAAAATTTGGACTAGTTGATAACAAAATCCGTATTTAAGTTTTTATTGATTGAGAAAATTCGGCAAATTAAGTTATTACAATTTGAAAACAGCTTATCACAACAATTGCCATTTTGTTACCATTGGTTTCTTAAACTGAATAAAAACGCGGAAGCTTCTCTTATTAAAACCTTGAAGTTTAAAATGCGTGTTTTTCTTGAAAACAATTATTATTTTGAAAACTCATTTATGTCAGTTTGGCAGTTTAAAACAAGAAATCAAAGCCCAATTAAAAATTAAATCCACCAATGGCCTTATTACATAATCAAAAGCCCAATATGAAATTTAAATAAATAACTCTAAAGCAGATCATCAGCGATTGTGTGGCCACCTCCGAGTCCCTCGCGGCTCTAAATCGTCTAAAGCTGGGGATTACTTGTATAGTTAAAAGAAAGGGTGAGTTTACGAAAACTTAGTGTGTAATCCCCTATCAGTCAGTCAGTAACAATATATGCAGTAACAGTCTGGGCCTGAGCCCTATTCAGTAACAGTGCAGTGTGGGCCTTAGCCCATTACAGTAACAACGTGGGCCTAAGCCCAATACAGTATCAGTACGGTGCAAATATGCAACCTACCCCAATCCAGCCAACACATCACCAGTACCAACCAACACACCATGTGGGAATAAAATCGACCCACCCAACCAGCACACCAAAATCATAGCATAGCTGCCAGTAATAATAACGCAGCAGAGTTGCCAGTAACAGTGAATGTGGCAGAGCCACCAGTACAGTACTTCCTCCGTATTAGAATCCCAACCCCATGCAGTATGTCATGTCATAAATAGTTCGTGTATGCAAAGAGTCCTACTCAGTACAGTCTTACAAATAATCTTACACTCATCAGTCAACCTACCTCTAGAGGTAAGATGGTCATTTCCATCCATTAGGGGTAAAATAGTAATTTTACCCTTTAGGGGTATTTTGGTCACTTTACTTATTTTGGGGTCTAGGTGCAGATGATGACCTCTCCGAAGGTCTAAAGTCGCCTCGAGTGACACAAATAACCTAAATGGTCATAACAATGTAAATGGTCCCAAGGCCCATTATTTGGCCTAAGTGGGCCCACACGCTCGTGTGGCCCATTTAGCCCAAATTCAATCACGACTATGCGAACCATATAGCCCAGTCCAGTGTTTGCCACTTATTGTGGATTTTATCCATGTGGGGCCCGCTTGGGCCCACACGGCCCATTTTAGCCAAATAAGGCCCATATCGACCCATATCAACCCAAGAGCACGAGAACGCTCGTTGTGGCCTCTACAGTCTATCGCCCATAATTTGTGGGCTCAATTTACCACATGAGTGATCGCACGCTCGTGAGGCCTTAAATGCCAAAGTTTCAGCTTTTCGTCTTTTGCCGATTCATAGAAGAGAGGATGGTGACCACACACCTGTTTGCGCAATGAACAGAATACCCCACGTGCGATTAACCTACAATCATCCCAAAACAATCAATCTTTCATCCGTTCATGATCATTAACACTAAAGCCCCAAACCGATATCACCACTTACCTTACCAAAAGTTATGCGATTATTACTCTTAGATCGCTGGTTGAAAACAATCGCACCCTTCTTCTCTATTCACTGCGCATATAACGGATTTCATTAGCAATAATTGTTTAATATAAGGCTTGAATTGATACCCATAGTCCAAAGAATTAGAGTTAGAGCAGATTGAGTATTCGGCCAATACTACAAAACAAACATACTTACCCCACAGTATTCGACCAAAGAAGTATTCGAAGAAGAAAGCAGAGATGTGCAGAGAAGCAAGGCAGTCAACGCTCCACCAATTGTCAGAGAATAGTTAAGAGACACAGTATTCGGCTTAATACCAAAAGAAAGAGTGATGATAAAATCGGTTAGAAAGGAATAGGTGCATTCGGCCAAGCACAATAGAGAGAGGAGATGATAAAATGAAAGTACCTGAAAGGCCTAAGATGTGTTCGGCTAGGATTGTGAAGGAATGGGATGCAGAGAAGAAAATGAAGAAAGGTGGAGAGAAGATTCAGCTTATAAGAGAGTCCGAAAGGAGAAGAATTAGAGAGGAAGGAGAGAAGCACTATTTGGTTTTGAGAAATAGAGAAGTAGAAAGAATTGGAAGAAGAAAGACGATTCGACAAATATTGAAAAGTGAATTCTGCAATACTAACTAGTTTTCCCCAAACGGTCAATTCGACAAAACTTCAATAATCAAAATGGAGAACAGAAAACTATTTTCGACACTTAAGAGTTTAGAGCAACCGACCTAAACAAAAATACCCAAAAATTGAACCAAACTGAGAGGAGAAAGTCTCATAGCCGAATTTCCCATACACCAACATACCAATCGACACATCCTTCTACAACTCAAACTCCTCATTTCTCTCCACAATCCACTCCTAATAATCCTCCCTAATATCCTCCACATATCACTCCAACCTCTTACCTATCAGAATTTTACTGCAACATAACCACTAGCCGAACCAAGCTGCAAAATAAATACTCCCCTCATGCTATGCCAACACTCCAACCTCAGACCCCTTGCCACACTTGTAACGCCACAACCACTGCACCAATAGGCTTTTTGTGACTTAAAACAAGCACAATAATTAATAAGACCTATGTGCCATTGTCTAGATTCTTTTAAGAGCAAATTTTAAAAATTCTGCAAAAGCCAAGACTTGAACCCAGGCTTCTTAAACACACCCAAATCACTTAGCCATTAAAGCAAACAAGCAACTTGTGTCAGATCATGCAAAATTAAAGACCCTATATTTTTGGGGCGTTACATTCAAAGTTAGAAGTTTTCTAAGATTAGCTGGTTATTATCGAAGATTCGTCAATGGGTTCTCGATGATAGCTACACCGTTGTTTCAATTCTTACAGAAATATGTGAAATTTGAATGGTCTGAGAAATGTCAACAAAGTTTTTGTAACAGCCTATTTTCAGTGAAATTGGAATAGTGGTTTCGAGACCACAAATCCAAATTCATAAAATTTATTTTAATATTATTTTAATATCTACAGCATGATAGTATTATGGTGTAAAAAATTCGTTAAGATATTTTACCGTTTGTATGCTCAATTTGTGAAAAATGTCTAAATCGGGTAAAGTGCAAAAGTTGTGTTCTAATAGCTAAAGGTGTTAAATAGCTATAGAACTTTAAAGTGGAGGTCCTTATGTGGTAATTAGACCATTCATTGAGTTATTGGATGTGCATGGCTTGGTAATTGAGTAATTTTTAAAGTTAGGTAAGGGTAATTTGGTAATTAGCCAATTAAAGATAAAAATAATAAAACAAACAAAGCTACCATCTTTGTTATTCTTAACCGACCGAAAATTACAGCAAGGAAGGGCCATGGAAGCTTGAAAATTTTGCTTAAGAAAATCTCTTGCATGTAAGTGATTTTTAAGCCTATTTTCAATGATTTTTATGTTTTCGGGATCGTTGTAGCTTAACCTAGCTAACTAGGGCACTAATTTGCAAAACTATTTAAGAGTTTGAGATTTTCTATTGATGAAAATGATAGGGTTTTGAATTTTTGTGGAATAAAATAAATCCTTGTTGTTAATTAAAAAACATTTGTTAAGAGATTTTTAATGAAATTAACAATTAGGGGTTAAATTGAGAAATGTTAAAATTGTGGGTTAAATGTGTGAAATTTTGAAGTGTATGGGCTGATATGGTCTAGGCTTGGGTGTGGTGAAATTTCATGAATTTTATTTTACGAGCTTAGGGACTAAATTGTAAAAAGGTCAAAAGTATAGGGGTAAAATAGTAATTTTGCCAAAAATTGAATTTTGGATTGAATTGAATAGAGTAACAATTAAAGTAGTTAAATTATTTTTATATATATATATATATATATATATATATATAGATCAAGAAAAGCAACAATCAGAATTAAATCGAGGAAAAGACAAAGTAATGGATTAACCTATCGATTGTCTCCGTACTAATTTGAGGTAATTTCGTATGTTAATAAGCATTAAATTACATGTGTTTTAAATGCTTTATTATTATAATTGTGATGATACAACTCCACGAAAATGTTCGACGAAGTAAATATCTCGGTTGAACCTTAGAAATAGATAGGATACAAATGACATGTCATCAGGGGTTACCATGTTTCGAGTGTCGGTCCCGTACGTCCTACCGGTGGCTGAGTTTTCGACATATGTTGCGGTTACTTTACAGTTTGTGTGAGCAGCACCGTATAGCTGCGTCTTGACTGACAGCTTGTGTGAGCAGACCCAGTTATGGCTCGAGAGTGAGCATCGATATGAGATATATGATAGAGGTGGTTTTGACCATGTATTGGCACTTGGTGTGCAAGATATCTGAGTATCCAATAGTATTCCAATTGGTTCAATAGGCACAGTGATGATACGAGATTATACAAGTTCAATATGAACTAGTACAGGTAATTACATGGAAATGGTTCATATATGATATATGGATATACGGTATAGATGCTACATGTATATGAAATTTGATAATTGTTGATTTCATACATGGTTCTCAGTTTTTATATGAATACATAGTTAACTTGGTTGATAAACATGTGTTAGGCTTGGGCAAAAAATGAATTGCTATGAAAGCATGGAAAGGTATGAGTTTTTGGATGATTGAAATATGTTTGGCCATATGTTTGAATTATAAATGCACATAAGTAGTGTGTACTTATGATACTGTGAGATAAATTGGCTAGTTATTGTGATATTTAACATTGAGAGGTTATTGTTATTTAGGCTAAGGTCAAGACACGTTGGACTGACTTAAATGAATTATGCTTATAAATTGAAGTGGTCAACTTTATTTTTGAGTTACGAACTTACTAAGCATTACATGCTTACTTTGTGTTAATTTCTTTGTGTACCTAGATATCAGAAGCTCGTTCGGTTTGGAAATTGTTGGAGATTTCATCACACTATCTATTAGCTAATTTGGGTATTTATGGTTTTATAATTTTGGTTATAATGGCATGTATAGGTTATTTTGGCTAATGATAGCCTACATGTTTTGTTATGTTTTTAGCCATTTGATTTGGCTTGTATTTGAGGTATATTGTGCATGTATATATATATATGTAAATGGCCTTATTATATGTGGTGTATGGTTGGCATGTAAATGCCTTGTTTGTGAATTGGTGTTTTGAGTATCAAATGGTTGATTTTGATAAGTGACATACATGTTAAGTTTTAGGCACAATGATGCATGCATGTGTTTGATCATATAGGCATGTTTGAAAAATATATATATAGTTTGCATGACAACAAGTGGTAAATTGAGGTACTTATGGTCATTGTGTTGTATGTTTGGATATTACATGATTCAAGCTTGATATTGGTTGGTTTGAATGCCTAATTATGCCATGGTTATATGCAAATGGTTGTGGTTAGTTTGGTACCAATTTGGGTGAGAAATGTGGCTTGGAAAATGGCCTATTTTTGTCCACACGGGCGTGTGTCTCAGCCATGTGTCACACGAAGCTAGGTGACACGGCCGTGTGTCCCCTATTACTTCTTAGAAACCAAGTCAGTAGCTTCACACGGCCTAGCACACGGCTTGGCACACGGGCGTGTGGGTTGGCTGTGTGACCCAAGTCAGTGAGTTACACGGGGTCGGACACGGGCTGGGACATGACCGTGTGTCCCTTTTTCGAATGCCCACACGGCCTAAGACACGGGCGTGTCTCTTGGTCGTGTGAGACACACGACCTGGCCACATGGGCGTGTGTCCCCTGTACTTTAAAGGATTTCAATGTTTTCTTAAAAATTTCTTGAGTACTCGGTTTAGTCCTGAACCATTTTTAATGTATATTTTGGGCCTCGAGGGCCCGTATTAGGGACCTTATGAATTATTTTTGATTTGAATGAGAATTGTACATGAAATGTTTAAATTATTAAGGTATAAGTCTAGTAACGCTTTGGAACCCTGTTTCGGCGTCAGATACGGGTTAGGGGTGTTACAGTTTTAATCAGTTGAAAGCACTGTTGACCGAGGCACTAGTTTTGGTTCAGCCTGAATCGGGTAAAGAATTTGTGATTTATAGTGATGCATCTTTAAGTGGTTTAGGCTGTGTTTTGATGCAGAAAGGCAAAGTAATAGCTTATACTTCTAGACAGTTAAAGCCAGACGAAAAGAATTATAACACATGACCTAGAGTTGGCAGCTATTGTGTTTGTATTGAAAATTTGGCGACACCAATTGTTCGGTAAAAAATGTCATATATTTACCGATCATAAGAGTTTGAAGTATCTAATGTCGAGAAAGATTTGAATTTGAGACAGCGCAGATGGCTCTAACTGTTAAAAGATTATGAGTTGATCATTGATTATCATTCGGGAAAAGCGAATGTAGTTGCTGATGCTTTGAGCAGAAAGTCTATATTGGCTCTATGAGTGATGAACACATGACTGGCATTATCTGACGGTGGTTCAATCATAGCTGAGTTAAAAGCTAGACTGATTTTTTTATAGCGTATCTTTGAAGCTCAGAAATGTGATGAAGAGTTGTTAGCAAAGTGGGCACAGGATAAGTCGACTTCTGATTGAAAATTTCAGATAAGACCCGATGATTGCTTATTGTTCAGAGGTAGAATTTGTGTACTGAAGAATCTAGAGCTCATTCAAAGAATCTTACACGAAGCTTATAGTGTTAGCTTGTTTATTTATCTGGGAAGTAATAAGATTTACTGTGATTTGAAACAAATGTATTGGTGGCCGGGAATGAAACGTGAGATTTCTGACTTTGTATCGAGATGTTTGATAAGTCAACAAGTTAAAGCTGAGCATCAGGTACCTTCTGGATTATTGCAGCTAGTGATGATACCGGAGTGGAAATGGGATCGAGTTACTATGGACTTCGTATCGGGTTTACCCTTATCTTTGAGAAAGAAAGATGTGATTTGGGTTGTTGTTGATCATTTGACGAAGTCTGCACATTTTATTCCAGTACGTACAGATTACTCCTTTGAGAGATTAGCTGAGTTATATGTTTCTGAGATTGTTAGTGTAACACCCCTCACCAGTATTCAATGCCAGAATAGGGTTACGGAGCATTATCAGACTTACAACACTTTTAAACATACATTTCATATACAATTTATCAAGTCAAATATAATTCAATCATAAATAATCATAATGTCCCTTAAACGAGAATACGAGGCCTTAAACATGCATTGAGAGTGGTTCGGGACTAAACCGGATACTTGGGAAATTTTTCAACACTTAGTAAATTTTTCTCCAAAACAGGGGACACACACCCGTGTGGCCAGGGCATGTGTCTCACATGGCCACCAGACACGCCCGTGTCAGAGGCCGTGTGAACATTCGAAATGGGAGTACATGGCTGTGTCCCAGCCCATGTCCAAACAAGTGAGGCTACTGACTTGAGTAACACGGCCAACCACACGACCGTGTGTCTAGCCCGTGTGCCCTTCGAAGTGGCCACACACTCCCGTGTGCTAGGCTGTGTGCTAAGCCATGTCAAACATGTAGGGTATATTGACTTATGCAACATGACCAAGCCACACACTCGTGTGCTAAGCCGTGTGCCAAATAAGAGGGTATACTGACTTGTGCCACACAGCCGAACACACGCCCATGTGTGAGACCGTGTGGAGCATACTAACTTCATTTCAATTCCAACACCAGGGGACACACGATGGTGTATTTACACCGTGTGTCACACATGGCTGAGACACACGCCCGTGTCTCTACCCATGTGGACAAAAATAGGCTATTTACCAAGCCATGTTGCCATCCAATTTACACATACCGAAACCAACTCAAATGGTACCAATCCATAGCATAAATAACATTCAATTCAGCCACAATCAAGACTAAACCAACATTCAACATGCTTATAACCTCAAACCTTACTCCATCAAAACATACCAATTCAACTAACTACACCTTTACTAAACATACATTATTTTGAACCAATTGACAAACATAATGTACATCTAATATCAACCATATATTCACATATATGCACATAACCAAAATTCACCAAATTAAGCCAACTCTCATGGCTATATTTACAACTTAAAACATTTACATTCACAAGCCATTACAAATAACCAAAATCACTATCAACCCATAATCAAAATGACATCAAAATATCTATACATGCCATATACTCAAAACATAGCTTCAAAAGTACCAAAGAGTCAGTGGATAGTGTGGTGAAGTCTCTGATGATCCCCAAATCCGAGCTAGCTTTGAAATCACTATAAAACATGGAAAAAGAACAAAGTAAGCTATATAGCTTAGTAAGCTCGTATGTTAATAATGAGCAACTATATAGCTTAGTAAGCTCGTATGTTAATAATGAGCAACTATCATCATTCATAAATCATTCATATAATAGAAAACAATGTGTAACAATTCTATTAAATCTCAAGCTATCAAATGATCTTTCATATAACTTACCAAGGAACTCACCAATTTCATAGTTTTCAATACTTCATTCATTTCCGTACTAACTGTACCATCTCGTACCAATCTCATAATCAACCACATCTTTCTTTTACCCGTTGAACCATTCGGAATAGAAGTCAGATACTCAAGGTCTCACTCGATAAGTACCTATACCATGGCCCGAAGCCAAATCAAGGTAACTTATCCGAAATTCTGATATCATGGCCCGAAGCCAAATCAGCCGATATGCATGGCTCGAAGCCAAATCGGTATATCTCACACCAGAAATGCTAATAACATGGCCCGAAGCCAACTTAAAGTATACCTAATGACATGTCACTAGCATCCTATACTATTCCTAAGGTTCAATCGGGATTCCAAGTGTCGAATCGTCATCAAATCCTTTTCGAACTCGTCTGTAATCACATAATCACAATTCATACTATATCAAAGCATATAAAATACATTTGAAATGAATTTATAACATACGAACTTACCTCGGAGGATAAAACGGTGAATCGAGTCAATTAGTCGATAACTTTATCTTTTGCCCGATCCAAGTTCGTATTTCACTTTTCTTGATCTAAATATATTCATTATTTAGTCATCTATTCATTCAATTTAGTCCAAATTGCACTTTAATACACATTTACACTTTTACCCCTAAACTTTTACATTTTTCACAATTTAGTCCTTGTTGCATAAAATCACAAATTAGTGAAATTCCAAATATGCCCATACTAGCTGAATTACCATAATGCCCCTAGTAGCCCATAATTTTCATTTATTTCACATTTTAACCACTAACTTTACACATTTCTCAATTTAACCCCTATTTTGTATTTTCACTCAAAATCTCTTAACAAAACTTGTTTAACTATCAACAACTAATCAAAATCTATCATCAAACATCAAAAATCATACATATTCATCAATGGAAACTTTCATAATCTTTAACAATTTTGCAAATTAGTCCTTGGGCTAGCTAGACCTAGTTGCAACGATCTCAAAAACACAAAAATCATTAAAAACGAAACAAAATACATACCAAATTGTAAGGATTTAAGATGGCCGAACCCTAGCTTAGAAGAACCATGTATTTTCGGTGGTGGTTTGATGAAATGAAGAAGATGAATTGTTTTTACTAATTTTAATTATCATTTAATTTCCAATTTACTTTTATAACCTTTAAAAACTTAAAAATTTACACAAAATACCAAGCCACTATCATCCAATATATCATAAATGGGCTAATTACCAAATAAGGACCTCCTCTTTTAAGTTCCATTACTATTAGACACCTTTAGTTAATAGAGTCTCACTTTCGCACTTTACGCGATTTAGTCATTTTTCTCAAATTGACCATTTAAACGATAAAATTTCTTGACGAAATTTTCACACAATCACTCAATCATGCTGTAAACATTAAAATAATAATAAAATAAATATTTTGACCTCGGATTTGTGGTCCCAAAACCACTGTTTCGATTTGACCAAAATCAGGCTGTTATAACTCTCCCTCTTAGGGATTTTCGTCCCCGAAAATCTTACCAGTGAATAGGTTAGGGTATTGTTTTCTCATAGCTTCCTCGGGCTCCCACGTAGCCTCTTCAACACCGTGTCGTTGCCAAAGTACTTTCTCGAGAGCTATGCTTTTATTTCTCAACTGTTTAACCTCATGTTCTAGAATTTTGATTGGTTCTTCGTTTTACGTCATATTAGGTTGAATTTCAATCTCTGATAGATAAATCACATGTGATGGATTAGATCTATATCGACGTAGCGTAGAAACGTGAAAGACATTATGAATCTTTTCAAGTTTTAACGATAAATCTAGTCGATACGCTACAGGCCCTATTCTTTCAACGATCTCATATTGTCCGATAAATCGCGGACTCAATTTGCCTTTGCAACTGAAACGAAGTATTTTCTGCCACGGAGAGACTTTTAAGAACACTTTGTCGCTGATATGGAATTCAATTTCTTTTCGTTTCAAATCTGCGTACGATTTCTGACGATTTGAGGCTACTTTTAAACGATCATGAATTACTTTCATTTTCTCTTCGGTTTCTCTAACCAAATCAATCCCATGAATCTATTTCTCACTCAGCACATTCCAATACAATGGAGTTCAGCATTTGCGACCATATAAAGCTTCATACGGTGCCATCTTTATGCTCAACTGAAAGCTGTTATTATCCGCAAATTCAACTAGTGGAAAATATCTCCTAGTTGCCTTTGAACTCTAAAACACAACATTGGAGCATATCTTCGAGAACCTGAATTACTCTCTCAGACTGACCGTCGATTTGCGAATGAAAAGCTGTACTGAAATTCAATTTCGTACCCGGAGCTTCTTGCAGTTTCTTCCAGAATCGCGACGTAAATCTCGGATCTCTATCAGAAATAATAGATAATGGAACCCCGTGCAATCAAACAATCTCAGAAATGTACAATTTAGCTAGTCTATCAAGTGAGTAATCTATACGTACCAATATGAAATGAGTAGATTTCGTTAGTCGATCAACGACAACCCAGATCTTTTTTGGAGTTAGGGGAAATCCTGACTCAAAATCCATTGTAACTCTATCCCATTTCCACTCAGGAATCTTCACAGGCTGCAATAAACTCGATGGTACTTGATGTTCAGCTTTGACTTGTTGACAAATCAAACATTTAGAAACAAACTCTGAGATATCTCGTTTCATGCCTTGCCACCAATAAAACTGTTTCAAATCGTTGTACATTTTGGTACTTCCAGGATGAATTGATAAACAACCAATATGTACTCTAAATTACTAGTTGACTCACACTAAACTTGTTTGGCTTTCAATTCATTATCACGTTTCTGAGCTTCACGGATTTGCTGAAGAAATAACGGTCTCGCTTTCAACTCAGCTACAATTGAACCATCATCAGATAAAGTTAACTGTGTATACATCGCACTTAAAGCAAATAATAACTTACTGTGTATTCATCGCACTCAAAGCAAATAATGACTTTCTGCTCAGAGCATCAGCAACCACGTTCGTTTTGCCCGGGTGATAATCAGTTACTAACTCATAATCTTTTAGCAGCTCAAGTCATCCCCGTTGTCATAAATTCAAATCTTTCTGAGTCATAATATACTTTAAGCTTTTATGATTAGTAAAGATGTGGCATTTTTCACCGTACAAATGATGACGCCAAATTTTCAATGCAAAAACTATAGCGGCCAACTCCAAATCGTGCATCAGATGGTTCTTTTCATGCGGATTCAACTGTCTGGAAGCATAAGCTATCACTTTTCCTTCTTGCATCAGTAGGCAACCCAAACTGTTCAATGACGCGTCGTTGTAAATTAAAAATTCTTTACCCGACTCAGGTTGAACCAACACTAGTGCCTCAGTTAAGAATGCTTTCAATTAATTAAAGCTTTGTTGACATTTTTCGGACCGTTCAACCTTTACATCTTTCTGAAGCAATCTGATCATCGGTGTAGCAATCATAGAGAATCCTTTAACGAAGCATCGATAGTAACCAGCCAATCCTGGAAAGCTTCTAACCTCGGATACATTTTTAGGTGGTTTCCAGTCAGTAACTGCAGATATCTTGCTCGGATCAACTCGAATGCCATCCGTCGAGACTATATGTCCTAAAAATCTGACTTCTTGGAGCCAAAACTCACATTTGCTAAATTTAGCATACAGTTACTTATTTCTCAAGGTCTACAACACAATCTTCAAATGCTTAGCATGCTCAGACTCATTTCGTGAATAGATCAGAATGTCATCAATGAACACAACAACAAATCTATCTAAATACGGTCTAAATATCCGATTCAATGGCAGGAGCATTAGTTAGTCCAAAAGGCATAAAAAGGAATTCATAGTGTCCGTACCTTATTTTGAACATAGTTTTCGGCACATCTGAATCTTTAACTCGTAACTGTTAATAACCCGATTTCAAATCAATTTAAAAGCACTGTTGCATCTTTCAACTGATCAAACAAATCGTCTATTCTTGGCAACGGATACTTATTCTTTATCGTAACTTTGTTGAGCTGACGATAGTCAATACACATTCTCATTGATCCGTCTTTCTTCTTTACGAACAACACAGGCGCACCCCAGGGCAAAAACTCGATCGTGTAAAGCCTCTACCTATTAACTCTTGTAACTAAGCTTTCAAATCTTTCAACTCTATCGGAGCCATTCTATACAGAGCTATAGATATCGATGAAGTTCCCGGTACTAATTCAATAGTAAACTCAACCTCTCTAATTGGTGGCAACCCAGACAATTCTTCTAGAAATACATCCAGATATTCACAAACTACAGGTAGCGATTCAATCTTCTTTTCAGACACTTTGGTATCTAAAACATATGCTAAGTACACGTCACAACCTTTTCTCGCATATCTCTGAGCCGACACCGATGAAATCAGTATTGGCAATCCATTCAACTCATCAGATTCAATCAAAAGAATTTCATTATTTTGACACTTCAATTCTATAGTTTTCCGTCTACAGTTCACAACAGTATCATGTAGAGTCAACCAATCCATTCCCAGAATTACATCAAACTCATCAAATGGCAAAAGCATCAAGTCAGCCAAAAAACAGTAACCCCGAGTCATTAAAGGACAGTTCTTGCAAACTTTATCAACTAGAACATACTTGCCTAAGGGGTTCGATACTTTAATCACAAATTCAGTAGACTTGACAGAAAAACTCTTATTAAACACCAAATTCATACATATATACGAGTGTGTCTATCCAAGGTCAATTAAAGCAATCACACTAGTATCATAAAGAGAGAATGTACCGGTAATAACATCTAGGGACGACACTTTTTTGCGAGCGCGAATAGCATAGGCTCTAGCAGGTGCTCTGGCCTTAGATCTCACAGCTGAGTCTGTAGTCATACCTCTACCATTGGATACATTCCCCGTATTTCTTGGTGGTCTCCCTCTCGCATTCATATTGCTCGATCTTACATTCTAAACTTTTTCTTTCTCTGATAACTCTGGACAGTCTCGAGTAAAGTGATCTGGTGAATCACATTTGAAACAAGCTTTAGTACTCTTATTCCAGCATTCACCAAAATGTCTTCTCCCTCACTATTGACACTCGGGTTTGTTATTTCTCACACTGCCAACACTCAGGACAAATGTAGCTTGAGCTTTTAGAATTCACAGTTTGATTTCCACGATCTCTATTCTGATATCCCACTGATGCATTAGATCTACTGTACGAATCTCAGAATTTCTTTGATGAAGAATGAGAAGGTTTATTCATTAATATTTTCTTCGAATCTCTAGCCTCTGAATCAGCTTTCTTCTTTTCTCGGCTAAAATCTTCAGCTTTACAAGCCCGATCAACAAACACAACGAATTCTTTCAAATCTAGAATCCTGACCAGATGTTTAATATCCTCGTTCAACCCGTCAATAAATCGTTTACACATAATCTCTTCAGTAGACATATACTCTCGAGCATATTTACTTAACTGTACGAATTCTTTTTCATACTCAGTTACAGTCATACGGCCTTGTTTCAATTCTAGACATTCTTTATGCTTTTGATCAAGGAACCATTGACTGATGTATTTCTTCCAGAACTCGGTCTGAATGAACTCCCAGGTGACTCTCTCCCTCGGCACTACTGATACTAATGTATTCCACCATTGATACGCAAAGTCTTTCAAAAGTGATATAGCACACTTTAAACATTCTACCGATGTACAAGATAGCTCATCAAACACTCAGATTGTATTTTCAAGCCAAAACTTGGTTTTCTCAGGGTCATCATCAATATTAGCTCTTAACACTTTAGCCCCGTGTTTATAGATCTTATCAACTGGAGGCTTATTCAATATTAAAAACTCGACTCCTTGATGAGCTACGGGTACAGGTTGAGGAACAGAAGGGGGTGGAGGTTGTTGAGTAGCCGGGTTCGTTCGAATATATTAAGTGAACCATTCGTTCATAATTTGGAAGAAGGCTTCTTTAGCCTCATCTCCCTGGCTACCCATCACGGGTCTAAAATCAGACGGCATTGTCCCTTGCGCGGGAACAGGCGCATTTCTCTCAACCTCATCAGCTATCGCTCGATTGGGATCTATTACTATATGAAACACATTTTAAAATTTCAGGAGTCATCACACTATCACAATTTATATATGACATGTATAGCTAGACTCTCATACACGCTACGTTAGTCCTTGAATCGACTAAACTGTAGCTCTGATACCAATAAATGTAACACCCTTCACCCGTATTCAACACCAGAATGGGGTTACAGAGCATTACTAGGCTTACAGCACCTTTAAACATACATTTCATATACAATTTATCAAGTCAAATACAATTCAATCATAAATAATCATAGTGTCCCTTAAACGAGCCTACGTGGCCTTAAACATGCATTGAGAGTGGTTCGGGACTAAACCGGATACTTAGGAAAAATTTCGAAACTTAGTAATTTTTTCTCCAAAACAGGGGACACACGCCCATGTAGCCAGGCCATGGGTCTCACACGGACACCAGACACGCTCATGTCACAGGCCGTGTGAACATTCAAAATGGGAGTACATGGTCGCGTCCCAGCCCGTGTCCAAACAAGTGAGGTTATTGACTTGGGTCACACAGCCAACCACACGACCGTGCGCCCTTCGAAGTGGCCACACACGCCTGTGTGCCAGGCCGTGTCAAACCTGTAGGGTATACTGACTTGTGCAACACGGCCAAGTCAAACGCCCGTGTGTTAGGCCGTGTGCCAATTAGGGGTATACTGACTTGTGCCACATGGCCGAGCACACGCCCATGTGGAGCATACTGACTTCATTTCAATTTCAACACCAAGGGACACACAGCCGTGTAATTACACCGTGTGCCACCCACCACTGAGACACACTCCCGTGTCTCTACCCGTGTGGACAAAAATAGGCTATTTACCAAGCTATTTTGCCACCCAATTTGCACATACCTAAACCAACTCAAATGGTACCAATCCATAGCATAAATAACATTCAATTTAGCCATTATCAAGACTAAACCAACATTCAACATGCTTATAACCTCAAACCTTACTCCATCAAAACATACCAATTCAACTAACTATACATTTACTAAACATACATTATTTTGAATCAATTCAAAAACATAATTTACATCTAATATCAACCATATATTCACATATATGCACATAACCAAAATTCACCAAATTAAGCCAACTCTCATGGCTATATTTACAACTCAAAACATTTACATTCACAAGCCATTACAAATAACCAAAATCACTATCAACCCATAATCAAAATGACATCAAAATATCTATACATGCCATATACTCAAAAAAATAGCTTTAAAAATACCAAAGAGTCATTGGATAGTGAGGTGAAGTCTCCGACGATCCCCGAATTCGAGCTAGCTTTGAAATTACTATAAAACATGGAAAAACAACAAAGTAAGCTCTATAGCTTAGTAAGCTCGTATGTTAATGATGAGCAACTATCATCATTCATAAATCATTCATATAATAGAAAACAATGTGTAACAATTCTATTAAATCTCAAACTATCAAATGATCTTTCATATAACTTACCAAGGAACTCATGAATTTCATAGTTTTCAATACTTAATTCATTTCCGTACTACCTGTACCATCTCGTACCAATCTCATAATCAACCACATCCTTCTTTTACCCATTGAACCATTCGCAATAGAAGTCGGATACTCAAGGTCTCACTCGATAAGTACCTATACCATGGCCCGAAGCCAAATCAAGGTAACTTATCCGAAATTTTGATATCATGGCCCAAAGACAAATCAGCCGATATGCATGGCCCGAAGCCAAATCGGTATATCTCGCACCTGAAGTGCTAATAACATGGCCCGAAGCCAAACTCAAAGTATACCTAATGACATGTCACTAACATCCTAAACTATTCCTAAGGTTCAACCGGGATTCCAACTATCAAATCGTCGTCAAATCCTTTCAGAACTCGTCCGTAATCACATAATCACAATTCATGCTATATCAAAGCATATAAATACATTTGAAATGAATTTATAACATACGAACTTACCTCGGATGATAAAACGGTGAATCGAGTCAATTAGTCGATAACTTTATCTTTTGCCTGATCCAAGTTCGTATTTCACTTTTCTTGATCTAAATATATTCAAAATTAACTTATTTAATCATCTATTCATTCAATTTAGTCCAAATCGCACTTTAATACACATTTACACTTTTACCCTTAAACTTTCAGATCTTTTACAATTTAGTCCTTATTGCATAAAATCACAAATTAGTGAAATTCCAAATATACTCATACTAGCCGAATTACCATAATGCCCCTAGCAGCCAAATTTTCATTTATTTCACATTTTAACCACTAGCTTGACACACTTCTCAATTTAACCCCTATTTTGTATTTTCACTGAAAATCCCTTAACAAAACTTGTTTAACTATCAACAACTATTCAAAATCTATCATAAAACATCAAAACTCATACATATTCATAAATGGAAACTTTCACAATCTTTAACAGTTTTGCAAACTAGTCCTTGGGCTGGCTAGACCTAGTTGTAACGATATCAAAAACACAAAAATTATTAAAAACAGAACAAAATACATACCAAATTGTAAGGATTTAAGATGGCCGAACCCTAGCTTAGAAGAACAATGTATTTTTGGTGGTAGTTTGAACAACCCGTTTTTAATGAAATCAGAACAGTGGTTTCAGGATCACAAATCTGAAGTTAAAAAAATTATTTTATTATTACTTTATTGCCTATAGCATTATAGTAGTACCGTATAAAAATTTTGTTAAGAAATTTTACCGTTTACATGTTCAATTTGATAAAAAGGACTAACTTGTGTAATGTGCAAAAGTTGAGTTCTAGTAGCTAAAAGTATTAAATAGCTATAGAACCTTAATGTAAGAGTCCTTAAATGGTAATTAGACCATAAATAGTGATAGTGGATGTACATGGCTTGGCATGTAACACCCCAAACCCGGTCAATACGCCACGACCGAATCTGGTATGTCACAGAGGAAAACGTTTTGAAAAGAATCGAATTAACAATTAAATTTTTGTGAAAAACCCTTTGAAATTCCATATTTGTAGAAATCAGGTGTATAATAAGTTAAAACTAATAATTTACTTTGAAATTACGTAAAACTTTAAAATAAGTGAATAAATCATAGGTTAGAAAACATTTATATCATTTTAAGAAAACTCGAATTATTACTTTGAAAACCATTTGCATTTGAATGTAGATACTTAATATTTGAAAATCATTTAAATTATCGAAAACACTTAAGTTGATAAAATTGTCAAATAATTTATGTTACCCGATGGTAACGTTTTAAAAACCATCGCGTTGTGAAGTTTAGAAAACTTTGTGCTTAATTTAATAATAAACATCCTTTGAAATTTATAACCCATATTTAAAACATGATCAAAACATAAAAATAATCCAAAACATAATTAAAGAGGCCTTATTACAAACCCAAAAAAATATGAAAACCAAATTAAAGTAAAGTACCCAAATGAAAGTTCATGTAAAACCAAATTTATTGCATGGCCTCCTCGAGTTCATCCGACTCCATATCCGCGATCTCACGAATCACCTGAAAATATAAGGGAGAAGGTGAGTCACCAAGACTCAGTGTATATTCCCTCTCCCGGGTAAATGCCACATACTTACACAAATTATAACAAAGAAACATATATGTATAATGCACCCAACCTAGCCATCCATAACTCCTTTTCTACCCCGTGTGGTACCAAACCACTGGTGGTGCCAAACCACTGGTGTCCAAAGACACAAATGTGATACCAAATCACTGGTGACTGAAGTCACGAATAATCCATCTGTGGGGCCAACCCACGTGTGATACCAAATCACTGGCGTCGATCCCATATCTCAAAAGTGGGGCCAACCCACGGTGGTGTTAACCACAGGGACGAGACGCTATGAGGTGCCAAACCTCTGGTGTCCGAAGACACAAATATGATACCAAATCACTGGAGATACCAAATCTCTGGTGTCCGAAGACACAAATGTGATACCAAATCACTGGTGACCGAAGTCACAATCTTCCCCCTCCTATCATGTTGCCCATACCAATGCAATATATAAACAAATCATGTCAATATACTTTGATATGAATCACATAACAAAAATATCATAAGTCGTAGATCATGATTTCAATCCTCATGTATTAACAACATATCGAAATGGACTTACCCGAATCCTCATTCATACCATCATGGTATCATATCAAAATCTCATCATTTCGGCTTTAACAACATGAAAAGTTATTTAACATACATATATACAAATATGAACTAAGTTATAAAGTGTGTAAGATACACACCTTTCACCAACGCAAGAACTATCTTCCAACGATCCGATCTATCGTACTAGATCACCTTGTCCTACAATCGGTCAATACTAAAATTATAAACAAAGGCCATTCGGCCAAACCACAACACTTTAATCCCAAAAAACTTTAGTCTTTTCAAAAGAATGATGAATCGACAAGAATTCTTACTCCTTGACTTACCAACCCTTGATTGCTAGAGATAGCGCTTAAATCGATTGCTTCCGAAATCCCAATGAGCCTAATTGAATAATCGAATCCTAAAAATGGTTAGAACCTTGCAACAAATGCCCATAGGTCCGACCTTTATCCACAAGAAAATAACATAGAGAGGAGAAAAGAATAGAAGGAAAAACGGCCAAGAATACATACTTAATAACCAAAACCGATCGAAGAAATCAAATGAAGTCCTACCCTTGAATATTCGGTCAAAAATAAATCAAAAGAATATGAGAGTTTCGGCTATATGGTTATGGAAGATGAAAAATATGTGAGTAGAAAAGAGAATTGAAATGAGAGAGAATTCGGTTTAATCAACAAAAGAAAAGAGAGAGTTTGAAGAAGAGAATGGTTCGGCCAAAAAGGAAGAGAAAGAAAATGTGGTTGAACAAAAGTCAAATGAAGAAAAGAGAGAGATGGGAGAAATGAGGTTCGGCCAACACCTATTTTGCCTAAAATAAATGTGCACAAAATGCCCAAAAATCAAATGTTGATTCGGTTTCAAATGGATGAATGAAAAGAAAGAAAAAGTAGGATTTGGTTCCAACAAAATAAGGCTAAAACCAAAAGGAATTTTGCACTAAAAGCATAGCACACATTCGGCCAAGGAGGGGAGTTTTTTGGAGAGAAAGAAAACAATACAAAAGATGCACAAAAAAGCAAAGGTTGACCAACTATCCCCCCCCAAGCCACCTAACAACATTCGGCCACCCCCTAGACACCCATGCCGTCCACATACATGCACTAAAGGCCTAGGATTACTTTCCAAAACATCCTCCATATTCCATGCCTTTGTCCCCTCATCATACCATAACTTTAAGATTCTTATCCCCAATTTCAAGCTTTCCTTAAACATATGTTCAACTTACCAAAATTAATAGTCCAACCTATCATAAATAAGTTTGACCGTCCATCAATGCTAGAACACAAAAATAAAGTCATCAAAATGCTAAACATGCTACTCGAACCTCTAACCTTAAGCAACCTTTCAAGCTCCTTAACCATCTTGCCACTTACTCCTCTTATGCTTTAATTTAACACTTAAATTAACTTAAGTGTCAAGTTCACTTACTTCACTTCATTAAATAAACCATACTAAAAATTTATTCTAGCTTCCTAAATAAAATCAAACCTTCACAAGACTATACTAACACATGAATTATGCACGAATGCATAACCCCTAAATCTAGGATATTACATGGCATTTGTGTAAATTTTAAAGTTTTTAAAGGCTATAATGGTAATTAGGTAATTAAATGATAAATTAAATAAAGCAAAAACAAGCCTTCATCTTTTACTTCTTCTTCAACCGAATGTTAGGGTTTGAGAAGCCATTTTTGAGCTTGTAAATTTTGGAAACTTCACATTGCTTAATTGGTATGTATTTTGTCCCATTTTTATTGATTTCTATGTTTCCGGAATCGTTGTAGCTTAATTAACTAGCTCGGGGACTAATTTGTGAAATTGTTAAAGTATTAGAGTTTTGCCATGAATGGATATAGGTTGTTTTTTATGTTTGATAGAAGAAAATAGATAGTTGTTGTTAAATAAACAACTTTTGTTAAGTGATTTTTGGTGAAATTATCAAATAGGGATTAAATTGAAAAATGGAAAATTTTACATTGTGAAATTGTGAAATAAATGAAATATAGGGCTTTTTAGGGACCTAATTGATATTCAGCTATAGTGGGTTGTGGTGAAATTGCATAAATGGTAATTTTGCCAAAATATGGTTTTGTGTTAAATTGAATAAAATACATATTAAATTGAGCTAAATTTATCCGTATAGATCAATACAAACCTCGTACGGCTTTAGATCGGGGCAAAGAGAAAGTCTCAAATTAATTGCCTCCGTATCTACGTATACTCGTCAAGTAAGTTCGTGTAATTAAATTGTGTTTAAATGTTTTACATTGAATTATGTATGAATACGATTGCATATCCAACGACATATGACAATTACCGAGCCTCGTTTGAACCTTAGGAATTCGTAGGATACAAATATCATGTCATTAGGGTTTACATGATTCAGGTGCTCATCCTTAACATCCTACCGATGGCTGAGGTCCGTCATGTGTTACGAATACTCCACAGCTCGTGTGAGCAACATCGTGTAGCTACTTTCCGACCCATAGCTCATGTGAGCAGGCCCATATTCACAACTCGTGTGAGCATTCTGATTCACAGCTCATGTGAGTATACATATATAGGATTTGAAGGATTATAGTTATATGATTTAGCACGCTATGTGTGAGCTATCTGGGTATCCAACGATATTCTAAATGGTTCAATGGGCATTATTCTGAAATGAAATGGTAATGGTTTAATACGGACTATTATAGGGACACATATGAATTACATG
The DNA here is from genome assembly GCA_005393395.2 of Gossypium australe. Lineage (NCBI taxonomy): Eukaryota > Viridiplantae > Streptophyta > Magnoliopsida > Malvales > Malvaceae > Gossypium > Gossypium australe. The sequence continues at coordinate 78,511,837 of CM016624.1, forward strand.
GAAATGTTATTACATGGTATATGGAAAATTGAATTGGATGATACATGTATATGAAGTATAATTTATATATTATGCTCATCCATGTTTGTTTGGTTTATGTATATGCTTACATGGCTAACTTGCTTGAGGTATATGCATAAGCATTGAAAAAATTATGGTTGGAATATGCTATGTTAGCTTACCTATTATGTAATGAAATGGTAAGTTAAGTTTTATGTTTTACAAACTTACTAAGCTTAGATGCTTACTCTGTGCTGGTTTTCGTGTCTTACAGTGCATCGAAAGCTCATTCGGGTTGGAAGCTTGTCGGAGCTATGTCACACTATCCATCAACTCTTTTGGTACTTTTGGTTGTTTAATTTTGGTTATAATGGCATGTATAGGCATTTTAGCTAATGTTTGCCTATATGTTTGGTTGTTGAAATGACCAATTGGTTTGGGGTAAGTTTGGTATTTTATTGTTCAAATGAATTTGATTTTGGCATATAAATATTAGCCTTAATATGGATGATATTTGGCTTGATATGCTTGAATTACAGAAGATGAAATTATAGTTTGAATATGCATATTATATATGGCTTGTAACTTACTGGAAATGTGGTGATTTGGTATCTTATTTTGTATGATTTATATGGTCATTTGATACTAGTGATAGAATGGCATTTTGGTACCAAATGGTTTGTGTTTTGGTAAGTAAATTTTACGGTATGTATCGATGCAAATATTGTTGGAAGTTAATTGATTATTTTGGCTAAATTGAGTACATGGCTTTACATGTTTTAATGTTGTCAATTGAGGTGCCTTTGGGCATATTGGTTGTATGTGATTATACCATATGACTATAGCTTGATTATGCTTGATTTTGGTACTTTGTTATGGCTTGTATATATGTGCATTTTTTGTTGTAGATACATACCAAGATGGGTGAGAAAAAATGGCTTGTAAAATGGCCTATTTTTGTCCACACGGGTAGAGACACAGGCATGTGTCTCAGCCGTGTGTGACACATGGCCAGGCAACACGGCCTGTGTCCCCTATAGCTTTCAAAGGGTTACAAGTCATGCTGGTGCACGACCTAGCACACTGCTTGGCACACGAGCGTGTGAGGTTATTTGCAAGGTACACGGTCTGGCATACAGGCGTGTGGCTTGGCCATGTGACCGAAGTCAATGAGTTATATGGGCACGAACACAAACTAGGACATGGCCGTGTGTCCCTACTTCGAATACCCACACGGCTGTGTGATCCCTGTAGTATTGTAAATTTTTAATGTTCTCTAAAAAATTCTTAGAGTTTTTGATTTAGTCTCGACTTGTTTCTAATATGTATTTAGGGCCTCGAGGGCTCGTATAAAGGATAACATGTATGATTTTGATTGGTTTTACTATGATTATTTATATGATTTGAAATGTTTGAAATTTATGTTCCTTTGATTTGAAAACTACGGTAACGCACTGTAACCTTGTTCTGGCGATAGATATGGGTTAGGGGTGTTACAAAATAGGTCTAAAGCAAGGTGCAAATCTAGAAATCGTGACAAATATTGTGGCTATTGTAAAAAGGTGGGCCATGTTAAGGCAGAATGTTGGAAACTTCAAATTAAAATCAAAAGGGATGTTGAAAGCTATGAGAAAGATAAGCTGAAAGTCAAAGTTGCTGATGCTATTGTAGCCGAGGAAAGAGATGATGATTTCTTGTTGGTGTCAACAAGTGAAAGCTCTCATCTTACTTTCGAATGGATCTTAGATTCAGGGTGCTCCTGTCATATGTGTCCCAATAGGACTGGTTCTCCATGTATAGTTCAGTTGAAGGTGGAGTTGTGCTGATGGGGAATAACTCTCCACGTAAAATATTCGAAATCAGAAAAGTACAAATCAGGATGCACGACGGAATTATTCGGACACTTTTAGATGTCAAGTATGTTCTTGATTTAAAGAAAAATCTTATCTCATTGGGAATTTTGGATTTTAACGGTTGCAGGATAGTCATTGAGTCAAATAGCTTAAAAGTTTTTTGTGGGGCTCCTATTGTGATGAGAGGACAGAAAAAGGGCAGCCTATATGTTCTGCAAGGGTCAATGGTTATTGGTGCAGCAACGATTACAGAAGAACAACCTATACCACACGCCGTGACTCTTTCTCCACTGATTCTGACTCAACCATACTTGATATCTTCATCTTTGCTTGCCTCTTTTCTTTATTCAGTTCTTCAACTTTATGTGCTCGGTCAGCCAGTACAAAAAATTCTTTTAATTCCAAGATTCCAACTAGCAACTTGATATCTTCATTTAATCCCTCTTCAATCCATTTACACATAGCAACTTCAATCGGGATACACTCTCTGGCGTATTTGCTTAACCGAACAAATTCTTGTTTGTACTCGGATACTGTCATATTCCCCTGTTTAAGCCCTAAAAATTCCTTCTTTTTTTGATCAAGGAATCTCTGACTAATATACTTTTTTTGTGAATTCTGTTTGGAAAAATTCAAAAGTAACATTTTCACTTGGTACAACAGAAAACAAGGTATTCCACCACTGATAGGCTGAGTCTTTCAGTAAAGATACAACACATTTCAAACATTCTTCAGGTGTGCAAGACAATTCATCCAGAACCTTGATAGTATTTTTTGACCAAAATTCAGCCCTTTTTGGATCGTCATCAGTTGTTGCTCTGATTTCTTCTGCCCCATATTTACAGATTTTATATACTGGAAGCTTACCAGTTCTAACAGGTTCTGTACCTGGTGGCATATTTGGAACCGGTTGAGGAACAGGAGGGGGAAGTTGTTGTACAATAGGATTTGTTCTTAAGAATTCTATGAACCACTCATTCATCATTTGAAAGAAGGCTTCTTTTGCCTTCTCACCTCTATCGAAACCATTTTTTAAAGAAGCTTTATAAAAACGGGGATCGACTTTTAAAAACGGAAATGGAGTCGCCACCAATCCCTTTTTACTTAGGTGTGATTGGATCACCTTTGTAAAACATTTTATTTTAAAAATTTGATTTTGGTCCACAAAAAACAAGAAAACGGGTTCGAGAGTCGGTTACGTATGAGGAAGGGTTAGCACCCTCATAGCGCTCAAAAAATTGGTACCTAATCGATAAAATTATGTCCAAATGTTGAAAATTTGAAAAATTACAAAATATGATCCTTTGATAAAAAGAAAACTAAGACTTACCTATTTCAAAGAGATAAAACGTTATATCCAGTAAGTTAGGATATAACATCTCATGACTTCAAAGTTAGGCTCGCATTTATTTATAGAAAATTCTTATCTCGAAACACAAAATATCATATCCAGTAAGTTAGGATCCAACGTTTTGAATTTCCGAAAATAAGTTTTGATTTGAAAATTTATGGATTTCAATTTTAAAAGAAAAGGGATACTTAATATTTTAAGTTCAACGATAAAAATCGAAACCTAGTAAGTTAGGGCACAATTTTTCTCGAAGTCCCCCAAATATTAGATATCACCGTATTTTGAAAAGAAACTATTTAAATAAAATGCGTCAATTCAACAGGTCTTTTATAAAAAAATGGTTTGAGTAAGATATTGCAACATACATATTTAATAGCAATTTGATATAACTACAAATTATACTAACAATAAATAATAAAAGAATAATATAACATAAATATATAATAAACTATGCTAAACAATAATAAACGATCTAAAGAATATAAACAAATAAACATGTAATATAAAATAAATAGCAATATTTGAAATTTTCATGAAATAACAAAATCAAATGAAAAGAGGAATAACATATTTTAACATTGAATAAAAAATGTGATGATTTTTAAAAATGATTTAATATATATAAAATAAAAAAATAAAAATATATATAATTTATATAATAATTAATAATTTAATACATGTATAAATGATTACATATAATAAAAATAATTAGTAAATAATAAATAATAAGTTTAAATAAAACATATATAATACACTAATCATAAAAAAAATTCATATGTAATAAATAATATGAATAAAATATTATATAATATAAATAAATTTAGTTAAAAATAATATATAATATAATAATATTATATAATGTACCAAATTTTAAAATATATATAATAACTAATATATATTATGAAATAACATATATAATATAAATAATAAAATAATACATTATAGTAATTATATATAAAGATAATATGTAAATATATATATATATATATATATATATATATATATAAATACGAATTTATACTATTAATAAATTAATATACAAATAAAAATATGAAAATTTTAATATGATAAAATATTACAATATAATGTTAAAATAATTTGAGATGAAATAAATTAAAAAAGTTTTAAAAAGTCAAGGATTAAATAACAATTAAAATAGATATAAAAGGACTAATTTAAAACGCGCGTCACACTGTAGGGACTCACTAGGCAATTATGCCTTCTTTCCAAAACGACGCCGTTCTGTTCTTGTCCTTTAAGTAGCCCGAGACTTAATTGAAACAAAATGTAAAGTTTAGGGCTAATTTAATAAAAAATAAAAATGCAAATTGGACTGAATTAAAATTAGTAAAATTGCGGAAGGACCGAAAAGTCAATTAGCCCTTTTAACAAAAACGCGCGGATCCTCCCCGGGTTTTCGGGTCAACGCGCGGATCCTTCCTTGTACCGCGTCGTTTTGTGCTTATTAGGCTAAGCAAAAACGGCGTCATTTCTGTGTGGCTATATAAGAAAAAAAAACTAAATATTTCATTTTAAACATTGAATTTAAAAAAATCAAAACCCCCCCAAATTTTCTCTAGTCTTTGGCCTGAGGCCAGGGCTCCGGTGGCTGGCCGTTGCACGTGCCACCACAGACGGTGGCCGGAGGCTAAAAACCTCCGTTTTAAAGGTACTTTTCGAATCCCTCTTTATTTTAGTACTATTTTATATATAAAAAAATGCATGAATTGACAAAATGGCGCGAATAAAATAATAAATTATCTCTGTAAAAATAAAAACTGTGTATTGTATTTCTCTATATTTCTATGAATCTTTTTTGTGTATTTTTTCTCTCTTTTTAGTGTTCGTCTCTCTAGTTACAAAATCAGGCTGTTATAGCCTTGAAAATAAAATTAAAAAAGGAAAACGTTATTGCTGCCATTCTTGCTGCTGTTTTCTTTCCTTTCTTTTGCAGGTGGGCGAAGATCTCGTGACGGAGATGAGGCTCGCGTGAATTGCGGCGTGATCGAGGCCGGAGATGTTGAGGCTGCGGCGTGAGGGAGCGGATCACTGGGGTGCTTGCGGCGCAATGGAAACCTAGGGTTTCCTGCGTCTCCAAGCCTCTTGGGCTACTTGGGCTTAGGTTAGCTGGTGTCTGTTGGTAATTGGGTCTTGGTCATAGTTTTGGGGTCTGTTTAGGCACTTTGGCTTTAGTTTTTTAGTATTTGGGCCAAGGGTGTAATCGGGTAGTTGGGTTAGTGGGTTAAATCTGTAAATGGGCTATAAATGGACTGTGCTGGACATTTTAATATTTATTTATTTTATTTATTTTTTATTCTGGTTTATTTCAGCCCGGGCAAAATGGCCTTATTACAACTACCCCTCTTTGCTCATTGTCGTGTAACAAAAATAGAGCAAAGACTATAAAATGACCAATTTTGCTTGGTCTTTGCCAAGCCTTGACTTCTTGATCCTCGTCTTCTCCAAATGGCTTTCAACTCTACTGCAACTTCAACAATACTGGAACTTCATCTTGATTTCAATAAGTCTAATGTCTTCAATCTGCTTCCTGCAACTTCAGGAATGCCAGATCTACTATTTTTCGATCTGCTCCACTGTAAACTCAGGGAGATAAGATCTGATGTTTTTGATTTGCTTCCTGCAATTTCAGGAATGCCAAATCTGCTATCTTCAATCTACTCCACTGCAACTTTAGGGAGATAAGGCTGAAAGTGTCTTTGATCTGCTTCCTGCAACTGCAGGAAGATGAGATCTTCTGTCTTTAGTCTACTCCACTGCAACTTCAGGGAGATAAGACTGAAAGTGTCTTTGATCTGTTTCCTGCAACTTCAGGAAGATGAGATCTTCTGTCTTTAGTCTACTCCGCTGCAACTTCAGGGAGATAAGACTGAAAGTGTTTTCGATCTGCTTCCTGCAACTTCAGGAAGATGAAATCTTCTGTCTTTAGTCTACTCCGCTGCAACTTCAGGGAGATAAGACTGAAAGTGTTTTCGATCTGCTTCCTGCAACTTCAGGAAGATGAGATCTTCTGTCTTTAGTCTACTCCGCTGCAACTTTAGGGAGATAAGCTGAAAGTGTCTTTGATCTGCTTCCTGCAACTTCAGGAAGATAAGATCTTCTATCTTCAGTCTGCTCCTCTGCAACTTCAGGGAGACAAGGCTGAAAGTATTTTCGATCTGCTTCTTGCAACTTCAGAAAGACGAGATCTTCTGTCTTCAGTCTACTCCGCTGCAACTTCAGGGAGATAAGACTGAAAGTGTTTTTGATCTGCTTCCTGCAACTTTGGGAAGATGAGATCTTCTGTCTTCAGTCTACTCTGTTCCAACTTCAGGGAGATAAGGCTAAAAATGCTTTTGATCTGCTTCCTGCAACTTCAGGAAGATAAGATCTTCTATCTTCAGTCTACTCTGCTGCAACTTCAGGGAGATAAGGCTGAAAGTGCTTTTGATCTGCCTCCTACAACTTTAGGAAGATAAGATCTACAAATTCACCGATATTGCTACACCGTCCACTGAGGGACATGTTCTGTAGACTCGGTTTAGTATGTTTATGTCACATGACTAAGATGCTATGATCAGAATGAATCAAATGCTGCTAGCTACATGTAACATGTCATGAAGATGATTCCTTTTAAAGGATTAGGATTAGGATGAAATGATCGGAATGAATCACATGCTCCTAATGAAATTTGCTATGATACGAAAATGTTATGAGTATGATTCCTGCTCTAGGTGTTATCACTCATTTGTTCTTCATTCTTGTTCATCAATCATGTTTCGCTTCAACAAGCTTGCCCCAATGTAATTTCTGAGTCAACTTCGCTTGGATCTTGAGAACGCAAGGCTTGTACCATCCTACCACAATGAGGATTGAAATTTTTCAATCCGTCCTATCTACAATTTTCTGGGTATAAGGTTCATTTCCCATTCCACCATAATTCAGGGTTTCTTTGTTTGTCACACCATTCCTTAAACATTATGACCTGATCTCATCAACTTATTATTTTGTCCAATTATCAACTGGACCAAGAATTCAGAGAAATAGTCTCTATCCAGACTCTTCTTTCTCAAATATTCCTATGCACATGGAAATTCTAAACAATTGTCCTGTTTTGGTTCCTTGCCTTATCTAGAAATTTCCAAAGTAATATATAGAACTTCTTTTTGTGAATTTATTAGTTCGTCAATCATTATTTCAATGCAACACATTTATGAATAACGGTAAACAAATAAATTGATCTCAAAAAGAGTTAAAATTGTCAAAGATACAAAGAAAATTAATTGAGAACATATATTTGAGAAGAAAAAGAATCCAAAGATAGTAAAATGAATAGGACAAAGATCAGATGCCCTAGATATTGCAGATTAAGCTTCTATATACAAACTTCATGAAGACTGCCTTGAGCTCAATCATATGTTTAGAAGACCCAAAGTACTTTGTTGATGCCCCAATATGCAACATTCTTCATTTCATTGTTGATTCAAGTGTAGCAAGATGACTGCGTGTCCATTCAGAATTTGAGCCGCCCTTTTCGGGTTTTCAACTCAAAACCCATTTGGTCTCAACTTCTGTTATCGTACTGTTGTTCAAGTTCAGTGAGTTGTCTGATATGACCCTCTCGGGCATTCCATATCGACAAATAATCTCCTTCTTCAAGAACCGACTAACTGTTGACTTAGTAATGATAGCATAAGAAGCAGCCTCTACCCATTTTGTGAAGTAGTCAATTACCACGAAGATGAATCGATGCCCATTCGAAGCTTTTGGTGAGATTGGTCCAACAACATCCATGCCCCACATAGAAAAAGGCCATGGGGAAGTCATAACGTGCAAAGGTGACGGAGGCACATGAATTTTATTTCCGTAGTTCTGACATTTATGACATCTCTTAGTATAATTGATATAATCACCTTCCATGGTGGACCAATAATATCCAAATCTCATTATCTGTCTGGCCATTGTGAATCCATTAGCGTGTGTTCCACAAAAGCCCTCATGAACCTCTTCCAGGATTTTCCTAGCTTCAAATGCATCGACGCACCTCAATAATACTTGATATTTTCTCTTTTTGTACAAGATATCCCCATCTAAAATATAGTCAGAGGCCAATCTTCTTAAATTCCTTTTCTCATTCTCAGTGGCACGGTCTGGGTGTTCACGCTTTTTTACGTATCGTAATACATCCTGATACCAAGGGTGATCATTTTTTCCTCCTCTTCCACATTATAACAATGAGCTGAAACTTCAAAGATACTCATCTGAATAGGTCTCATATCCTCTGGTCTGTTTACTTTGATCATAGAAGCCAGGGTCGCCAAAGCATCTGCCATCTGGGTTTCATCGCGTGGGAGATAATTGAAAGTAATGTCATCAAACTCCCCAATCAATCCCAGAACTATTTTTCGGTAATCAATTAGTTTGGGTTCTCTTGTCTCCCATTCTCCTTTAAGCTGGTCTGGTAGATTACTATGGCAGAATCTCCATATACTTCTAGCACTCTGATCTTACGCTCTAAGGCTGCTCGAAGTCCCATGATGCAGGCTTCATATTCTGGCATGTTATTTCTGCAATCAAAATCCAATTTGTATGTGAATGGATAATAATCACCACTAGGGGATACCAAAATTGCCCCAATTCCATTTCCCACAACATTCAATGCTTCATCGAAGTTTAGTTTCCACGGACAATCTTCAGTATTTGCCACATACAGCAGCTCCTCATTTGGGAAATCAAAGCTCAAAGGTTCATAATCCTCCAAAGCTCTGCTAGCCAAAAATTCTACTACTGTGCTTTTTTTATAGCCTTTTGGTTCACATAGACTATATCGAATTCAGACAACAAAATTTGCTACCTAGCCATCCTCCCATTCAAAGTAGTGGACTCCATCATATACTTTAACGGATCAAGCTTCGAAATTAACCAGGTAGTATGATATAGCATGTACTGCCTCAATCTTTGAGTTGTCCAAATCAGGGCGCAACACAATTTTTCAATCGACGAATATCTCATTTCACATTTAGTGAACTTTTTGCTGAGATAGTATATCACCTTTTCTTTTCTTCCCGACTCATCATGTTGGCCAAGCACACATCCCATGGAGTTATTGAATACTGACAAATACAGTATCAATGGTCTATCTGGATTAGGCGGAGATAGTACTGGTGCATTTGACAGATACTGTTTAACTTTGTCAAAAGCTCTCTGGCATTCATCATCCCATACACCTTGGTTGTGTTTCTTGAGAAGACGAAATATGGGATCACATTTCTCAGTTAATTGTGAAATAAACCGAGCGATGTAATTTAACCTTCCGAGAAAACCTCGAACTTCCTTTTGAGTGCGTGGTGGAGGAAATTCTTGTATTGCTTTGACCTTATTTGAGTCAACTTTGATTCCTCTCTCGCTGACTACAAAACCCAATAACTTCCCTGACCGAGCTCCAAAAGTACACTTTACCGGGTTGAGCTTCAATTGAAATTTTCTCAACCTCAGAAACAATTTCTTCAAAACTTCAATGTGTTCCTTTTCTGTTCGAGATTTGGCAATCATATCATCAACATATACTTCAATCTCTTTGTGCATCATGTTGTGGAATAATGTTATTATGGCCCTCGGATATGTTGCCCCAACATTCTTTAGTCTGAATGGCATTACCTTATAGCAGAATGTACCCCACAATGTTATGAAGGTAGTTTTCCCCATATCCTCAAGGTGCATCTTGATATGATTATATCCCGAAAAGCTATCCATGAAAGAAAACAGTGAGTATCCCGCTGTATTATCCACCAATGTGTCGATATGCGGCAAAGGGAAATTGTCCTTTGGGCTAGCTTTATTTAAGTCCCTATAGTCCACACACATCCGGACCTTTCCGTCTTTCTTAGGGACAAGAACAATGTTGGCAACCCACTCTGAGTACTTGACCACTTGTAGAAAACTAGCATCAAACTGTTTCTGGACCTCTTCTTTTATTTTCAATACTACATCAGGCCTCATCCTTCGTAGCTTTTGCTAAACTGGCTTGCATTCTTCTCTTATGGGAAGACGATGTACTACAATATCAGTGCTTAGTCCAGGCATATCCTGGTATGACCATGCAAAGACGTCTTTGAATTCCCGTAATAATTCAACAAGGTCTTGCTTCGTCTCTTCAGTTATGCATGTTCCAATTTTCACATCCTTCCCTTCCTCTAAGGCTATGTTCTCTACCTCCTCTTCATGTGGTAAAATTTGTTTCTCTTCTTGCTTTACCATTCTTAACAGATCTGAAGATAAATCACAATCTCAGTCACCTTCAAAATCTCGAGGTTCCTCTAAACACATGTCCTACTCAAAGTGGACCTTTGGATTTGTATTATTGTTGCTCACATCATTGATATCTAGGGACTTGTGATGGGTACCAAAGAATGTACAAAGAACAAATGAATTCGAGGATAACTATTCACATGATATGAACGAAAAATATAATATTTGGAATGAAATTAGAAAGTCAAAAGAATGAAATGAAAGAATATTTGCTCAAGTTAGTTATCAAAAATGTATTTTATTGAAACAACAATTTCTGAACATGAGCCTATTTCACAAAAGAAATATTATTATTCCTAGGCTAAAAAAACAACAAGAGCGTTCTGAATATTACTCTGTATAATCTCTAAAAACTACAGAAAGTTCCTTTGCAGTCCAATTGTTCAAAACGCTTCGAGGTTCATAAAGGCAAATGCCCAAAAGGTTTCTTTGTTCAACTTCTTCCTCGAGTATGGCATTGATGTGAGGACTTTCCAATGACCCTCTCTCAAAGTGAATTACCCCTCTAGATACAAAGGTCTGAGATATATGGGGGAATGTCATCGATTCCCACTGGACTTCTTCCCCATTCAACCATGCCCTCTTTCTTTCTTGCTTTTTCTCGATTTCCTTCTTCCATTGTCTAATATCTGGCTTGAAACCCAAGCCAAAACGGTCTCTCTTATCTTTCAACACCGGCACTCGAACTTCCATTTGGAGATGTCTGCCCAATCCTTTTCCTTGTAAGGCTCCCTTCCCGACCATCATTTGTAAGCCCATCTTCGTGGTCTTGGATATCTTAGGTACTGGAACCTCATTCCTGTCCAAGATAAATGTTGCATTGACGAACTATAAAGATCGAAAAGAACACTCAATGGTCTCCTCATTTGTCTCTACATAAGGCGCATCATTGGTAATAGTCGCTATGATGTCTTCCTGCGCATTTATAGTAACTAACCGACCATCCGTCACCAGTTTCAGCTTTTGGTGCAAGGATGAGGGCACTGCCCCTGCTGAATGAATCTAGGGTCTTCCCAACAAGCAGTTGTAAGAGGGCTTTATATCCATCACCAAAAAGTCCACCTCATATGTGTTTGGCCCAATCTGCAATGGTATATCAATTCTTCCCATCACTCTTCTTTCGGTGCCATCAAATGCTCTCACTATGTTCTGGCATGTCTTCATATGAGAACTGTCTATCGGCAACCTCTTCAGTGTCAACAACGGTAAGACATTCAAGGCTGATCCATTATCGATTAACACGCTTGGCAGAGTGTATCCCTTGCAATGAGTGGTGATGTGCAGAGCTTTAGTTGATCCCATACCCCTAGTTGGAATTTCATCATCACTGAAGGAAATAAAGTTATCAGCACTTATGTTACTAACTAATCGGTCAAGTTTATTGACAGATATATCTTTAGTAACGTAAGTCTCGTTTAGCACTTTTATCAAAGCCTCACGATGTACTTCCGAGCTTAAAAGTAAGGCTAGCACTGATATACGAGCCAATTGCTTGCGCAGCTGCTCTACCACACTGTATTCACTGTGCTTCAAGAATTTTAAAAATTCTTTAGCCTCTTCCTCCTTCACAGGTTCGTTGATAAGGGCTCCAGGTCCTTTCTCTGGTTCAACTGCCACAGTCTTTGATCTTGTTGGTTCTGTTCTGACGTTTACCGAGTCGTAACGCCTCCTACTTCGTCTATAGAATCCCTTACTTTGGACATCCTTGGAAGTGCTAGCTGAGTTTTCCACTCCTAGCGTCATCACATTACTGTCGTAATTCCATGGTACCATCTTGTTATCCTTGTAAGAAAGGACACAGGTTTCTGGATTACAACTTTAGGCGCAATTTGTGCTCCATCTTTTGTGTTTCTCGGTCGGAAAATAATGATCCTTGGATAATTGACTTTTAGATTTGTCAACTCTCCTTCGGTTGCATGTATGTTCCCTCCATTTGAGCCTTCTTCGTAAAACTCCAGTTCCTTATTGTCCATAAGGCTTTGTACCAATACCCTAAACTCAGCACATTCTTGATCTCATGTCTTTTAGCTTTGTGGAACTCACAGTAGTTCCTTGGTTCTTCACCTCCTTCCTCGAGACTTGATTTTATCAATCCCCTTCTTACCATTTCCTTCCACATCATTCTCAATGGAGTTTTTACCTCCGAGATATCCCCTTTGATCTTCCTCACGACATTTTCCCCAATCGCATTTATCCCCTTGTCTCCGTGATTGGGTAATGGGTTCTCCGCACTGGGTGCATCATCAAACTTGACAATCCCCATCTTGATGAGCCTCTCAACTACCTTTTTGAAGGCAGTGCAGTTTTCTATTGAATGCCCTAATATTCCCCGTGGTAATCACAATGAGCGTTGGAGTCATACCATTTAGGATATGGGGGTTGTAACGGCTGTAGATAATATGGGGACACTACGCGTTCATCGAATAAACATTGATATAGCTCCTTATACGTCATTGGGATTGGCATAAATTAGAGCTTTTCAGAACTTTGTCTTGGGCCTGATTCTTGTCTTGTCGACCCTTATTGCCCGGCAGTAACTACTTTCGGCTGATTAACAGTAACTGCCTTTGAGTACCCTTTGTTATATGTACTCGTATTGTTCACCTTATTGTCCTTTTTCATAGGAGCAGATCTTCTAGTGGTTTCTCCTACTTCAATTTTACCACCCCTTATGGCATTTTCTATCATTTCCCCTTCCATCACTATATCCGCGAAGCTTTTAGTGGTGCTTCCTATCATATGGGTGATAAAAGGTGCCTTTAAAGTGTTGATAAACAGCATGGTGGTTTCCTTCTCTAGGAGAGGTAGTTGAACTTGCATGGCAACTTCCCTCCATCTTTGCGCGTATTGCCTCAAGCTTTCATTCGATTTTTTTCCATGTTTTACAACATGATTCTATCAGGCGTCATATCTGTGACATGATTGTACTGTTTCATGAAGGCTTGGGCTAAGTCTCTCCATGAGCTAATATTGGCACGGCTAAGTTGATTGTACCACCTGTACGCTTCCCCCACTAAACTATCTTGGAAACAATGAATAAAAAGTTGATCGTTGTTCACATAGCCAGTCATGCGTCTACAGAACATAGTGATGTGGGCTTCAGGGAAACTAGTCCCATTGTACTTCTCAAATTCTGGCATCTTAAACTTATGAGGAAGTACCAGATCTGGAACCAAACTCAAGTCCTTTGTGTCAATACCATGGTGATGGTCGACATTTTCCAAAGCCTTGAATTTTTCTTCCAACCATCTACAACGATCTTCCAACTGTCTTGTAGATTCAGTTCTGATCCCCTCTCTCTGCTATGTCTAGGTCAGGGATAACAGGATTAGCAGGGTTGTCCCCTGGGTTGGATCCTGTGCCAACTTGAAAATTCATGGACACTCCAGTGTCAACTTGCCCTTGCTGAGGCCTAATTGTGACAGATGACCTTCTAGGATATTCCTCAGGTTGTGTTTGCACATGTGGTGGAGTGAATCCCCTAGGAAAATCCTCATTGTCTTCAGCGTTGACTATGGGACCCTTTCCTTTGTCCATGGCCCCACTCAACATCTGGGCCATTTGAGTCATCATGTTTCTTTGAGCCTCCAACATCTGGTCCCTCATCTCTTGTTGGAGTTTTGCCATTTGCTCTTGCATCTGGTCTTGCATATCTCTTTGGAATTGTTCTAGTCTTTGATCCATTTTTTTTACTTGGCACGTGTACCGTATGGGTGTTCAGCTTCCAGATTTTCCTTCTCTTTCTCTCTCTGTGTTAATTTCAACTAATTAGACTCTCTATAGACTTAAATGCATATGATATGATGTAATGCAAATGCATGAATGCAAAGAGGTATCGATTCTGATTCAACTTCATTTTAGAAAAAATTATTAGAAAACAAAATCCTTTACACAGAACGGATTACAAATATGCTTTCGCCCTAAGGCCCAAAGTTCTAATTTTCCTAAATAATGAAGATAACTTTTGGTCGTGATCTGACTGTAGCTCATATTTTATGCTCAATGTATCAGCCTGTGCTGCCAAAGTTTATAGGTGATCAGCTACCTCTCGAATCTGGACTATTTCTTCCCCCATGAGGTAATCCCGACTTCTAACTTGATCATGAGAATGGTGAAGCTCTTCCTTCCAACGCCTTTCTCTTGTTTCAAGAAGCTCGATCCGAAGTTCACAGCTATGCAATAATGATTCTAACTCTTCGATCTTACCTTTCATTTCCTCAATCTTGTTCAAACTTGACTTTAGCTCGATCGTGAAATTATGGCTTCGATGGTGATGAAGAGATCGTCCAAGTTCAGCCACTCTAACTTTTAATTATTCCTTTTCACTTCGACTTTCTGACAAACTCTTCTCTAGAGCCTCATTTTGCACTTGCATTTCTTGAAATTTCCTCTTCCAATAATCAGCTTTGGCCTTTCCTATTGGACCTCTTGTTGCCACTGTTCTGAAGTCTTCTCCAATCCAACGTTCTTCATCGTCAGCCGTATCTTCTTATATTCTGTCTTCAAGCTATCTCGATCTTCCTCAATCTTCCTTTTCTCCTTTCATACTTTCTCGGCTTCTGATTTCTGAACATCCACATCTAGCCTCAAATATATATTTTCTTCTTCCAGCTTCTTTATCTTCTTTCTGAGCTCTGAATTCCTCCTTTCAAAATCTTGTTTTATCATCTCCAATTCCGTTGGGACCACACGTAAAAATTCTTCAATCGATCGAGCGTCTTCCGAACTTGGCACAGGGATGTTGTCATTGACTCTCCTACTCCACCATCCACTATACTCTGGGGTCGTCATTGGGCTTACATCCACTCTCTTCATGTGATGAGTTTGATTCCAAGCACTAGAAATCTCCTTAACCCTTTTCTTGTAGCTATCCCCTTTATACGAAAACTCACTTTGAGCTAATCCGTGTGTAGCCGGTACAAACTACCTCGATCTGAATTGCCTTAATACAAGCAAAGGCACATATCCAGTGGCTCCCTAAATTCCAAGTAGAGGGACCCAATCAAAACTCCCACATCGATACAAAACTTCATCAGGAACCATCCAGGGAGCTCTCTATTCAACATCTTCTTCTCGGAGATTTCGTCGAAGCGCTATCTAATTTTCTTCAGATATGTTGTCTCTCCTGGGAGTAGCCACTATCTCTTTTAATGGAGAGTAATTTTCTAAGAAGACCCGATAAGAAACCTTGTCCGCTCTCCAGAAGTGGCTATGGAACCAAGCTAACAACAACTGTGCACATCCTATAAATCTACCTTCCCTAGCTCTTCTACATGCACCCAATGATCGAAATGTTTTCGCCAAGATCACAGGAACAGGTGTGACTTGTTTGTCAAGTCGATTAAAAAGATTTGAGACAGCTTCATCTACGTATCCCAATGCCCTAGGGAAGATCACTAATCCATATATACTCAAAGCAAATACATCGACTTTCTTTTTCATATCAGGATGCTCTAAAATCAAATCTTTCAAAGCTTTCCATGAGATGCACTTATACTCACCTTTTTGCTTGATTCTGGCTGTGACCCACTGTTCGCTCATCCCCGTAATATTCATCAATTTCCTCACAAAGGTTGGAACATTAGGAGCCCTCGAGCAAGCTTTATCATCTTAAATCTTAGGACATCGCAATAGAGCTGTATACTCGTCCACCGTAGGTACCAAATCAACTCTTCCAAAAGTAAAGCAACTATACGCAGAGTTCCAATATTGGGAAATAGCTCGAAACAGATGTTCATCTACCTTAATGTCCAACAAGTACTGCAAATCCCCATAGCTGCAGTAAAACAGATGCTTGGTCTCGTTACTCCACTGATCCCATATCTCCCTTAATTCCTGAAGATTATTCTGCGTCACACTGATGCGAGTGTAGTCCCATAGCTCTGATTTGTACCCTTCGGCTAGGCTATCTCCTTTTCCTAACTGTGTTTGCTCTGACCACCTACGGACGATTGCATTGTCCTCCATTTTATCAAGGAATTCGTTCTCCATAACCAGCTTTCTAATTTAGAAACTGACCGTGAATTGGTACCTCTTTACAATATGAAATGACATGCAACAAAATAAAACACAATTTATTAGTAACATGAAGTAAAATATAAAGCAAATAATCAATCGCCTATCTGGGTAATTGCTAGAGTTTGGTATAGCTCTTCCTAGGGTAAGCACTTAGGTTTTCTATATGTGGTTTAGCTCTAAAGTTGACGTACCTGAACCAGTAGATTCCTCGATCCTCACCCATTATAGGCTCATATGGACCGAGTTCAGTTCAGGGGAATACATTTCCTTATGGCTGCATGAAGATGAAAATCTCACGAAGACATAGGTACAGATGTATCCCGAAAGCGATTCATTATCCTGCACGGAGGTGAAAACCTCATGAAGGAGTAGCTTCTCACTCCCTCTTAAGGGTGCGACCACAACGATCATGCAATGCAATGCAGAAATATTTTATAAAAACGGAATCACAAGTAAATAAAAAAAGATCATAATTTTTAAACCAGATTTTTAAATTCAGACATAAGGACATGAAACTATCGATTTTACGGCTTGACTCTCTTATTGTCCCCAGCGGAGTCGCCAAGCTGTCGAAACCATTTTTTAAAGAAGTTTTATAAAAACGGGGATCGACTTTTAAAAACGAAAAGGGAGTCGCCACCAATCTCTTTTTACTTAGGTGTGATCGGATCACCTTTGTAAAACATTTTATTTTAAAATTTTGATTTTGGTCCACAAAAATAAGAAAATGGGTTCGGGAGTCGGCTCTGTATGAGGAAGGGTTAGCACCCTCATAGAGCCCAAAAAATTGGTACCTAATCGATAAAATTATGTCCAAATGTTCGAAATTTGAAAAATTACAAAATATGATCCTTTGATAAAAAGAAAACTAAGACTTACCTATTTCAAAGAGATAAAACGTTATATCCAGTAAGTTAGGATATAACATCTCATGAATTCAAAGTTAGGCTCGCCTTTATTTATAGAAAATTCTTATCTCGAAACATAAAACATCATATCCAGTAAGTTAGGATCCAACGTTTTGAATTTCTGAAAATAAGTTTTGATTTGGAAATTTATGGATTTCAATTTTAAAAGAAAAGGGATACTTAATATTTTAAGTTCAACGATAAAAATTGAAACCCAGTGAGTTAGGGCACAATATTTCTCGAAGTCCCCCAAATATTAGATATCACCGTATTTTGAAAAAAAAAAACTATTTGAATAAAATGCGTCAATTCAACAGATATTTTATAAAACAATGGTTTGAGTAAGATATTGCAACATAAATATTTAATAGTAATTTGATATAACTACAAATTATACTAACAATAAATAATAAAAGAATAATATAACATAAATATATAATGAACTATGCTAAACAATAATAAACGATCTAAAGAATATAAATAAATAAACATGTAATATAAAATAAATAGCAATAATTGAAATTTTCATGAAATAACAAAATCAAATGAAAAAAGGAATAACATATTTTAACATGGAATAAAAAATGTGATGATTTTTAAAATGATTTAATATATATATAAAATAACAAAATAAAAAAATACTTATAATAAAATATATAATTTAATAATTTAATACATGTATAAATGATTACATATAATAAAAGTAATTAGTAAATAATAAATAATAAGTTTAAATAAAAACATATATATAATACACTAATCATAAAAAAAATTCATATGTAATAAATAATATGAATAAAATATTATATAATATAAATAAATTTTAGTTAAAAAATATATAATATAATATTATATTATATAATGTACCAAATTTTAAAATATATAATATAATACTAATATATATATTATGAAATAACATATATAATATAAATAATAAAATAATACATTGTAGTAATTATATATAAAGATAATATGTAAATATATATATATATATATGAATTTATACTATTAATAAATTAATATACAAATAAAAATATAAAAATTTTAATATGATAAAATATTACAGTATAATGTTAAAATAATTTGAGATGAAATAAAATAAAAAAGTTTTAAAAAGACAGGGATTAAAAAACAATTAAAATAGATATAAAAGGACTAATTTAAAACGCGCGTCACACTGTAGGGACTCACTAGGCAATTATGCCTTTTTTTCAAAACGACGTCGTTCTGTTCTTGTTCTTTAAGTAGCTTGAGGACTTAATTGAAACAAAATGTAAAGTTTAGGGCTAATTTAATAAAAAATAAAAATGCAAATTGGACTGAATTAAAATTAGTAAAATTGCGGAAGGATCGAAATGGCAATTAGACCTTTTAACAAAAACGCACGGATTCTCCCCGGGTTTTCGGGTCAACGCGCGGATCCTTCCTTGTACGGCATCGTTTTGTGCTTATTAGCCTAAGCAAAAACGGCGCCGTTTCTGTGTGGCTATATAAGTAAAAAAAAAAAAAAAAACTAAAAATTTCATTTTAAACATTGAATTTATAAAAATCATAACCCCCCCAAATTTTCTCTGGTCTTCGGCCTGAGGCCAGGGCTCCGGTGGCTGGCCGTTGCACGCGCCACCATAGACGGTGGCTGGAGGCTAAAAACCTCCGTTTTAAAGGTACTTTTTGAATCCCTCTTTATTTTAGTACTATTTTATATATAAAAACATGCATGAATTGATAAAATGGAACGAATAAAATAATAAATTATCTCTGTAAAAATAAAAACTGTGTATTGTATTTCTCTGTATTTCTATGAATCGTTTTTGTGTATTTTTTCCTCTCTTTTTAGTGTTCGTCTTTCTAGTTACAAAATCAGGCTGTTATAGCCTTGAAAATAAAATTGAAAAAAGAAAATGTTATTGCTGCCATTCTTGCTGCTGTTTCTTTCCTTTCTTTTGCAGGTGGGCGAAGATCTTGCGACGGAGATGAGGCTCGCGCGGATTGCGGCGTGATAGAGGCCAGTGATCTTGAGGCTACGGCGCGAGGGAACAGATCACTGGGGTGCTTGCGGCGCAATGAAAACCTAGGGTTTCCTGCGTCCGCAAGCCTCTTGGGATACTTGGGCTTAGGTTAGGTGGTGTTTGTTGGTAATTGGGTCTGGGTCATAGTTTTGGGGTCTGTTTAGGCAGTTTGGGTTTAGTTTTTTTAGTATTTGGGCCAAGGGTGTAACCGGGTCGCTGGGTTAGTGGGTTAAATCTGTAAATGGGCTATAAATGGACTGTGTTGGACATTTTAATATATATTATTTATTTTATTTATTTTTTATTCTGGTTTATTTCAGCCCAGGCAAAATGGCCTTATTACAACCTCGACCCTCAAATTCGGGCCTTCTACTACTACTAGATGCAGCTCTTTGAACTGCAGTTGGAACATTACTCTTAGCTTCCTCGGATTTAGCTATAGCTCGGTTGGACGACATTACTATATGAAAAACACATTTAAATGGTCAGGAGATATCACACTATCACAATTTATATATAATGGCATGTATAGCTTAACTCGTACTTGTTATGTTCGTCTGAGAATTGGCTAAACCGTAGCTTTGATACTAAAAAATGTAACACCCCTAACCTATATCCGTCGCCAAAACAGGGTTACAGAGCATTACTAAAATTTACAGAACAAATACCGTTAATTTTTTTCATTTACTATTCATATCCGAAACCAATCATATTCAATCATATTGTCCCTTAATTGGTCGCTCGAGGCCCAATTTATACATTAGAAACAAGTCGAGACTAAATCGGGAACTCAGAAAATTTTTCGCAAAATTTCAAAATTTTTCTTAGATGCAGGGGACACACACCCGTGTAGCCACACGGCCAGATGAAACGCCCGTGTCTTAGGCCATGTGGGCATTTGATGTGCGTCACACGACTGTGTCCCAGCCCGTGTTCAAATTAGGGTAGCAACTAACTTGGGTCACACGGCCAGCCACACGCCCGTGTGCTAGGCCATATGGACAATTTAATTTTCAAAAATAGGTGCAGGATTCACACGGCCAAGACACATGCCTGTGTGTTGGGCCGTGTGTTTCACATGGCTAAGACACACGCCCGTGTCTCTGCCCATGTGACCAACTCTGAACATTCTGTGTCTCAATTTTTAAGATGCAGGGGCACACGGCCAAACCACACTCCTATGCATATGGTCGTGTGTCACACACGTGTGCATATGGTCGTGTGTCACACACGGTTGAGACACATGCCTGTGTGTCTACCCGTGTGGACAAAATAAGGCCATTTCCAAGTCCTATTTCTCACCCAAATTTTGCCTTGTACCTACATTGATATTTTAATACATTTCCAAACCAATTCAAGTCATTAAAATCAAGCCAAATACAAGTATTGTATATTACATATTAGCACATATGTTCAAGTAATTAAACTTACCAAATTTGCACTTATGTTTATAAGCAAATTTTGTCAATTATACTAATTCAAATCCATTCATCATACGGTTTATATACCTTTCACCATAAAACTATTTTTTAACACATATAAATCATGATAAGGCCTTATATAATTACATTAAAGTATGCTTAACACTAGCCATTCCAATGGCTAGTTACAACCAAAATATTTTATCATTTAATCTTTTTAATTTATACATGCCATTATATCAAATGTTAGCTGATTTCATATACCAAGAGATCCAAGGGATAGTGTGATGTGTCTCCAACCAAGTTCCAACCTTCACGAGCCTTGGAGTACTATAAAACAGAGGAAAATAAAACAAAGTAAGCTTTTAATGCTTAGTAAGTTTGCATAACAGGAATTTAACTTACTGTTTATATTCAAATTTAATAATCATGTAAATAACATACATCCAAACAAATTGAGCAATTGCCTAATCACATACACTCAATCAAGCAAGTTAGTCATGAATTTCTAAATACTTTTCAAGTAATAAAGATGAGCTCGTCATGTAATAACTTTCATACACAAACTTTTTTTTTAAATCATATTTCCATATTTCCATATACATTTCTATGATAAATCATCTCAAGTTTAGATTAGCCATAACAGAACTTTGCCCGTTGAATTTATTTGAAATATTGATGGATACACATGTAGTACACTTGAAGTGTACAATACTGTAAACCGTCAACTCATATTCAAGGGTACCCAATTAGGGCACATAATCAGGAAGCACTCTCTCAAGCCATATTACAGGATGCTCATGTGAGCTATGTAACATGAAGCTTATCTAGGCTATAACAGGAAACTCATAAGAGTTTAAAATAGGAAGCTCATTGAGCTTAACAGGTAACTTTGAAGAGTTATTATCAGGGAGCTCCAGATAGCCATATAATAGGAAGTTCAAGCAAGCCATATCAAGAAGCTCAAAAAGAGCCTATATCAGGATACTCATAAAGAGCTGCGTTTGTGTCCATGCTACTTCGTTATCGATCGGATCCATCTCATATAGTGCCAGTTGAGTTAAGACCAGATTTGTCCTACGAGGAAGAGCCGATTCAGATTTTGGAACGAGATGTGAAAGTGCTACGGAGGAAAACAGTTCCTCTAGTCAAAGTGTTATGGCGTAATCATGGATCGGAAGAAGCTTCGTGGGAGCTGGAAGAAGCGATGCGACAGCAATACCCTCACTTATTTTAGCCAGGTAATTTTGAGGTCGAAATTATTTTAAGGGGGTAGAACTGTAATATCCGGGATTTAGGGCTTGTACATTTTTTCTTAATTATATGAAGTAGCATACCTTTGTATGTTATGAATGTGTTTTGTGAATTTTGTGAACCTTAGAGTGTAGGTAAGTGCCTTAGAAATTATCAGATTTTAAGTTTCAAAGAGGGAGCTCAGCCTGATAGGCCTTAAAGAAAATAGTAGGGGAAATTGGACATAATAATCAGCCTGTTAAAGTGGTTGCAAGGCGCCACTTAAGGCCTTGGTAGGTGACGCCACAAGCTATGGAGAAGGGCTTGAGTTCGAGCCACAAGGGAAGCAGAAAGGGAGTTTTTATTTTGTGGCAAAGGTGAGCAGAGGTGGACGGCATGGGGAGTAGAAGTGGACGGCATAGGGACTTTGGAAGATGAGGATAAGTCTTGTTTTTCTTTTTAAAAATTTCGGCTAAAGTAAAGGGTAAAGAAGAGAGAAAATAGGAGAAAAAGAAGGATGTTGATAGAGGGAAGAAGAGTTGGCCGACCAAGGGATTGTTTTGAGGACATATTCGGCCATGTAGATAGGGGGGAGTAGCCAAATTTTGTAAAGGGATCTTATGTTGTTCTTTGCCGAAATTCAACCTTTCTCTTCTAAGTTTCCATCCTTTTCTTTTCCATACGCAAGCCATACCAAAAACCGCCTCTCTTTCTCACTTAATCACTATTGCCGAAACTCCTAAGCCTTATATTTCTCTCTTTTCATTCTTGTGCTAGCCGAATCTTTATCTATCTCCATTGCCGAAATTGATCAACCTTTTCTCTTTTTCTTTTCATAATTTTCTAAAAGCCGAAAGTGAGTTTTTCTAGACCTTAGCCGATTGTCCATTAAGCCCCAAAAGCCGAAACTTGTTGATCACTACCTAGCCTTCTTAGCCGAACATCTCTGTGGGTTCAACAAGGAACAGTCGACTTCTATAATAAGGGAGCGTTTCGGGATTCTGCTATTGTCGACTACAAGGGAGGAGGTCTTCGGGACTTTCAAGAACTAAGGTAAGCTATGGGTGACATTCGGCCAAGGGCCATTTGTTGTGATTAAATGTTAGAAATTGATCTAACATGTATCTATAGGGATTTCGATAGATACCATAACCAAGGATTAATTCCGGGATTTTAGATCCACAAGGTAAGTGAACATAATATTCGGCCAAGGCCATAGTTGATGTTTCAGATCTGTTTCTTAATTGCTCAAAAGCCGAAAACTAACTAGTTAAGGGATTGAGTGTCTAGCCGATTGCAAGAGGAACCATCACGACATTTCGGGATTTGATTAGTAATCAAATCGATAGCAAGGTAAGGGTTTAAGTTGTAAAAATCATTCGGGATTTGATTATATAGCCGAATAGGCTTTTACTAAAATACTAAGTGTTGGCCGAATGTAGGAACTAAGGATCTAGAGCTTTAGATTGGGATTTTCGGGATTTCAGTGAAAGCGTTAAGTAAACCAGGTGTGTACCCCACCCTAAGCCTTAATAGATTTATGGTTATGTTTTAATAAATGTGTTAACAAGAATGTGTAAGATGTGGCTAAGAGTACCATGCAATGGTACAAAGTACTCAGGTACGTTAACTTACTACTACTGTAGTTATAATAATATGAATATCTGTTATGGCACATATGTGGGACTATAAGAATGTGAATAAGGCATAAGGCATGATATTTGCATGATATGTATGATATATGGGGTATATGGGTGTTATATTAAGGGGAAGTGATCTGGTGGTTTATACCACAATATCTGAATGTGGTGACTTATGTCACAAAATCTGAATGTGGTGACTTATGTCACAAAATCTGAATGTGGTGGCTTATGTCACAAAATATTATTTGGTGGCTATGCCACGATTTTATAAGGGCGATGAGCAAGTCGTCTGCAGACGACTGCCTTCGATGGTGTGTAGCGAATGGAGGGTCGACTTAGTAGTCCCCACGGTGTGATGGTTGGTACGGGTGATGTGTAGCGGATGGTATCTAGGTTTGGGTTCGGGTTTGCATCATTATATTTAATTACTATATGTATATGTATGATCCGATATGCCTGAATCGTTAGGACTTAGTGTTGGTTGTTACACACTGAGTCTGTTTGACTCACCCCGTTGTGGGATATTTTTCAGGTGACGCTCAGTAGATGGACCGGGTCGGCAGGAGCTTAGTGGTGGCCATGCTCAGCATGAAATTTATTTTATTTGGACTTTTTATTTGAAGTACTTTGAATTTATTTTGGGTTTTGTTTTTGATGTAATAAGGCCATTGCTATTAACTGTTTATGCATGCATTTTAATTATTTTGTTATGACACGATTCCTATCAAATTAAAGTTTAAGTAACTTTTCTTAAAAATAAATCTTAAAATGTTTTGACACATAAATACAAATGATTTTCAATTTAAATAGTAAACTCTAAGAACTCGACAATGTTTCTAACTTAATATTTTGTAAATAAAGCTTTATTAAAAATTTAGACTTCAAGAATAAACTCGTTTACAACTCGAACACAACACAAATCAATTCTTCTTCAAAACCAACCAAAGTTTTCCAAAGAAGCAAACAAGTTTTGAACCGTTTTACTCAAGGAACATACCAGATCCGGTCAAGGCTCGTGGGCCGGGTTTGGGGTGTTTCAATTTGGTATCAGAGCCCAATTTTAAACTCTCGGCCTTGGGTTTAAAGCCCACAACGTTTTCAAAATTGAGCCCAAATGAATTTTGTTAAAATCTTTGCGAAATGAGCAGGTTTTTTGGCATGGCACCTAAGTCTCCGACCCGAAGTCCACTAGGTAAGTACCCCTATCTATTGTGTGATTTATAGTATGATTTGTAGAAGGGTATAAATGGAACGTAGATTAGTATATTAAGTACTTGAACTATAGGACTAGTTTACCCCAACAATTACATAAAACTTTAATGCCTAATTAAACAAACCTGTGACTAAGTCGCTGAGTTAGGGTGTGGCAACCATTGTGCGCATGTCTAGGATTGGTTTCAGTGGGAGCTTGGTATTTAAACAGTCCTAGTGACTCACCTCCTCTCCACTCGAATCCTACCTGGTGCGTAGTGACGGTTCACCCTAACCAAGAGGATTTATTCACGGGCTAAACCCAATAACTAAAACCCGAAAGGGACTAGCCGTATTTTTATAAAAACCCTAGTTTTAAAATCCTCAAATTACCCTTTCGATTTGTAAAAACTATTCTACAAAATTTTTCTGAAATATTCCCGATTTACAAAATTACCTAAATACCCCTGGTTGAAAAATTACAAAAATGCCCTGGGTTTCTAAAATTACCATACTACCCTCGATTTTAATAAAATTTTCTTACTTTGCAAAAGTATCCAAAAACCCTATTTTGCGAAAATTCAAGATACCCTGATTGGGAAAATTTACCAAATTACCTCTGGTTTACGAAATTACCAAAATAACCCCGATTTCCAAAATTTCTACAACATCTTTGATTTGGGAAAAATTTCCAAAATACCCTCAAGTTTGAAAATTTCAGAGTGCCTTGACTTATTAAGATTTTCCAATGGACCTCGATTTAGTACCAAAATACCCCTATAGGACAAATGACGAAAATACCCCTGGGATAGGAACAGACAAAAATGTTCGAATGATGAATGTGTGTGTGATAGATACTATTGAATGTGTGTATTTCTCTGAATTAAGGTAGAAAACTTGAAATGAAAACTCTGAATGATCGAAAGAACTACTATTAAGCTCTTTTCATAAAATTGTTCGCGGATAAACAGTGGAACAAATACTAATACATAAAATTTCTCAAATCAGATTAAAGCGCGATCGTAGACATGAGCTCTAGAGGATGTGGTCGTAATGTGCGAGGATGTGGTCGAGGCAGAATGACTGTGTCGGAACCCGTTAGGTCGGGTCAAGGGTTTGGAAATGAGGTACCACCACCACCCCCACCACCAACTGTTGGTGTTGAGCAGCAAGATCAGACGGGGGATGATGCTGTATCGCAGGCGGTGCTGCAAGTTCTGGAGATGGTGGCTGGAGCAGGTGGAAATATGGGAGCTCGAAAATCTGTACCCGAGCGACTCCGAGCCAATAGAGCTGAGGTGTTCCGTGGCGTATCTGGTGTGGTACCCAGTACTACTGAGTATTGGTTGGAGGCGACCGAGCGAATTATGGATGAGTTGGATCTGACGGCTGAGGAGAAAGTGAAAGGAATGGTGTCGCTTCTTCGCGATGAGTCATATCAATGGTGGCTCACAGTTCGGGATGGTGCTACGGCTGAGGAACTCACTTGGGAGTATGTTAAGGCGGCATACCAGAAGAAGTATGTTGGTACTCATTATATGGATGCGCAGAGGAAGGCATTTCTGGGGCTGGTTCAAGGGAACAAGTCCGTGGCGGAGTACGAGGCTGAATTCCTAAGATTGAGCCGGTATGCTCGAGGAATCGTGGCTACGGAGCACGAGCGGCGTGTCCAGTTTGAGGACGGACTGAGGGATGATCTGAGGTTATTGATAGCTCCGCAACAAGAGCGGGAGTTTGCTGTGTTGGTAGAGAAGGTTAAGGTAGCTGAAGGAATTAAGGACTCTGTGAGGCAGAACACGGACCGGAATAAGCAGAATAGAGGATTTGGACCATCAGGGTCTTCTGGGAATATTCAAAAGAGGCCTAGAGTTGATGGGCCGCGAGGTCAGCAGGCTGCGACAGGAGGGTAGTATCGTACCTGTGACCAGTGTGGAAAGAAGCAACTAGGAGAGTGTTGGAAGAAGACAAGAGGGTGTTTCAAGTGTGGGTCCAAGGATCATATGATTAAGGACTGTCCTATGAAACCAGATGGGAATCAACCAGCAGCTCAGGGTTTTAATCAGGTTGGAAGAGGCGGACAGCAGCCTCAGAGAGGGCGTGGTCCGAATGGTAGAGGAAACGGTGTTGGAAGAGGACGTGGAACACCTGGCAGAGGTGCTGGTAATACAGAGGCAAGACAGCCGGGCTTGGTATATGCAGTTCACCAGAGAGAGGATGGAGACGCACCGGACGTCATAACCGATACGTTCCTTATATTTGGCAAGCCTTACTTTGCTTTATTGATGTTGGCTCTACCCATTCCTATGTTGCATGTAGAGTAGTTGAAACTCTAGGCATAGCCTCTGAACTATCTGATAGGGAGATGACTGTAGTAAGCCCACTAGGTCAAACGGTAGTGGTGAATAAGATGTTTCGGAAAGTACCTTTAGAGATTCAAGGAGCAGTATTCCCGGCTGACTTAATGGATGAAACACCCCACACCCGGCCCACGAGCCTGAACCGGATCTGGTATGTTCCTTAAGAAAATCGGCTTCAAATTCTTTTGTTACTTAGAAAATTTTTGTGAATTTTTAGAAAGATATTGGTTTTGGGTTGGGCTTAGGTTGGAAACCCATTTATTTAATTTAGAAAACATTTAATTTTGGTGACAAAACAATTTAGGGTTTATTTTTAAAATAAATTTAATTAAACTTAGTCAAAAATAATTCGTAACATAACAACTGAAAATAAAAGCAGGGAAATAAAACCATCCAACTTGGGCCTTATGGCCTTATTACATCATATAAAACCCAATATTAAAATTAAATGTTCTAAAACGAAATAAGGTCCAAAATAATAAAATCTTCAAATTATGCATGGCCACCTTTAGCTCCTGCCGACCCGGTCCATTACTGCTCATTTCCTGAAAAATAGTCCCACAAAGGGGTGAGTCAACAGACTCAATGTGTACACAAACTAACAATCAACATTCCAGGCATACATATTCATATCAAAGCATATTCAAATCAAATAATGATGCA
This sequence comes from Gossypium australe, assembly GCA_005393395.2. Lineage (NCBI taxonomy): Eukaryota > Viridiplantae > Streptophyta > Magnoliopsida > Malvales > Malvaceae > Gossypium > Gossypium australe. The sequence continues at coordinate 78,539,789 of CM016624.1, forward strand.
ACCCAACCCAAGCCTATTTGTCCATCTGCTACACACCACCCGTACCTGCCAATTACACCGTGGGGACTACTAAGTCAACCCTCCATCCGCTACACACCATCGAAGGCAGTCGCTGCAGTCGACGTGCTCATCGCCCACTTACGTTGTGTCATTAGACACTATATTCAAATAATGTAACCGAAGTTACCATATTCACGCAATGGGGCCGTAGCCACCATATTTCGTTGGTGAGGCCGAAACCAACACCTTCATTGGTGAGACCGAAGTCAACACCTTCGTTGGTGAGACCGAAGTCAACACCTTCACTTTCTTCCTTCACATATATCCCAAATGCCCCAATTATTTTATAACATATATTCCACATACTTAATTTTCATTCATGTTACTAATCACATGTTCAAAGTATATCACATTCATAATCCTATCAAAAGTAGGAAACATACCTGGGTACTCCTTACCACATTTGTGGTACTTAACCACATTCACATACTGATACATATTCATATATTTAATAATTACCACGTAATTTATTGAAGGTTAGTAAGGGTACACACCTGATTCGCTTATTGGATTCCTTGAAATCTCGAGGAGCGATCTTCCGATCTAGATCTTTAACTCCTATATTCGGCCATAGCATATTAATAATCTATTTGGCTTAAAGAAAACCAAAACCTAGTAGGATTTGTGTTACTAATACTCACCTTGTTGCCGATTTGGATGATTGTAAATCAAATCCCAAAATTGCTAGTATCCCTTTTCCTTGGAATCGGCTAACACTAATTCATGTAACCATGTGAGTTTTCGGCTTTTGAAATAATGAAAAATAATTCCAAATACCAAAATTAAGCCTTGGCCGAATATCACTTACTATACAAATTCCAAATCTGAAGAGGATTCCTTGCCCTATATGTCTGTCGAAATCTTCATGTTAGATCTAATCTAACATATACATCATAACCTTTAATCAAATAAATTTATCTTACCTTAGATCCTTGATCCTTGTATTCGACAGTTGAAGAAACCCTTTTGATGTTGTAGTTGATTGCTCCTTTACTTAGAATCAACAAAGATTCGGCTTTGACAGTAGAAACAGAGAAGAAAATAGAAGAAGAAAAGATGGATTTTTCTTAAAGAAAAATACGGCAGAGAGGGGGAGAGAGCTAGGAAAATTCGGCAGAGAGGAAGAGGGAGCAAATGTTGATGAGTAGCCCTCCTGTCCTCCTTTTATAGCCAAAGTTATCAGCCTAGGAGTCTTTTACTTGGCCACCACTCCTCTTTTTGATAATATTATCTCTTTTATTTAAAAGATAAAAGCCTTTAATCCATCAATTATCTCCTCAATTATCTCATTAAAAAATAATCCTTTATTTATCTCTTATTATTCACATATTTATGTGAATAAAACTCCTTTATTTATCTCTTATTATTCACATATTTATGTGAATAAAACTCCTTTATTTCTCTCTTATTATTCACATATTTATGTGAATAAAACTCCTTTATTTATCTCTTATTATTCACATATTTATGTGAATAAAACTCCTTTATTTATCTCTTATTATTCACATATTTATGTGAATAAAACTCCTTTATTTATCTCTTATTATTCACATATTTATGTGGATAAAACTCCTTTATTTATCTCTTATTATTGACATATTTATGTGAATAAAACTCCTTTATTTATCTCTTATTATTCACATATTTATGTGAATAAAACTCCTTTATTTCTCTCATATATCCAAGTTTCCCAAAATGTCCAAGTTTCCATTTTTGGATCATTTCCAAAAATGTTTAGGTTTCCAAAAATGTCTAAGTTTCCAAAAATGTCTAAGTTTCCAAAAATGTTCATTTCCATTTTCATTTCCATTTTCCTTTCCATTTTCATGCATTTCTAGATTTCCAAAAGTATCAAAAATTTATTCGTAGTACTTGAAACTTGTCATTTCGTACAATTAAACCGAAAATGCATAGGCCCTTTCCAGGATGTTACAATGGAACTACCCTTCGGAGAATTCAATCTCATACTTGGCATGGATTGGCTGGTGGAACATCGAGCTATATTGGATTGTGCAGCTAAGCGAATGGAGTTAAGGACGCCGGAGGATGAGGCGGTAATTATGATAGGTGAAAGAAGAAACTACCTGTCTAACGTAGTTTCCGCTTTAAAGGATGATAAGATGGTTCAGAAAGGATGCAAGGCATTCTTGGCTTTCGTTAGTGCGATGGATGCGAAAGAAGGGGGAGTTAGTGGAGTTAGAACAGTATAGCACATCGCAGTATCCAGGTGTGTACAAACACTACACACACATGATATCGGTAATGCCGAAAACCCAAAAGTGGCTAAATGGGCCCGATAGGCCCTGAGGCTAAGTTTGATGAAATTGATTGATTTGGTTATATGGATTGAGTTAGTCATGCATGTTACATGATCTAGAATTGTTTTGGGCCTAATTGGCCATATGAATGAGATCTGGGTCTAATGGGCCATAAGGATGTGATTTGGGCTTAATGGGTTAGATGAACATGAAATGGGCTTGATGGGCTTTATGGCGACGTAGACAAGTATGCTAGAGTGTGGCAATGGACATATGCATGACTAGGATTGGATCTAGGGAGAGCTTGGTACTTAAGCGGTCCTAGCGACCCACCTCCTCTTCTCTAGAGTCCTACCTAGTGCGTAGTGTCTGTTCACTTTAGCCGCAAGGACTTGTTAATGGGCCAAATTTCATAACTAAAACTCGAGAGGGACCAAAATACCCCTGATTTGAAAATTATCAAATACCCTTAGTTTGAAAATTACTAACATATCCTTAGATTCGAAAATTACTAAAATACCCTCGAATTGTAAAATTACCAGAATACCCTTGATTTACAGAATACCAAAACATCCCCGATTTACAAAATTTCCAAAATACCCCTATTTTGAAAAATTACCTAAATACCCCTGTAGAGTAGATTTACAAAAATACCCTTGGGTAGTGAAATGACTAAAATACCCCTGAGTGTCGAATGTGTGAAAATGTGTATGTTGCATTCATGAAATATATGTTGCACTTGGGTGGGTTTTGATGATACGAAGGAGGATTTGAGGATCGCATAGTCGCTTGACGATCGTGAATCCACCGGTGGCTTTAAGCCCATGACAGCAGCTTTGCTGCAATGTTTGAGTAGTGCCGCTGCTGGTGCTACCTTTGGAGTGTAGGGATGGGTGGGTTGATATTTATATCCCCACATGAGTGTAGGGTTGGAAGGGAAATGGAGTGCAGGGTTGGATTTGGTATGGGTGCATTGCATTTATGTGATACTGATGTGATATGAGGTCATTGTGGGCTAAGGCCCAAGACCACCATTCTTTATAGGGCTTAGGCCCAATGTAATAATTGTATGTTGATTGGATTACCAAGGGTCGTACACACTGAGTTTCGAAACTCACACCCTTTTTATTAAATGTTTCAGGTGATCCTCAGTAATCGGCTCGACGTGGGAGAAGACTCGGAGATGGCCACACTACAAGATACTTATAAGTTTTATTTATTTGTGTCAAAAGACATGGTTTAATTACTTTATTTTCGTTGGATGTAATAAGGCCTTATACTCCGATTTGACTTTGGATTTTGAGTTTTGTTGTTTCAACTTTTTACTTAATTATTAAACCTGAGTAAATTTCTTATGTTTAAACATGGTTTTCAGAATTCTTAAAATAATTAAATGGGCTTTTATCATTACTTAACAAGACTCAAATATTTTTGGCTTTTGGGTCTTAAATTTTAACTTAGCAAAATCGTTTTGAATTATGCATTTGATGTGACATTCTCGGATTCAACCATAACGTCTGGGTTGGGTCTAGGGGTGTTAAAAGTGGTCATGGTATATGATGCATATTTTGGTATGATATGTCGACTATTGAGATGATCAAAATTGTAGTATGCTTATGAAGCAAATTCGGTATCATATTCATCGTAAGATGTTATATTGTAATGGTAAAATTGTGGATGAAACTTGCTTAGAAATGGTTGTTATTTAGTTGAGCTAATTGTTGTATAAGTTTTTGTGTTTGAGATGCCTTTAAATGCTTGGAAAAGTTGGTTATTTTGGCATGAATTGAATTGGTAAGATGCTTGTAAGGATTGCCCAAAGTGTGGGTGGCATTTTGGCCTTGCAAATGGCCTATATTTGCCCACACGGTTGAGCACACGAGCGTGTGGCTCGACCATGTCCCTCGTGGTTGTAATTCAAAACAAGTCAGACTCGAACATGGGTTGGACACATGGGCGTGTGACTGACCGTGTGACTGGCCGTGTGGTGCAAGTCAGTGTCGACCACGGGTGAGGCACACGGGCGTGTCCACGGCCGTGTGGACAAGTCAGTATGTATGTCCTGTTGTGACACTGTAACAGTCCGAATTTGACCTTAATCGGAACGGTGGTTTCGGGACCACGAATCCGAGTCCAAAAAATATTAAAATATTATTTTTTGTGTTTATTATATGTGAATAATTATGTGTGAAAGTTTCGTATGAAAATTTAATTGTTTGTGTGTTTAATTTAACAATAGGACTTAATCACATAAAGTGTAAAAGATACAAACTATAGTGAAAAGGGCCCATTTGTTAGTGGCTTTTTAATATGGGGTCCTCAAAGGGCAAAAAGCCATTTTCTAACTTAGTGGCCGATTAAGGACATAAATAACCTTATGGAATAATATTAGTTATTTTATAAAGGAAGGTTATATTAGTAATTAAACAATTAGTTAATATATATGTTAATTAAAACACAAAATAAACCATGTTTTATTCATCCTTCCTTGACCGAATTCATGCAAAAGAAGAAAGAAAAATATCCAAGCTTAGTTCGGCCATTTGTAAGCCAAATAAAGGTATGTGGTTAGTTCGGTTTATGTAACTTTTTACGTTTTTGAGATCGTTGCTTCGAATACAAGTTGACCCATGTTAGAATTTTTGAATTTGAGCACGTTTGATATTCGACCATTGATGGATGATTATGCTTGGTAATGTTTAATGGAAAAATATTAAAAGTATGTTTGAAATTAACATGTTTTGAATTGGAAATTTTGGTGAATTTGAGTATTTTGGGCTAAATTGTAAAAATAAATTTTTTGAGTGGTTAAATTGCAAAACAAATGAAATGTATGGACTTTTATGGTCATGTGGAAGATTCGGCCCTAAAGGATTGAATTCAAATTATGTGTATTTTGTGTTTTGTGCAATAGGGACTAAATTGTAAAAGTTATAAATGTCAGGGGTAAAATGGTAATTTACCCATTTATGTGTTTGGGACTGAATTGAATATAAATAAATTTGAATGAACTTAATTTGAATATGTTTAGATCAAGAAAAAAGAAAAACGGACTTGGATCAAGGAAAGGCAAAAGTTATCGAATAGCCGGTTTTTGTCGTCCGACGATATTCGAGGTAAGTCTTTAAGCAAGTTATACAGTAAATATTGTTCGTAACATAGTTTACATGCTGAATTTTGAACTTATGGATTGAATTATTGATAAAGCCGAATGTGATATATTGATTCAACAATGAAAGGTAGTTAAATTTAATTGAGTTCATTATGTGAAAGTGATATAAATTTAGTATAGCATATGTGATATTAATAACATGTAATGTGTATGAAATGGTTGAATAATACCAATATTCGGGCTTCGAGCCCAGCAGGCCTTGTGTCGGTGAAATGTTTCGGGCTTCGAGCCTAGCAGGCCTTGTGCCAGTGAAATGTATCGGGCTTCGAGCCTAGCAGGCCTTGTGCTGGTGAAATGTATCGGGCTTCGAGCTTAGCAGACCTTGTGCCGGTGAAGTGTATCGGGCTTATTGCCTAGCAGGCTTAATGCCCGTGTGTATTTCAGGCTTTGATGCCTAGCAGGCTTAATGCCGGTGATTTATAATACGAGTTTAAGCTTACAAAATGGTGGAGTTATGGTGATAAATGAACAAGCTAAAGCTGATTCAAGGGAATTAAATAATTTGGCCACAAGGTATGTATTGACTTAAGTATGTGATTATATGTGATGTTTATTGATTAAGTAAATTTTAGATAATGTATTATGCATTTGGTATTTTGGACATGTAGATAAGTTGATGTCGATTGGATGTTGTTCATTGGCCAACATTTGAGTATTCAATGATTGTATGAGTATGGATACCTAAGTATATTCGGCCATATGGAAATTTTATGGATAGGTATTCGGACATGTGGAATTAATTCTATAATTATGTGTATATTCGATTGTATGGAATTAAGTTGAACCTAGTACCTATTAAATTGGTGGTATTTGGCTACGATGATCAATGTGTACTATGTGTTTAAATTAAGATTATAAAATGAGTACAGTATAATAGTGAATAGTTGATTATATTGTTCTAATTGCTTAAGGCTTACTAAGCTAAGTAGCTTACTCTGTGTATTTGTCATTCTGTTTTATAGATTTTGGTTCCAGCTACTAGCTCAGGGGATCGTCATCAAAGTCTACCACGCTATCGACATATTTTGGTACTCTAAAAGTTGAATTTTTGAACTTAAGGCATGTATAGGCTAGCTTAATATTCTAATGTCATTTTGTTGATGTATATAAGTCATGTGAAAATGGCTTGATCATGATGTTAGTATGGTATATACATATTCGGTTATGCTATAAACTCATTTGGGTAACTATATTACATAACATTTAAGTATAATGTTTTGCTTATATGGCTTGATTTGGAAATGATGTGAATAGTTTATGACTAGATCATTTTTGATATTCTTGATGATTGGTATGTTTCGTCTTTGAGTATGGAATTAATTCACTTAGTAAATGGGATAAAAATGAACATCATAAATTCAATTTTGTTTTGGTTGTTTCGATTCATTTGTAAATGGAATGCATGCTTGCACAATATGCTGAATGGTTTGCTAATTAGGAAAGGTTGGTGAATGTAAACTAATGAATAAGTTATATGATCTTTTTGGTTCGATTATGTGCATGCAAATGAATTAGGGTGTACATTAGTTTGATGGAGTGTATTGAATACATTTGAAATCGGTAGGAGCAATGTATTATGTGATTTCATATGCGTTCATTTAAATGCCATGATAGTTATCTAGTTAATGAACTAATTATGGGCTGATGTATATTCGGTAAGGGGGGATTTAATCATTAAATAAAGAAGAATAAGAATTTTTCTTAAAGTTGATTGATGTTTCAATTGTGTATATATAATAAAGTATATGTCTTGATATTTGATGGTTAATTTGGTTAGTTTAAAGTTAAATTTTAATTATGCGTATAATGTGTTAGACATATTAATAGCAGTATAGCTTCATTAATACGGTTATTTGTTAGTGAAAAATTTCTATGTATAGGTATGCATTCGGTTATAAAATAGTATGATTGGTTGATCATATGAGTATGTTATAAGCTTGTATATATATATATATATATATATATATATATGGTTAATTATTAATGTTTGAGTAGTGCATGAAGTAGGCATAACTTTTATATGGTATTATGATAACCGAATGGATCATGGAATGTATGGCAAAGTGTATACATGATTATACATGAATGGTTTATTTCGAAATAGTCAAATACGCATAAGATTTTAGTGACTTATATAATATGCTTCATTATAATATGGAGTTGATAATGTCGTATTTGCTTATGAACATTAAATCATGTACTTGCATGTACAGAATTATGAAGCAAAGTGTTTAATTGTGTTAGGTAATACCTTGTGACCAGAATCCAGCGACGGATACGGGTTAGGGGTGTTACATTTGATTGGTATCAGAGTTTACGGTTTAGTCGATTCTAGGACTATCGTAGCGCGTGAGTCTAGCTATACATGCCTTAATTTTATAACGCGATAGTGTGGAGACTTCTAACATTTGAATTGTGTTTTTATATAGTAAATGGATCCTGACAGAGCTGTAGCTGATGATGTTGATAGCGTAGCTCCTAATCCTGCGCATGCGACTGTGCCGGTAGACTCTCGACCTATCTCGGGTAGCCATGAGGGGGAGGCTAAGCAAGCCTTCTACCAGATGATGAATGAGTGGTTTACACAATACATCCGAACTAATCCGGCTGTGCAACAACCTCCACCCCCAAATAATCCATCTCTGATACCTTCAGCACCTCCGATGATAGATCTGATGAGATCTAATAGGCCTCCCGTTGATAAAATCAGGAAACATAGGGCCGAAGAATTTAAAGCTAATGATGATGACGACGCAGAACGAGCTGAACTGTGGCTTGGTAATACTATACATGTGCTCGACGAGCTATCATGTACTCCGGAGGAATGTTTAAAATGTGCAATATCACTATTGAGGGACACCGCATATCACTGGTGGAATACACTAGTATCGGTGGTTCCAAAAGAGAAAGTGACTTGGGATTTCTTTTAGACCGAGTTCTGTAAGAAATATATCAGCCAGAGATTCATTGATCAAAAACGAAAAGAATTTCTGGAATTGAAACAGGGTCGAATGACCGTGATTAAGTATGAATGGAAATTTGTCAGACTGAGCCGATATGCTCGTGAATATGTGTCAACTGAGGCTATTATGTGTAAAAGATTTGAAGACGGTTTGAATAAAGACATTAAGTTGCTGGTCAGCATACTCGAGATTAAAGAGTTCGTGGTACTTGTTGAACGAGCTTGTAAAGCCGAAGAGCTTAGGAAAGAGAAAAGAAAAGCCGAATTTGAAGCTAGAGACATTCGTAAAAGATCATCGAGTAAAACCTTTCATTATGTATGGAAAAAGTTCAAAGTTGAATCCAGTCGACATAAAGCTACTTCAGACTTCTCTGGACGAGATCGACCTCCTGTAGGTTCCCGAGCTATTTCGATGGCCAGTGTTGGTAATGTTCAGCAGAACCGGGTTGAGTGCAAGCATTGTGAGAAATGTCATTCCAGGAGTTGTAGATTCTGTGATCGGTCCTATTTTAAATGTGGATCGTTGGATCATTTCATTCGGGAGTGCTCGATGCTAGCCGAGCAAAATAATGCTCAGAATACAAGACCGAGAAATGTATCAGTGTGTGGTAGGCCACCCAGGCATTCAAGAAATGTAAGTGGCAATCAGAGAGGAGTAAAGGATACCACAGTTCGATCAGAGGCTCGCGCACCTGCTAGAGCATATGCTATACGCACCCGGGAGGATGCTTCTTCCCCAGATGTTATTACCGGTACTTTCACTCTTTATGATACTACTGTTGTTGTGTTGATTGATCCTGGTTCGACTCACTTATGTGTGTGAAACTTTAGTATCCAGTAAGACTCTGCCTGTTGAGTCTACTGAGTTTGTGATTCGTGTATCAAACCCTTTGGGTCGATGTGTTCTGGTTGATAAAGTGTGTAAAAGTTGCCCGTTGATGATTCAGGATTCATGTTTCCCAGCTGATTTGATGTTATTGCCTTTTGATGAGTTCAATATAATTTTGGGAATGGATTGGTTGACTTTGCATGATGCTGTTGTTAATTGCAAAAGAAAGACCACTGATTTGAGATGTCAGAACGGTGACATTATTCGGATTGGATTTAATGATCTGAATGGGTTACCAGCGGTAATATCTTCGATGCTAGCTCGGAAGTATATAAGAAAAGGGTATGAAGCTTACTTTGCTTATGTGCTTGATAGTAAAGTGACTGAGAAGCAGATTGAATCGTACCAGTTGTGTGCGAGTATTCAGATGTGTTTCCTGAAGAACTACCGAGTTTACCACTTATTTGAGAAGTAGAGTTTGGTATTGAGTTAGTACCGGGGACGACTCTGATTTCGATAGCTCCGTATCTGATGGCACCTACAAAATTAAAAGAGTTGAAAGCACGTTGCAAGAGTTAACAGATAGGGGCTTTGCACGACCGAGTTTCTCTCCTTGGGGAGCACCAGTTTATTTGTGAAAAAGAAAGACGGGACGATGCGGATGTGCATTGATTATCGACAGCTAAATAAGATGACTATAAAGAATAAATACCCGCTACCACGGATTAACGATCTGTTTGACCAGTTAAAAGGGGCTTCAGTGTTTTCAAAGATAGATTTAAGATTGGGTTATTATCAGTTGCGAGTCAGAGATTCCGATGTGCCAAAGACTGCTTTTCAAACGAGGTACGGACACTATGAGTTTTTGGTTATGCCTTTTGGACTTACTAATACACCTGCTGTTTTTATGGATCTGATGAATCAGATTTTCAGACTGTATTTGGATCGATTTGTGGTAGTGTTTATAGATGATATTCTAATCTACTCCAGAGATGAAACCGAGCATACTGAGCACCTGAGACTTGTGCTACAAACTATGCGAGATAAACAGCTGTATGAAAAGTTTAGTAAATGTGAGTTCTGGTTGAGTGAAGTCAGTTTTTTGGGCCACGTTGTTTCAGCAGCAGGCATTCGGGTGGATCTGAATAAAATATTGGCTATACTCGATTGGAAACCACCGAAAAATGTTTCTGAAATTCGAAGCTTTCTAGGACTTGCTGGTTATTACAGACGATTCGTGAAAGGTTTTTCTATGATAGCCATACCTTTGACAAAGCTATTACAAAAAGATGTTAAATTCGAATGGATGAAAAAATGTCAGAAAAGTTTCGATCAGTTGAAAGCTCTTTTGATCGAGGCTCCAGTGTTAATTCAGTCTGAATCGGGTAAAGAATTTGTTGTTTATAGTGATGCTTCTTTGAATGGTTTGGGTTGCGTTTTGATGCAGGAAGGCAAAGTCGTAGCCTACGCTTCGAGGCAATTGAAGCTGCATGAAAGAAATTACCCGACACATGATTTGGAGCTAGCAGCTATTGTATTCGCGTTGAAAATTTGGCGTCATTACCTGTTCGGGGAGAAATGTCATGTCTATTCAGATCACAAAAGTTTGAAGTATCTGATGACTAAGAAAGATCTGAACCTGAGACAACGCAGATGGTTAGTGCTATTGAAAGATTACGAATTAGTGATTGATTACCATCCGGGGAAAGCCAATGTTGTTGCGGATGCTCTAAGTCGAAAATCATTATTTGCTCTTCGTGCGTTGAATGCACATATGGCTACGTTTGATGATGGTTCAATAGTAGCTAAATTAAAAGTAGGACCGTTATTTATTCAACAAATTAGTGACGCCCAGAAAGTTGACAATGATCTAGTAGCAAGACGAGTTCAGTGTGAGAACAGTGTTGAGTTAGAGTTTCGAATAGATGAGAATGATTGTTTGAAGTTCAAAGACCGACTGTGTATTCCGAGAAATGTAGAATTGATTCAGATGATATTGAATGAAGCTCACAGTAGCCAATTGTTTGTACGTCCGGGTAGCACGAAAATGTATAATGATTTGAAACAGTTCTATTGGTGGCCTGGTATGAAACGAGACATATCTGAATTTGTCTCGAAGTGTTTAGTTTTTCAACAGATAAAGGCCGAACATCAGGTGCCTTCTGGATTGCTTCTACCGATCATGATACCTGAATGGAAATGGGACAGAATTGCTATGGATTTTGTATCCGGCCTGCCTACAACACCGAGCAAGAAAGATGCAATTTGCGTTATAGTGGATAGACTAACCAAATCAGCTCACTTTGTTCCAGTTCGTACAGGCGAGTCGCTTGATAAGCTTGCTGAGTTGTATGTATCTCAAATTGTGAGAGTACATGGTGTGCCGATTTCCATTATTTTGGACAGAGACCCGAGATGCTTTAGGTACTAAACTACACTTTAACACAGCTTTTCATCCGCAGACAGATGGTCAATCCGAACGAATCATTCAGATACTTGAGGATATGTTGAGATGTTGCATCCTCGAGTTTGAAGGTACGTGGGAACGATACTTACCTTTGATTGAATTTGCTTATAATAATAGCTTTCAATCTAGTATCAAAATGGCACCCTACGAAGCTTTGTACGGTCGTAAATGTCGTACACCTTTATATTGGACTGAGCTCAGTGAAAACAAGATACACGGGGTTGACTTGGTTAAAGAGACTAAACAGAAAGTGGCAGTGATCCGCGATAGTTTAAAAGCTGCATCCGATCGTCAAAAGTCATACGTGGATTTGAAACATAAAGACATTGAGTTTCAGACCGGAGACCGGATATTTCTGAAAGTTTCACCGTGGCAGAAAGTGCTTCGATTTGGACGAAAAGGCAAATTGAGTCCGAGATTCCTCGGATCGTATGAAGTCATTGAACGAGTCGGGCCTGTTGCGTATAGATTACGATTTCCCTCTGAGCTTGAAAAGATCCATAATGTGTTATGCTCCGTAAATATCGATCAGATCCATCGCATGTGATTGCCCCGTCTGAGATTGAAATCCGATATGATATGACATAAGAGGAGGAACCGATCCGTATCTTAGCTCGTGAAGTGAAAGAGTTGAGAAACAAGAAAATTCCGTTAGTAAAACTATTATGGAATCGTCATGGAATAGAAGACGCTACGTGGGAGTCTGAGGATTCAATGAGGCAACAATATCCGACTCTGTTTAACGGTAAGATTTTCGGGGACGAAAATCCCTAAGCGGGGAGAGTTGTAACCGTCCGAATTTGAACTTAATCGGAACGGTGGTTTCGGGACCACGAATTCGAGTCTGAAAAATATTTAAATATTATTTTCTGTGTTTATTATATGTGAATAATTATGTGTGAAAGTTTTGTATGAAAATTTAATTGTTTGTGTGTTTAATTTAACAATAGGACTTAATCGCATAAAGTGTAAAGATACAAACTATAGTGAAAAGTGCCCATTTGTTAGTGGCTTTTTAATATGGGGTCCTTAAAGGGCAAAAAGCCATTTTCTAACTTAGTGGCCGGTTATGGACATAAATAACCTTATGGAATAATATTAGTTATTTTATAAAGGAGGGTTATATTAGTAATTAAACAATTAGTTAATATATATGTTAATTAAAAAACAAAATAAACCATGTTTTATTCATCCTTCCTTAACCGAATTCATGCAAAAGAAGAAAGAAAAATAGCCAAGCTTAGTTCGGCCATTTGTAAGCCAAATTAAGGTATGTGGTTAGTTCGGTTTATGTAAATTTTTACATTTTTGATATCGTTGCTTCGAATACAAGTCGACCCATGTTAGAATTTTTGAATTTGAGCATGTTTGATATTCGGCCATTGATGGATGATTATGCTTGGTAATGTTTAATGGAAAAATATTAAAAGTATGTTTGAAATTAACATGTTTTGAATTGGAAATTTTGGTGAATTTGAGTATTTTGGGCTAAATTGTAAAAAAAAAATTGAGTGGTTAAATTGCAAAACAAATAAAATGTATGGACTTGTATGGTTATGTGGAAGATTCGGCCCTAAAGGATTGAATTCAAATTATGTGTATTTTGTGTTTTGTGCAATAGGGACTAAATTGTAAAAGTTGTAAATGTCAGGGGTAAAATGGTAATTTGCCCATTTATTTGTTTTGGGACTGAATTGAATATAAATAAATTTGAATGAGCTTAATTTGAATATGTTTAGATAAAGAACAAAGAATAACGGACTTGGATCGGGGAAAGGCAAAAGTTATCGAATAGCCGGTTTTTGTCGTCCGACGATATTCGAGGTAAGTCTTTAAGCAAGTTAATACAGTAAATATTGTTCGTAACATAGTTTACATGCTGAATTTTGAACTTATGGATTGAATTATTGATAAAGCCGAATGTAATATATTGATTCAACAATGAAAGGTAGTTAAATTTATTTGAGTTCATTATGTGAAAGTGATATAAATTTAGTACAACAAATGTGATATTAATAACATATAATGTGTATGAGATGGTTGAATAATACCAATATTCGGGCTTCGAGCCCAGCAGGCCTTGTACCGGTGAAATGTATCAGGCTTCGAGCCTAGCAGGCCTTGTACCGGTGAAATGTATCGGGCTTCGAGCCTAGCAGGCTTTGTGCCGGTGAAGTGTATCGGGCTTATTGCCTAGCAGGCTTAATGCCCGTGTGTATTTCAGGCTTTGATGCCTAGCAGGCTTACTGTCGATGATTTATAATACGAGTTTAAGCTTACAAAATGGTGGAGTTATGGTGATAAATGAACAAGCTAAAGGTTATTCAAGGGAATTAAATAATTTGGCCACAAGGTATGTATTGACTTAAGTATGTGATTATATGTGATGTTTATTGATTAAGTAAATTTTAGATAATGTATTATGCATTTGGTGTTTTGGACATGTAGATAAGTTGATGTCGATTGGATGTTGTTCATTGGCCAACATTTGAGTATTCAATGATTGTATGAGTGTATATTCGGCCATATGGAAATTTTATGGATAGGTATTCGGACATGTGGAATTAATTCTATAATTATGTGTATATTCGATTGTATGGAATTAAGCTGAACCTAGTACCTATTAAATTGGTGGTATTTGGCTACGATGATCAATGTGTACTATGTGTTTAAATAAAGATTATAAAATGAGTAAAGTATAATAGTGAATAGTTGATTATATTGTTCTAATTGCTTAAGGCTTACTAAGCTAAGTAGCTTACTCTGTGTATTTGTCATTCTATTTTATAGATTTTGGTTCCAGCTACTAGCTCAGGGGATCGTCATCAAAGTCTACCACGCTATCGACATATTTTGGTACACTAAAAGTTGAATTTTTGAACATATGGCATGTATAGGCTAGCTTAATATTCGAATGTCATTTTGTTGATGTATATATGTCATGTGAAAATGGCTTGATAATGATGTTAGTATGGTATATACATATTCAGTTATGCTATAAACTCATTTGGGTAACTATATTACATAACATTTAAGTATAATGTTTTGCTTATATGGCTTGATTTGGAAATGATGTGAATAGTTTATGACTAGGTCATTTTTGATATTCTTGATGATTGGTATGTTTTGTCTTTGAGTATGGTATTAATTCACTTAGTAAATGGGATAAAAATGAACATCATAAATTCGATTTTGTTTTGGTTGTTTCGATTCATTTGTAAATGGAATGCATGCTTGCATAATATGCTGAATGGTTTGCTAATTAGGAAAGGTTGGTGAATGTAAACTAATGAATAAGTTATATGATCTTTTTGGTTCGATTATGTGCATGCAAATGAATTAAGGTGTACATTAGTTTGATGGAGTGTATTGAATACATTTGAAATCGGTAGGAGGAATGTATTATGTGATTTCATATGCGTGTATTTAAATGCCATGATAGTTATCTAGTTAATGAACTAATTATGGGCTGATGTATATTCGACAAGGGGGGATTTAATCATTAAATAAAGAAGAATAAGAATTTTTCTTAAAGTTGATTGATGTTTCAATTATGTATATATAATAAAGTATATGTCTTGATATTTGATGGTTAATTTGGTTAGTTTAAAGTTAAATTTTAATTATGCGTATAATGTGTTAGACATATTAATAGCAGTATAGCTTCATTAATACGGTTATTTGTTAGTGAAAAATTTCTATGTCTAGGTATGCATTCGGTTATAAAATAGTATGATTGGTTGATCATATGAGTATGTTATAAGCTTGTATATATATATATATATATATATATATGGTTAATTATTAATGTTTGAGTAGTGCATGAAATAGGCATAACTTTTATATGGTATTATGATAGCCGAATGGATCATGGAATGTATGGCAAAGTGTATACATGATTATACATGAATGGTTTATTTCGAAATAGTCAAATACGCATAAGATTTTAGTGACTTATATAATATGCTTAATCATAATATGGAGTTGATATTGTCGTATTTGCTTATGAACATTAAATCATGTACAAGCATGCAAAAATTATGAAGCAAAGTGTTTAATTGTGTTACGTAATACCTTGTGACCCCAATCCGACGATGGATACGGGTTAGGGGTGTTACAGACACGGCTTAGACTCACAGGTATGTCTGAGACCGTGGGAGGCACACAGCCTGCCCACACAAGCATGTGACCTCTGTAACTTTGAAAAATTTTTAAATTTTCGAGAATTTTTGTATGTGTCCGGTTTAGTCTCGGCCCTATTCTAAAGCATGATTTAGGTCTCGTAGACCTATTTAAGGGACACTTTGATGTGAATTGTCAGATTAAGTTATGAATTGTTCGTAAAAGATTCTGATTGTCTGGTAATGCCTCTTAACCCTAAACAGGCGATGGTTACGGGTTAGGGGTGTTACATATCTAGCATAGCTAGTGGCGTCTTCCTTTTTTCTTTGAACTTATCACTTAAACCCGAATGTAGCGTTCACCCATTTTGATACCTTTGGTTCCTAACTCTCTATAGTTAGCGGGTCAAGGTCCTTTGTTTCTTTTCCATCATCTTAAGTGACTTATAAGTTTCGAGTCAATACTCTTAATAATATTGGTTCACTCATGTCCTTAAGCTCAACTATCCGTTTTATCCAACATTTTGATTTGTTTGCTTCAAACCTTAGCCGAATTATCACCATCATTCACTTAGCCATTTCCATCATCATTTCAGTTAGCCAATTCAACCTTTCTCTTTATTCCCCTTTGTTTCAACACCCAGTCGAGCCTATCCTAAGACATCCTAAAACTTTTTGAAAACCATTCCTTTAAGCCTACACTTAGCCAAATTCCTTCAAACTTTGAATTGAACGAAGCTTCTCTATTTTACGATCGGGCACATCTACGACTCGAATCACAACCCACGAGACGAGTTCGTATCATACTTTGTAACCCTATTCCAATGACAGATTCGGGTTAGAGGTGTTACATTTATTCTGTAACAGCCTTAACCCGTACCCGTCGCTGGAACAGGGTCATAGAGCATTACTAGAGTTTACAGTTCAATTACAGTTAATTCATGTCATTTACTATTCATTTCTGAAAATCAATCACAATCAATCATAATGTCCCTCATATGGGTCCTTGAGGCCCAAAATACATAATAGAATCAAGTCGGGACTAAATCGAGATCACAGAAAAATTTTCGCGAAATCTCAAAATTTTTCCTAGGTACAGGGGACACACATCTCTGTGGCCAGGCTGTGTGGCTCACACAGCCAATGACACGCCCGTGTCTCAAGCCGTGTTGGCATTCGATGTGAGGCACACGACCGTGTTCCAGCCCGTGTCCTTACCCGTGTAACTTTCTAAATTGGGTCACACGGCCAGCCATACACAAGTGTGCTAGATCGTGTTGAGAATTTAATTTTTGAAATTTAGGTGCAAGGGTTACACGGCCAGGACAAACGCCCATGTGCTGGGCCATGTGACTCACACGGATGAGACCCACGCCCGTGTCTCTGCCCATTTGCTCATTTCTAAGCATTATGTTTCTCTAATTTTAAGATGCAGAGGACACTCGGCCAAACCACATGTCCGTGCGCATTGCCTTGTGTCATACACGGTTGAGACACATGTAACACCCTTCACCCGTATACAACACTGGAATAGGGTTTCAGAGCATTACCGGACTTATAACACAATAACATATACATTCACTCATACATTTCCAAATTTCTTTCAAATATCAATCGACACATTCATATCGTCCTACGAGGCCCTAAACATGCTTTAAGAGTGGTACGAGACTAAACCGATAACTTTAGAAACTTTTTGAATATTTATAAAATTTTCTAAATAT
This sequence comes from Gossypium australe, assembly GCA_005393395.2. NCBI lineage: Eukaryota > Viridiplantae > Streptophyta > Magnoliopsida > Malvales > Malvaceae > Gossypium > Gossypium australe. The sequence goes on from CM016624.1 coordinate 78,557,382, forward strand.
AGGGGACACACACCCGTGTCACAGGCCGTGTGGACATTCGAAATGGAATCACATGGCCATGTCCCAGCCCGTGTTCGACCCCGTGTAACTCTCTGACTTGGGTCACACGGCGAACACACACGCCTGTGTGGCTAGCCCGTGTGCCCTAAAAATGGCCATACCCGCCCGTGTGCCAGGCTGTGTGCTAGGCCGTGTCAAACCTGTAGGGTATACTAACTTATACCACACGCCTAAGTCACACGCTCGTCTGTAAGACCGTGTGGAGCATACTGACTTGGTTTTAATTACAACACCAGGCCTCATAGGCTCTAATAAGGGACAGTGTGATTGGGTTGAATGGTATTTGAGTATGAATGCATAAATGTATGAGTTATGTATGCTATCTGATGTATATTGATCGGTAATGCCTCGTAACCCTACTTCGGAGACGAATATGGGTTAAGGGTGTTACAATTGGATACTCGAAAAACTCACACCGAAGTGCCACATATATAGCCGAAGCTATCTCAATCACATATCACATATATGCTCACTCTCGAGCTATCAACTGGCCTGCTCACACAAGCTATGGGTCAGGACGTAGCTACACGGTGCTGCTCACACAAGCTGTCAAGTAACCGCAACACATGCCGGTATACTCAACCACCGGTAGGACGTACAGAACTAGCACCCAGATCACATAATCACATAAATTCCCTAATGACATGTCACTAGTATCCAAATCTATCCCTAAGGTTCAACTGGTAATTTCAATGTTGAATCATCATCAAATCATTTTTGGACATGTCCATAGTCTCGTATTTAGTTCATACAATATCAAAGCATTTAAAACATAATTATAACAATGCTTATTACATACAAACTTACCTCGGATGTAAAAATGACGGGACGAGTCGATTTGTTGAGAACTTTGTTTTTCCATTTATCTAGATCCGAGTTTCGCTTTTCTTGATCTATATGTAATCAAAATTAACTTATTTAATCATCCCTCTATTCAATTTAGTCCAAAATTCACTTTAAGGCATTTTTACACATTTGCCCCTAATGTTTCACATCTTTTATAATTTAGTCCTTATTTCATAAAATCACAAATTCATGAAATTCAATACTAACCCATGCTAGTCGAATTATCATTATGCCCTTAACAGCCCATATTTTCCATTTATTACACTTTTAACCATGAATTTTACACTTTTCATAAATTAATCCCTAATTTGCATTTTTACTAACAAATCACTTAACAAAACTTGTATAACTATCATCAAACGTTCAAAATGTGACATCCTGAATTAGGGGCTTTGCATTTAATATGTTTCTATGTGTATGCTATGCTCAATGTGTTAGTTTAGGGTGTTTGGGTGTCCAGGAAAGGCTCGGGGTTAAGCCAAAGCCTTGGCCAAAATTCTCTTTTTGGGTACTTTAGTGGAGAGCTAGCTGGGTCAGGACTTAAGGGATATTGCTTATGTTGGAAGACACAAGAAAGTCAGTGGGAAAGTGGCAAGGTGGCGCCACATAGAGTACTGAAAGGTGACGCCACAAGGGAGCAGTGAGGGAGCAGGCTCAAGTCGCATAGTTCTCATTTTGGAATTGTTTTTGGAGTCTGGAAGGGAGGAGGTAAAGTTCGGTTGGGACACTTCAGGGTGGAGTGTTGATTGAGTCAAATAATTCAAATCTGCGACTATGAGGAAAAGTAGGAGTTTGAATTATTCAAACCTTTTTGAATGGGTGATTGAGAGTGAAGTTAGGAGGAGAGTAAGGGATTGAGGGTTGGTGAAGGTGGTGGCCGAATTTTGGGTGCTTGTGGAAGGAGGAAAGCAATCAGTTTTGGCTTGTATTGGTGTGCCGAAATTCTTTAGTGGTCTTAGGTTCCATTTTAGTTTTCTTTAGAACAAATTCGGGTATTAGGGGGGATGTGATTGCCATTTTGTGCTTAAGCCTTGGAAGTCTCTTTCTTCTCTTTCTCTTTGAGTCCATATTCTTTGTGTGCCGGAATTAGTCAACATCTATTCTCTTCTCTTTTCATCCTTAGCCGAATGTGATAGACCATTGGTGCATTCTCTTTTTCTTCATTTTCTTTTCTCCATCTAAGACTCTCAAGCAGCACCTTAGCATCATTCTACTCAACATTTCCATTGTTTTTTTTATTCTTCTTCTCTTCCCCTCCTAAGCCTAAACCTTGTAAGCCTCCACCGAATCTCTCTTTCTCCCCACTCATACTCTTAAGCTTCGCAAACCGAAAGCATCACACCATTTCTTTTGTGATCACTTTTCTTCTTTTCTTCTTTACTTATTTTATTTCAAACCGAAACCATCTTTTTCCCTCATATTCATACAAAGCCGAAACCCCCATGTACTTCCATTCTCTTCTTCATTTCTTGTTAAAGTCGAACATCCCTTGTTCCATTATTCTCTTTTCTAACCACTAGTTGACTTGGCCGAAACTAAGCCCTTGCTACCGATCGTTTTTCCTTCGATTTTGATCTTCAAATATCCCTTAGGATATTATTTGTATTAGCCTGATACGGTGGAACAAGGTAACAGGAATCTACTTCGGATCTCCCATCGAGTTGGGTCGTTAAGGTAAGATGGACTCTGTCATCTTTTCCTGTTCATCTTTCGGTTGTAGTAGCCAAAGCCGAATGGCTAATTGGCTTGTTGATGTTATTGTTTTGACTCATACTCTTTCATATCCTTTCTTCTTTGGGCCGCCTATTCCGGGAAACCTTGTTAGCCGAAGTATTTGAATTCCAAGTCTAAGAATCGGTCAATCTTTGAACCCTATCTCTCTATTCGGGATCTCAAGGTAAGGGGTTTTCTCTCTAGTAATTCGTTTGGGTTCTCTTTTCGTTATTCGCTGCCTTAACCCATTGTATTGTTAAACAACCGATGTTTCAATATAGTTTCTTCTGACCAAGATCTTTTCATGGAATCAAATGCCAGCCAAGCGAAGGAAGGGGTTGTACCCGTAGTCCAAGCCCCTAAGTTCAAGAAGCGCGCAGTGTCTGCTATTCAAGATTGGCCACCGGGTTGTGGGCCGGCTTCTGAGCAGAATAGTAGACAAATAGCAGTAGTTCCGGTTAACGATGGTGTCGACATAGAAAGCGTGGTATTGCGTGTTATTAGGTGTGTAAACTTCACACTACTTATTTATTTGCCTGTACTATTATTGTGTGGGCTGAAAAGCCGGAATGACTAAGAAGCAGTCGTAATACCCTTGGGGGTAAAGCTGGGAATACAGGTATGTGATTTTATTAACCTCTTGATGGATATGAAATAAACGTTGTAACCTGTCACTGTAAAGATAGTATGTGCATTCATGTAACTGTATGTTCTGCATGGGATGGGAAATGATGTGAAAGGGGAAGTATTTGCGACTGTCACGGTGGTTATTACCATGGTGGGTTAGCCCCACGGATACATATTTGATAATAGTGACCATGTCTCGGTGGCTTGGTGCCACGGTGGTTTAATACCACGATTATATATGATTAGTGACTCGTCCCAGTGGTTGTTACCACAGTGGGTTGGCCCCACGTATATTCATCAGGGATTGTCACGGCGGTTGTTACCACGGTGGGTTGGCCCCACGCATATAGTTAGTGACTTTGTCACAGTGATCTAGTATCACGGTGGTCTAGAACCACGAGTGGCCTAATGCCACGTATGAGGTGTGTAGTGGATGGAGGGTTGATTGTAGAAATCCCCACGGTGTGATGGGCTGGTACGGGTGGTGTGTAGAGGATGGAAAAAAACTAGGTTGGATTGGGACACATTTTGCATTCATGATTATGTATGATATTCTGAGTGGGCTGATGCCCAATATGCGATTGTGGGCCTGAAGCCGTATGTGTGACTTAAGGGGGGTTTACACACTGAGTCTTGGTGACTCACCCCTCTGCTAAATCTTGCAGGTAATCATTAGATCGTGGATCAAGGAGTCGAGGCGGACTCGTGGAGGCCATAAAGTGTTCTTTTTTCGTAAAGACGTTTAATTTCTAGTTATTAGTTAATTTGGGATTTTAATTATGTAGTAAGGCCTTCTCATTATTTTTATTTCGGGTTTTATATTATAAGTTAAATTCTGTTATTACTTTAATATAAGTTTCAGACTTGATGATTAAGTTGGAGTTTTCCAAAACCTAAACAACGTAAGCAACCGTTTTCCTCTCAAATGCCACCAGAAATATCAAATTATCGTTTAGCTAGATTCAGAAATTTTTCTTAAAACTGCAAACTATTGTTTTCAAAACATCACCCTAGATAAAATTTTCAAACTTGCGATATTTCAAGTACTCAGAACCTTTTCCTTTTGAAACCTTTCATTGTAACATACCAGATCTGGTCGTAGCGCTTAGACCAGGTTTGGGGTGTTACAGTTTTGGTATCAGAGCCTAGGTTGCAAAACTCAGGCTGTGAAATGGGTTCAATACAGTTTTACAAAATTGATTTAAATGATTTTGGAGGAAATGTCTGATTGGAACATAGCATCCGAGTCTACCGGCACCCGATCCACGCAGGTAAGTGTTCTAATTATTTGGTGATGTATGCATGGAATGATTGTTATCATGAATGACTATGTTTGTTAGCTCTAGGAGATCTAAACTTTAGAGACTGAAACCTCTAGGTTGAGATGTGTTTTGGGGAAACCACTCTCTAAAGCTATTTCTCATAAAACTGCTCGGTATTAAATAGTGAAAGAAATACTAACTCATAAAACTCTTAATCAGATTAAGTTGCAACAATAGTCATGAGTGGTAGAGGATGTGGACGTTTTACACGCGGCCGTGGGAGAGGTCGGGGTACTGAGGTTGAACTCTCGAAAGCAAAAAATGAGCCTGAGGGCGAAGCGCCAGCATCACCTGTGGCGGAAATGTAATTGTATTGAATTGAGCTTATTTACATGACTATCAATGATAATGAATGCTTATGAGATATTATGTAAATGAATTCCGGGATAGGTCGATAAAGTGATAAGTCTGAGAAGTCCCGTATGAACTTAGGAATATGAATGTATCTATTCTGTGTTATCATGTAAGACCACGTCCAGGACGTTGTCATTGATTTGATATTCGTGTAAGACCATGTCTGGGACGTTGGCATCAATATGAGCTTTACGTGTAAGACCACGTCTGAGACGTTGGCATCGATATGAGTTTTACGTGTAAGACCATGTCTGGGACATCGATATCGTATTGATTCGTGTAAGACCCTGTTTGGGACAGTGGCATCGATATTCGATTACATGTAAGACCTCGTCTGAGACGTTGGCATTGTACGATTATTCTGAGTTACCGAGTATCCTATTATATTCTGAACGGTTCAACGGCCAAATCCGAGCTATGAACAATTACGTGAATGTATATTCATTTCAGGTACATTTGGTATGTACACTAAGTGAGTATAAAAGGTAAGTACCTTTATGACTTTGATTTGAAGAAAAGTATGATTGAATATGATTCTTGAATGAATGAATGTGGCAATTGTGGCCAAGAATATAGACCAAAGCTTATGTATGAGAGATTTGCTATGAATATGAATTATGCCAATGTAACCATTTGCAATTATGCCTTTCATGTTAAGTTTATTTATACTATGACTTACTACTCTTTTGGAAAGCTTACTCTATGTGTGTGTTTTCTATGATTTATAGGTCGTCGAAGCTACTAAAGGCTCGGGACCGTCGAGGATCATCATCACACAACTGAACTTGTGTTTGGTACATTTTGGAAATATAAATAGTTAGATATGGCTTGTATAGGCTAGTATTTGTTATAAGTTTGTTATATGAACTTAGCCATGTGATTTGGCTAGTTATGAGTTGAGAACTTGCATAATGTCTTTGTTATGTGATGTATGATTTGGTATGGTTTGGAAGCATAAGAAATGGTCAAGTTTTTGGGTAATTATATGGATGAATTATGCTTGAATATGCATAAGTTTTAGTCTTGTAAATTAGTATGTTTGGAGTTGGTTTTGATTATAAAAATTTAATGGTTATTTTGACATGTTCATGGTTGTTAAATATGCATGAGATGTATTGATGATTTGCTTGTAGGTTTGACCCTAAATGGGTGGTATTTTGGTCTTACAAATGGTGAATTTTGCCACACGGGCATGCCTGGTAGCCGTGTGGTTTAGTCAGGATCAACCACGGCCATGGCACATAGGTGTGCCTAATGGCCGTGTGGTCAAGTCAGTTTCGACCATGGCCAAAGCGCACGGGCGTGCTTGGTGGCCGTGGAGTTAAGTCAGATTCAACCACGGGGGAGACACATGGACGTGTCTAGTTGCCGTGGAAGGCACACGGCCTACCCACACGGGCGTGTAAACCCTAAAACTTAGAAAAGTTTTAAATTTCTAAGAATTTCTCTATGTGTTTTGGTTTAGTCCAGACCCTACATCTAAGTATGTTGTAGGTCTCGATGACCTACAAAAAGGGGACATTATGTTTGTAATTGATGAGATACTTGATGAAATGTCTGATTAAGTTTCTGATCTGTCAGGTAACGCTTTTAACCCTAATCCGGGAACGGACACGGGATAGGGGTGTTACATTTGGTTCGTATTAGTGCTGCGGTTTAGTCGATTCTCAGACTAACGTAGCGTGTCAGATTTTAACTATACATGCCATATATCTTAATTGTGATAGTGTGATGAATCCTGACGTATAATATGTGATTTTTGGTAGAGCTATGAATCCCAAAAGAGCCGTAGCTAACAACGTAGAAAGTAATGTGCCTGCTCCCGCTCAAGGGACAGCTCCCTCTGATTCGAGACCGGCTACAAGCAGTCAAGAGGGAGTAGCTAAACAAGCTTTCTTCCAAATGATGAGTGAGTGGTTCACTCAGTTTGTTAGAAATAACCCGACTGTTTCGCAACCTCCGCCCCCGCCTAATCACCCTCAGATATCTGCTATGCCTCTGATTATGAATCTGAACTTGTTAAACAAACTTCTAGTTGACAAGATCCGTAAGTATGGGGCTGAAGAGTTTCGAGCTACTAATGATGATGATGCTGAAAAGGTCGAGTTCTGGTTAGAAAATACTATTCGAGTATTCGATGAAATGTCTCTGACTCCGGAAGAATGCATAGAATGTGTTGTATCATTACTCCGAGATGCAATTATCAGTGGTGGAAAACCTTAACTTCCATTGTTCTGAAAGAGCGAGTTACATGGGACTTCTTTCAGATCGAGTTTCGAAAGAAATATATTAGTGAGAGGTTTATCGATCAAAAACGGAAGGAATTTCTGAATTTGAAGCAGGGCCGTATGTCTATTACAGAATACGAACGAGAGTTTGTCAGACTGAGTCAATATGCTCATGAATATGTTTCTTCTAAGGCAATAATGTGAAAAAGGTTCGAGGATGGTCTTAATGAAGATATCCGTTTACTAGTCGGGAACTTAGAAATTAAAGAGTTCATTGTACTCGTTGATCGAGCGTGCAAAGCCGAGGCACTCGGGAAAGATAAAAGAAAAGCTGAGTCTGAAGCTCGAGATATGAGAAAGAGATTTCCAAGCAAATCATTTTAGTCTGCTCCGAAGAGATTCAGAGATGATCAAAGTAGTTCAAGAAATAATGTGGGACTTTTGGATAAGAATCAAGCTAGATCGCAAATGAGTTCCAAAACTCCAGCAACCTCAGTGGTCAGTGTTGGTAATTTTCGATCTGAGAGACTTGAATGTAAACATTGTGGAAAAAGACATCCGGGAAGTTGTAGATTAAATGATAGAGCTTGATTCAGATGTGGATCACTTGATCATTTTATTTGTGATTGCCCTGAGTCTATCGAAACAGAGACTATTCAGAATCTGAGATCTGATAATGCACCTATGAGAGGTAGACCTTCAAAGAATGTAAGAAATGTCAGTGGTAGTCAGAGAACTACAAGAGACAATGTTGCAAGATCTGAAGCTAGAGCGCCTGCAAGAGTATATGCTATCAGAGCTCGAGAGGAAGCTTCAACACCAGATGTTGTAACGGGTACTTTTACACTTTATGATACTTCTGTGATTGCATTGATAGACCCTGGTTCTACGCATTCGTATATATGCATGAATTTAGTATTCAGAAAGACTTTGCCTATAGAGTCTATTGAGTTTGCTATAAAAAGTATTGAACCCCTTAGGTAAAAGTGTCCTTGTTGACAAAGTATGCAAGAACTGTCCGTTAATGTTTCGAGATATCTATTTCCCTGCTGATCTAATGCTTTTGCCATTTGATGAGTTCAATATCATTCTGGGTATGGACTGGTTGACATTGCATGATGCTGTTGTGAACTGTAAAAGAAAGACTATTGATTTGAGATGTCGAATAATGAAATTGTACGAGTTGAGTCTAATGATTTGAATGGATTGCCTGCTGTGATATCTGTATTGAAAGCTCAAAGTTATGTGAAAAAGGGTTATGAGGCATATTTTGCTTATGTGATTGATTCGAAAGTGTCAGTGCCTATTGTCTGTGAGTTTTCTAATGTATTCCCTGAAAAATTGTCGTGTTTGCCTCCGATACGTGAAGTTGAATTTGGTTTGAATTGTTTCCTGGTACTACACCTATTTCGATAGCTCCGTATAGAATGGCACCAACGGAGTTGAAAGAGTTAAAGTCACAGTTGCAAGAATTTACTGATAGAGGGTTTGCTAGACCGAGTTTTTCTCCTTGGGGTGCTCCTATTCTGTTTGTGAAAAAAAAGATGGCACGATGAGAATGTGCATCGAATATCGTCAATTGAATAAGGTGACCATAAAGAATAAATATCCGTTGACCAGAATTGATGACATATTTGATCAGTTAAAAGGGGCTACTATATTTTCGAAGATTGATCTGAGATCGGGATACTACCAGTTGAGAGTGAAAGATTCAGATATACCAAAAACTGCTTTCAGAACGAGGTACGGGCATTATGAGTTTTCAGTTATGCCATTTGGACTAACCAATGCCCCTACTATTTTTATGGATCTGATGAACATAATTTTCAAACCGTACCTAGATCGATTTGTTGTGGTATTCATAGATGATATATTGATTCATTCACGTAAAGAAGATGAGCATGCTGAACATTTGAGAATAGTGTTGCAAACTCTGAGAGAAAAGCAATTGTATGTGAAATTTAGCAAACGTGAATTCTGGTTACACGAGGTTAATTTTCTGGGGCATATTGTGTCAGCTTCTAGAATTCGAGTTGATCCAGCAAGATTTCTGCTATTCTCGATTGGAAACCTCCGAAGAATATGTCTGAAGTCTGTAGCTTTCTGGGGCTAGCTAGTTATTATCGGCGATTTGTAAAAGGATTTTCAGTGATAGCTACTTTGTTGACTAGACTACTTCAGAAAGATGTTAGATTTGAATGGTCTGTTAAATGTCAGAAAATTTTGATCAGTTGAAATCTCAGTTAACAAAAGCTCCAGTGTTAGCACAGCCAGAATCGGGTAAAGAATTTGTTATATACAGTGATGCTTCGTTAAATGGTCTGGGATATGTTTTGATGCAGGAAAGCAAAGTTGTAGCTTATGCCTCGAGACAATTAAGGCCTCATGAAAAGAACTATCCGACGCACGACCTTGAGCTAGCTGCGATTGTGTTTGCACTTAAGATCTGGCACCATTATCTGTATGGTGAGAAATGTCACGTGTTTTTAGATCATAAAAGTCTGAAATATCTGATGACTTAGAAAGATTTGAACCTGCGTCAAAGAAGATGGTTAGAACTGTTACAAGATTATGAGCTTCTGACTGATTATCATCCGGGTAAAGCAAACGTTGTTGCTAATGTGTTGAGTAGAAAATTTTGCATTATATGCTTTGAATCCTCAGTTAGATTTGTCTGATGATAGTTCTGTGATAGCTGAATTAAAAGCGAAACCATTGTTTATACAACAGATATGTGATGCTCAGAAATTGGATAATGAGTTATTAGCGAAACGAGCTCAGAGTGACTTGAATTCTGAACCTGAATTTTGAGTTATTGATGATTGTTTGAGATTCCGAGGTCGTATCTGTGTTACGAGAAATCTGGAGTTGATTCAGTTGATTCAGTTGATTTTGAGTGAAGCACATAATAGTCGCCTATCTGTTCATCCGGGAAGTACTAAAATGTACCATGATTTGAAACAACACTATTGGTGGTTTGGTATGAAACGTGATATTTCTGAATTTGTTTTGAAATGTTTAATCTGTCAACAAGTGAAAGTTGAACATTAAGTTCCGTCTGGTTTGCTACAGCCAATTCTGATTCCTGAATGGAAATGGGATAGAGTGACAATAGACTTTGTTTCTGGATTGCCTCTGAATCTGAGAAAGAAAGATCTGATATGGGTTGTAGTTGATCGGTTGACGAAATCCGCCCATTTCATTCCGGTAAGATCTGACTACTCACTGGATAAGTTAGTCGAGTTTTATATTTCTGAGATTGTAAGATTGCACGGGGTGCCACTATCTATTGTGTCAGATAGAGATCAGAGGTTTACATCAAGATTCTGGAAGAAATTACAAGAAGTATTAGGCACGAAATTGCATTTCAGTACCGCTTTTCATCCACAAACAGATGGTCAATCCAAACGGATTATTCAGATTCTTGAAGATATGTTAAGATGTTGCATTCTTGAATTTGATGGTACGTGGGAGCAGTACCTGCCTTTGATTGAATTGGGGTACAATAATAGTTTTCAGTCGAGCATCAAAACGGCACCATATGAAGCTTTGTATGGACACAAATGTCGTACACCTCTGTATTGGATCGGGCTCAGTGTAAATAAGCTACACAGAATCAATTTGATAAAAGATTCAGAATAGAAAGTGAAACTGATCTGTAATATCCTGAACTATGGCTTGTGCATTTATGCTTAATTATATGAAATAGCATGTTTGAGTATGTTGTGAATGTGTACAATGAAATTAGTGAACTTTAGAAAATAGGAGAGTGCCTTAGAAAATATTGAGTTTTAAGTTCAAAAGAGAGGAGCTAAGCTTGATAGGGCCTTAAGAAAATAAATAGGGGAGATATGACATGAAATTGGGCTTGTTAAAGTGGCTGCAAGGCGCCACTTAGGGCCTTAGCAAGTGACGCCATTATCAAGTGCAATTGGGCCTAGGATCGAGTCGCATGGGAAGCTAAATAAAGCTTTTATTTTTGCGGCACAAGGGGAGGTAATGGACGGCAAAGGGAGAGGGAAGGAGTTTAAGATGAGGTCCAATTCCCTTGAAAATTTCGGCTAAAGCAGATGATAATTGAGGATTTATTATTAAATATTTTGAATAAATGAAGAAGAGATAAAATGGGAGGAAAACAAGGGATATGATAGTGATGGCCGAATAGGGGGCTCTAGGCTTAGTAATTTCGGCAGAAGGAGAGGCCAATCTTCATTCTTTCTTTTCTCTTTTGTTCATCTGCCGAAATCCTCTAGCAAAATTCCCCTCTTCTCTTTTGTCAAAAACCGAAAACATAAGCATTCATAGCCGATTTCTTCATCAAATCCAAACCGAAATCTTATTCCTCTTCATTGCCGTATCTTGTGCACTCCATTCTCTTCTTCTTCTCACAAGTTCTTTGAAGCCGAAACTAAGCACTTGTTAGACCCTAGCCGATTGTTCATTGAAGCCCAAAGCCGAATCTTTTGTGGTGTCAGACAAGGGTGTTGTCGATTTCTTTAGTAGGGGTAAGATCAAATTCGGTTTCCATTCTTTTTCTCTTAGGCTTGTCGAAAACTAAGATCTAATCTCTACTAATGTTCTTTGGCTGAATCTTGGAAGGTAGTTTCGGGATTTAGGTGTTGTCGACTTCAGAGAAGGATCCTTTGGGATTGACAAAGATCTAAGGTAAGTTATGTATTCGGCCAAGGGCCATTTAGCAAAATTTAAATGTTAGAAGTGGATCTAACATGTATCCTGTAGGTTTCGACAACTTCATAGCCAAGACTACTTTCGGGATTTGTGAATCGCAAGGTAAGTGAACTTACACATTCGGCCAAGGCGTATTCAGGAACCTAGATCTATTTCTTACTTTGTTTAAAAGCCGAAAACTAACCTATGAGGTGATTTGGGTGCTAGCCGATTGCAAGGATAAAACATTACAAAGTTTCAGGATTTGAGTGATAGTCAAATCGGCAACAAGGTAAGTTTTGGGATTTGATTAATTGGCCGAATGGCCTTTAGCTAAAATATTACATGTTGGCCGAATGTAGGAACTTGAAATCTAAGGCTTTAGATCGGACTTTTCGGGATTTGGAGTAAGCTTGCTAAGTATATCATGTGTGTACCCCACACTATCTCTTTATAGATTTATGGTACCTATGTAATATGTGTGTTATAAGAATGTGGAAAATATGGCTAAGTACCATGTAATAGTACAAAGTACTTAGGTACGTTTCCTACTCCTACTGTGAGTATGATTTATGGCACATAAGTGAATGTGATATGAATGTGAAATAAGGCTTAAGGCATGATATTGCATGATATGTATGACATGGGGCATTTGGGTGATTATGAAAGGGGAAGTGAATGTGGTGACTATTGTCACGATATATGAATGTGGTGACTTCGGTCACATTATCTGAATGTGGTGACTTCGGTCACATTATTTGAATGTGGTGTCTCATGACACAAAAATATTATTTGGTGGCTATGCCACAACTTTTATAAGGGCGATGAGCACGTCGACTGCAGCGACTGCCTTCGATGGTGTGTAGCGGATGGAGGGTTGACTTAGTAGTCCCCACGGTGTGCAGGTTGGTACGGGTGATATGTAGCGGTTGGTAACTAGGCTTGGGTTCGGGAATGCATCATTAACTGTAAATTATGCTATGTATGTGTATCACTTGATATGCCTGAATCTATTTGGACTTAGTGTTGGATGTATACATTGAGTCTGTTTGACTCACCCTGTTGTGGGAACATTTTTCAGGTGACGATCAGTAATGGACCGGGCCGGCAGGAGCTTAGTGGTGGCCATGCTCAGCAAGGAATTTTATTATCTGAATATTTTATTTTATTTTAAGTACATTAAATTTATTTTGGGTTTGTTTATTTGATGTCATAAGGCCATAGTACGAACTATTTTATGCATGCATGTTATTTATTTTCTTATCATACGAAACTTTTATCAAATTAAAGACTAAGTAAATTGTAGAAAAGAATGAATTCTAAACGTTTTGACACTAAAAGAATATGATTTTTAATTTAAAGATGAAACCTAAAACAAATTCGGTATACCTTTCAATTTAAAGTTTTGGAAACTTAACAATGGAATTTTTATAAAAACTAATGTTTAAAAATAAACTGGTTTCCAACTTAAGCCCAACCCAATTCGAGTTTTCTCCCAAAAACACTCAAAAATTTTCAACAGATACAAATCCGATTTGAACAGTTTTACTCGAGGAACATACCAGATCTGGTCGAGACTCGTGGGCTGGGTTTGGGGTGTTTCAGCTTGGTATCAGAGCCCAGATTTTAAACTCTCGGCCTTGGGTTTAAGGCCCAAAATGTTTTCAAATTGAAGCCCAAAAGAATTTGTGAAATTTTTAAGCAGGTTTTCTGGCTTGGCACTTAAGTCTCCGACCCGAAGTCCACCAAGTAAGTACCCCTATCTCTTGTGTGAATTATACTATGACTTGTAGAAGGGTAGAAATGGAACGTAGAATAGTATGATAAGTATTTGAACCCTAGGACTAGTTACCCCAACAATTACATAAGACTTAAGTGCCTAATTCAACAAACCTGTGACTAAGTCACCGAGTTAGGGTGTGGCAACCATTGTGCGCATGTTTAGGATTGGTATTCGGTGGGAGCTTGGTACTTAAGCAGTCTGCGTGACTCACCTCCTCTCCACTCGAATCCTACCTGGTGCGTAGCTTCGGTTCACCCTAACCAAGAGGACTTATTCACAGGCTAAACCCAATAACTAAAACCCGAAAGGGACTAGCCGTATTTTTATAAGGACCCTAGTTTTAAAACTCTTAAAATTACCCTTTTAATTTGTAAAAACTATTTTACAAAATTTTCCTGAAATATTCTTGATTTATGAAAATTTACAAAAATACCCCTAGTGGTAAAATTACTAAAATGCCCTTGGTTTCTAAAGTTACCATATTGCCCTCGATTTCAATAAAATTTCGCTATTTTGCAAAAGTATCCATGAAACCCTAACTTGTGAAAATTCAAGATACTCTGATTTGAAAAATTTACCAAATTACCCCTGTTTTACAAAATTACCAAAATGACCCCCGATTTCCAAAATTTCTGCAACAACACTGATTTGGAAAACAAATTCGTAAAAAGAACCTTAAGTTCCGTAAGTTTTGGAATACCTTTGAGAATTTTCAAATTGACCCCGGTTTGTTACCAAAATACCCCTGTAGGACAAATGACGAAAATACCCCTGGGATAGGAAAAGACAAAAATGTACGAAGAGTGAATGCGTATGGGAGATACTACGGAATGGATGTGTTTTCTGTGAATTAGGATAGAAAACTTGAAACTTTGCTTGATCGAAAGAACTGCTACTAAACTCCTTTTATAAAACTCCTTCGCGAATAATCAGTGGAATTAAGGCTAATTCATAAAATTTCTTAATCAGATTAAAGCACGATCGTAGATATGAGCTCTAGGGGACGTGGTCATAATGTGCGAGGATGCGGCAGAGGCAGAATGGCCGTGTCGGAACCCGTTAGATCGGGTCAAGGGTCTGACAATGAGGTACCACCACCAGCTGTTGGTGTTGAGCAGGAAGCTCAGACGGGGGATGATGTTGTATCGCAGGCTGTGCTGCGGGTTCTTGAAATGGTGGCTAGCGCAGGTGGAAATACGGGAGCTCAAAAATCTGTGCCCGAGCGACTTCGAGCCAACGGGGCTGAAGTGTTTCGTGGAGTATCTGGTGTGGCACCCAGTACTGCTGAGTATTGGTTAGAGGTGACGGAACGAATTATGGATGAGTTGGATTTGACCCCTGAGGAGAAACTAAAAGGAATGGTGGCACTGCTACGCGATGAAGCGTATCAATGGTGGCTCACAGTTCGGGATGGTGCCACAGCTGAGGATTTGACTTGAGAATATGTTAAGGCAGCGTATCAGAAAAAGTATGTCGGCATGCGTTACACTGATGCGCAGAGGAAGGCATTTCTGGGGCTGGTTCAAGGGAACAAGTCCGTGGCGGAGTACGAAGCTGAATTCCTGAGGTTGAGCCGGTATGCTCGAGGAGTAGTGGCTACGGAACATGAGCGATGTGTCCGGTTTGAGGACGGACTAAGGGATGATCTGAGGTTGTTAGTCGCTCCACATCAAGAACGGGAGTTTTCTGCGTTAGTAGAGAAAGCTAAGATAGCGGAAGGAATTAAGGACTCTGTAAGGCAGCACTCTGATCAGAATAAGCAGAAAAGAGGATTTGGGCCGTCAGGGTCAGTTGGGAATGTTCAGAAAAGGCCTAGAGTTGAAGGGCCGCGAGGTCAGCAAGCTGGTACAGGAGGGCAATATCGTACTTGTGACCAGTGTGGGAAGAAACACTTAGGGGAATGTTGGAAAAAGACAGGAGGATGCTTTAAGTGTGGGTCAAAGGACCTTATGATTAAGGACTGTCCTATGAGGCCAGAGGGGAATCGACCAGTAGCTCAGAATGTTAATCAGGCTGGTAGAGGTGGACAGCAGCCTCAGCGAGGCCGTGGTCCGAATGGCCGAGGTAAGGTGCTGGAAGGGGACGTGGGACACCTGGCAGAGGTGTTGGTAATACAGAGGCGAGGCAGTCGGGCTTGGTATATGCAGTTCGCCGTAGGGAAGATGGAGACGCGCCGGACATCGTAACCGGTACGTTCCTTATTTGTGGCAAGCCTTATTTTGCTTTGATTGATGTGGGCTCGAGCCATTCGTATGTTGCATGTAGAGTAGTTGAAACTCTAGACATAGCCTCTGAACTTTCTGATAGGGAGATGACTGTAGTAAGCCCACTAAGTCAAACTGTAGTGGTGAACAAGATCTTTCGGAGTGTACCTCTAGAAATTCAAGGAGTAGTATTTACTGCCGACTTAATGGAACTACCTTTCGGAGAGTTGGATCTCATACTTGGAATGGACTGGCTAGTAGAGCATCGAGCCATACTGGATTGTGCGGCTAAGCGAATAGAGTTGAGGACTCCAGAGGATAAGGAAGTTGTTATGATCGGAGAAAGAAGAAACCACTTGTCTAACGTAGTTTCTGCTTTAAAGGCTGATAAGATGGTCCGGAAAGGGTGCAAGGCATTTCTGGCCTTTGTTAGTGCGTTGGATAAGGAGGAGGAAGGTGTTAGTGGAGTTCGAACTGTAAGGGACTTTGAAGATGTGTTTCCAGAGGAATTACCTGGAATACCCCCAGATAGGGAGGTGGAGTTTGGAATTGATCTGCTGCCGGGAACAGCTCATGTGTCAATCGCTCCGTACAGAATGGCACCTAAGGAGTTGGTTGAGCTCAAGGCTCAAATCCAAGAATTACTTGATCGTGGTTTATCTGACCCAGTGTGTCTCCATGGGGAGCACCAGTCTTGTTTGTGAAGAAGAAGGATGGAACTATGCGTATGTGCATAGATTATCGTCAGTTGAACAAGCTGACCATCAAGAACAAATATCCTTTGCCAAGGATAGACGACTTGTTCGATCAGCTTAAGGGGGCAGCGGTATTCTCAAAGATAGATTTAAGGTCTGGATATCATCAGCTTAAGGTGAAGGAGGTAGATATTCACAAGACAGCTTTTCGGACAAGATATGGGCATTTTGAATTCGTAGTAATGCCGTTTGGATTGACGAACGCCCTAGCTGCGTTCATGGATATGATGAACCGGGTTTTTCAACCATACTTGGATAGGTTCGTCGTTGTGTTCATCGACGACATCCTGGTGTATTCCAAGTCTGAGGAGGAACATGATGAGCATCTCTGGGTTGTGTTGCAAGTGTTAAGGGAGAAGAAGCTATACGCCAAATTCAGCAAGTGTGAATTTTGGCTTAAGGAAGTTGCATTCTTAGGGCATGTGGTGTCTGCAGAAGGAATAAGGGTGGATCCTAGGAAGATTGAGGCAGTGTTAGATTGGAAACCACCTAAGTCGGTGGCTGAGGTTCGTAGCTTCTTGGGATTGGCAGGCTACTACAGAAGGTTTGTGGAAGGATTCTCATCGATAGCCGCGCCTTTGACGAAGTTGTTGAGAAAGGAAGTACCTTTTGTATGGACAGATAAGCAACAAGAGAGCTTTGAGAAGCTTAAGAGGGTCTTGACTGAAGCTCCGGTCTTGATTCAGCCGGAGGCAGGAAAGGATTTTGTGGTGTATTGTGACGCTTCTCATATCGGATTAGGGTGTGTTCTGATGCAAGACGGGAAAGTAATCGCTTATGCGTCTCGGCAATTAAGGCCACATGAGGTTAACTACCCAACTCACGATTTGGAATTGGCGGCAGTGGTCTTCGCTCTCACTTTGTGGAGGCACTATCTTTATGGAGAAAAGTCAGTGATCTACACGGACCACAAGAGTCTTAAGTATTTGCTGACTCAGAAGGAGTTGAACCTGAGACAGCGAAGGTGGGTGGAATTGCTGAAGGACTATGACTGTTCGATAGAGTATCATCCGAGCAAGGCGAATGTAGTGGTGAATGCCCTAAGTCGGAAGGTTGTGTCAGATCTGAGGGCGATATTTGCACATCTGAGTTTATATGATGATGGAAGTCTGCTGGCAGAGCTGCAAGTTATGCCGATATGGTTGAATGAAGTGAAAGAGGGACAGTTGGTTGATGAGGATCTAAGTACTAAGCTACGGCAAGTGCAGAATGGAGAGTTAGAAGGTTATGGTATTAGCAACGAGGGAGTATTGTGTTTTAAGGGTAAGGTCTGTATGCCTAAGGATCAGGAGTTAAGACAGCGAATTCTTCAGGAATCGCATAGTAGCCCTTATGCTATGCATCTTGGAGGAAGTAAGTTGTATAGGGATTTAAGGGAACAGTTTTGGTGGCCTGGACTTAAGAGAGAAGTTACCGAATTTGTTGGCAAGTGTTTAACGTGTCAGCAAGTTAAGGTTGAACACCAAGTTCCGTCAGGATTACTTCAACCGATAATGATTCCGCAGTGGAAGTGGGAGCGAATTACCATGGACTTCGTTAGTGGGTTTCCTCTTACGCCTACTAAGAAGGACTTGGTATGGGTAATAGTGGATCGTTTGACAAAGTCCGCACATTTCATCCCAGTGCGAGTTGATTATTCTCTGCAGAAGTTGGCAAGGTTATATGTGGCAGAGATTGTAAGGTTGCATGGAGTGTCGGTATCAATCATCTCGGATAGGGATCCAAGGTTTACTTCTCGGTTTTGGAAGGCACTACATCAAGCTTTAGGCACCAAGTTGGATTTCACTACGGCATTTCAACCACAGTCGGATGGGCAATCTGAACGAGTAATCCAAGTGTTAGAGGATATGTTGAGAGGATGTGTGATAGACTTTAGAGAAAGTTGGGAACAATATTTGCCGTTAGCAGAATTTGCGTACAACAACAGCTATCAGGCCAGTATTCGGATGGCACCGTATGAAGCACTGTATGGACGGAAGTGTTGCACTCCTACTTGTTGGATGGAATTAAGGGAACGTCGAGTTTTGGGTCCAGAGTTAGTGGCAGAATCGGAGGAAAAGGTTGAGATAATTCGAGCTTGGTTGAAGGAAGCATCTGATAGGCAGAAATCGTATGCAGATCTCAAGCGAAAGGAAATAGAATTCGATGTGGGAGATCAAGTGTTTCTCAAAGTTTCACCTTGGAAGAAGGTGATGAGATTTGGTCCCAAAGGGAAGTTAAGTCCAAGGTTTATAGGACCTTATAAGGTTTTGAAGCGGATTGGACCAGTGGCATATCAGTTGGAGTTGCCACCAGAATTGAAACAGATGCACGACGTATTCCATGTTTCCATGTTACGTCGTTATCGATCGGATCCATCTCATGTAGTTCCGGTTGAAGAGGTGGAGCTAAGGCCAGATTTATCCTATGAGGAAGAGCCGATTCAGATCTTGGAGCAAGATGTGAAAGTGCTACGAAGGAAATCGGTTCCCCTAGTCAAAGTGTTATGGCGCAATCATGGATCGGAAGAAGCTTCGTGAGAGCCAGAAGAGGCAATGCGACAGCAATACCCTCAATTATTTCAGCCAGGTAATTTCGAGGACGAAATTATTTTAAGGGGGTAGAACTGTAATATCCTAAACTATGGCTTGTGCATTTATGCTTAATTATATGAAATAGCATGTTTGAGTATGTTGTGAATGTGTACAATGAAATTTGTGAACTTTAGAAAATAGGAGAGTGCCTTAGAAAATATTGAGTTTTAAGTTCAAAAGAGAGGAGCTAAGCTTGATAGGGCCTTAAGAAAATAAATAGGGGAGATATGACATGAAATTGGGCTTGTTAAAGTGGCTGCAAGGCGCCACTTAGGGCCTTAGCAAGTGACGCCATTATCAAGTGCAATTGGGCCTAGGATCGAGTCACATAGGAAGCTAAATAAAGCTTTTATTTTTGCGGCACAAAGGGAGGTAATGGACGGCAAAGGGAGACTGGGGAAGGAGTTTAAGATGAGGTCCAATTCCCTTGAAAATTTCGGCTAAAGCAGATGATAATTGAGGATTTATTATTAATTATTTTGAATAAATGAAGAAGAGATAAAATGGGAGGAAAACAAGGGATATGATAGTGATGGCCGAATAGGGGGCTCTAGGCTTAGTAATTTCGGCAGAAGGAGAGGCTAATCTTCATTCTTTCTTTTCTCCTTTGTTCATCTGCCGAAATCATTTAGCAAAATTCCCCTCTTCTCTTTTGTCAAAAATCGAAAACATAAGCATTCATAGCCGATTTCTTCATCACATCCAAACCGAAATCTTATTCCTCTTCATTGCCGAATCTTGTGCACTCCATTCTCTTATTCTTCTCACAAGTTCTTTGAAGCCGAAACTAAGCACTTGTTAGACCCTAGCCGATTGTTCATAGAAGCCCAAAGCCGAATCTTTTGTGGTGTCAAACAAGGGTGTTGTCGATTTCTTCAGTAGGGGTAAGATCAAATTCGGTTTCCATTCTTTTTCTCTTAGGCTTGTCGGAAACTAAGATCTAATCTCTACTAATGTTCTTTGGCTGAATCTTGGAAGGTAGTTTCGGGATTTAGGTGTTGTCGACTTCAGAGAAGGATCCTTCGGGATTGACAAAGATTTAAGGTAAGTTATGTATTCGGCCAAGGGCCATTTAGCAATATTTAAATGTTAGAAGTGGATCTAACATGTATCCTGTAGGTTTCGACAACTTCATAGCCAAGAGACTACTTTCGGGATTTGTGAATCGCAAGGTAAGTGTACTTACACATTCGGCCAAGGCCTATTCAGGAACCTAGATCTATTTCTTCGTTTAAAAGCCGAAAACTAACCTATGAGGTGATTTGGGTGCTAGCCGATTGCAAGGATAAAACATTACAAAGTTTCGGGATTTGAGTGATAGTCAAATCGGCAACAAGGTAAGTTTCGGGATTTGATTAATTGGCCGAATGGCCTTTAGCTAAAATATTGCATGTTGGCCGAATGTAGGAACTTGAAATCTAAGGCTTTAGATCGGACTTTTCGGGATTTGGAGTGAGCTTGCTAAGTATATCAGGTGTGTACCCCACACTATCTCTTTATAGATTTATGGTACCTATGTAATATGTGTGTTATAAGAATGTGGAAAATATGGCTAGGTACCATGCAATGGTACAAAGTACTCAGGTACGTTTCCTACTCCTACTGTGAGTATGATTTATGGCACATAAGTGAATGTGATATGAATGTGAAATAAGGCTTAAGGCATGATATTGCATGATATGTATGACATGGGGCATTTGGGTGATTATGAAAGGGGAAGTGAATGTGGTGACTATTGTCACGATATATGAATGTGGTGACTTCGGTCACATTATCTGAATGTGGTGACTTCGGTCACATTATTTGAATGTGGTGTCTCATGACACAAAAATATTATCTGGTGGCTATGCCACAACTTTTATAAGGGCGATGAGCACGTCGACTGCAGCGACTGCCTTCGATGGTGTGTAGCGGATGGAGGGTTGACTTAGTAGTCCCCACGGTGTGAAGGTTGGTACGGGTGATGTGTAGCGGTTGGTAACTAGGCTTGGGTTCGGGAATGCATCATTAACTGTAAATTATGCTATGTATGTGTATCACTTGATATGCCTGAATCTATTTGGACTTAGTGTTGGATGTATACATTGAGTCTGTTTGACTCACCCCGTTGTGGGAACATTTTTCAGGTGACGATCAGTAATGGACCGGGCCGGCAGGAGCTTAGTGGTGGCCATGCTCAGCAAGGAATTTTATTATCTGAATATTTTATTTTATTTTAAGTACATTAAATTTATTTTGGGTTTGTTTATTTGATGTAATAAGGCCATAGTACGAACTATTTTATGCATGCATGTTATTTATTTTCTTATCATACAAAACTTTTATCAAATTAAAGACTAAGTAAATTGTAGATAAGAATGAATTCTAAACATTTTGACACTAAAAGAATATGATTTTTAATTTAAAGATGAAACCTAAAACAAATTCAGTATACCTTTCAATTTAAAGTTTTGGAAACTTAACAATGGAATTTTTATAAAAACTTATGTTTAAAAATAAACTGGTTTCCAACTTAAGCCCAACCCAATTCGAGTTTTCTCCCAAAAACACTCAAAAATTTTCAACAGATACAAATCCGATTTGAACAGTTTTACTCGAGGAACATACCGGATCTAGTCGAGACTCGTGGGCTGGGTTTAGGGTGTTTCTTGATCCGAGATTGTTTGAAAGCAGCATCTGACCGTCAGAAGCCTTATGCGGACTTGAAACGAAAAGATATAGAATTTGAGATTGGCGACAAAGTATTTTTGAAAGTGACTCCGTGGAAGAAAGTGCTTCGATTCGGACGTAAAGGCAAGTTGAGTCTGAGGTTCATCGGGTCGTATGAAATTATTGAACGAGTTGGGCCTGTTGCTTATAGGTTAAGGTTACCCTCTGAGCTTGGAAAGATCCACAATGTATTCCATGTTTTGATGCTCCGTAGATATCGATCCGATCCGTCACATGTAATTGCCCCATCTGAAATTGAACTCTGATCTGATATGACTTATGATCTAAAATTGCTCGTGAAGTGAAAGAGTTGAGAAATAAGAAAATACCGTTAGTGAAAATATTGTGGAATCGACACAGAATTGAAGAGGCAACGTGGGAGCCGGAAGATCCAATCAGACAGCAATATCCGAACCTATTTGACAGTAAGATTTTCGGGGATGAAAATCCCTAATGGGGGAGAATTGTAATAATCCGGTTTATACCCTAGTCGAAATAGTGGTTTTGGGACCACAAATCCGAGTCTGTATAATATTTTAATATTATTTTTTGTGCCGTTGATATGTGACTAAGCATGTGGTAAATTTTTGTGAGTTAATTTGTCTGTCTGTGTGTTTAATTTGACAAAAGGATTGAATTGCATTAAATGTGAAAATTGTATGCTATATGTTAAAGTGCCTATTTTTTATTACTTTATAAGTGTGAGGACTTATGTGGCTATTAAACCACTATTTAGTTAGTGGATGGATACGGACAAATATATCCTTGTTTTATTTATTAATTGGAAGGTTAATTTAGTAAATGAAATAATAGTAATGTTATAATGAAAATAACATGATAATAAGCCATTCTCATCCTTTACCTAGCCGAATATTGAAGGAAGAAAAGAAAGAAAACTATCCTAGGTTTCGGCACTTGCAAGCTTGAATTAAGGTGAGTTTTGACTTCGGTTTTTGATAATTTCTACTTTTTTGCAATCGTTGCTTTGTCTACTATCAAGCCCATGTCTCAATTTTGTGTATTGATGATGCTTGTGAGATATACCATTGATGATATGTTGAGCTTTGTGATGAATTTAATTGTTAAATGAAAGATTTGGGCTAGATGAACATACTTTGTTCTTGAATTTTTGATGATTTTAGCTAATTAGGGCTAAATTGAGAAAATAGTAACTTGAGGGACTAAATTTCAAATTTGATGGAAAATATGGGCTTGTATGTGATGTATGAACATTTGGCTAAGCATGAGTATGTGATGATTTTGTGAATTTGATGTTTTGAGAAAAATGGACTAAATTGATAAATTGTGTAAATGTGAGGGTTAATTTGCAAATAGCCCTAAATGTGTGTCCATGGATTGAATTGAATGAGTTAGTGAATAAAAGAGTTAATTTTGAATATGTATAGATCAAGAACCGAGGAAAATGGACTTATATCGCGGGAAAGCGAAAGTAACTGAGTAGCCGTTTCCGTTTCAGTAAATCGAATTCGAGGTAAGTCATATTGCAAATAAATGTAATTGTATTGAATTGAGCTTATTTACATGACTATCAGTGATAATGAATGCTTATGAGATACTATGTATATGAATTCCAGGATAAGGTCGATATAGTGATAAGTCTGAGAAGTCACGTATGAACTTAGGAATACAAAGGTATCTATTATGTGTTATCATGTAAGACCACATCCGGGACGTTGGCGTCGATATGAGCTTTAGTGTAAGACCATGTCTGGGATGTTGGCATCGATATGAGTTTTACATGTAAGACCATGTCTGGGACATCGGCATCGTATTGATTCGTGTAAGACCCTATCTGGGACAGTGGCATCAATATTTGATTTCATGTAAGACCTCGTCTGGGACGTTGGCATTGTACGATTATTCTGAGTTACCGATTATCCTATTAGATTTCGAACGATTCAACGGGCAAGTCCGAGCTATGAACAATTACGTGAATGTATATTCGTTTCAGGTACGTTTGGTATGTACACTAAGTGAGTATAAAAGGTAAGTACCTTTATGACTTTGATTTGAAGAAAAGTATGATTGAATATGATTCTTGAATGAATGAATGTGGCAATTGTGGCCAAGAATATGGACCAAAGCTTATGTGTGAGAGATTTGTTATGAATATGAATTATGCCAATGTAACCATTTGCAATTATGCCTTTCATGTTAAGTTCATTTATATTATGACTTACTAAGATTTTGGAAAGCTTACTCTATGTGTGTGTTTTCTATGATTTATAGGCCGTCAAAGCTACTGAAGGCTCGGGACTGTCGAGGATCGTCATCACACTACTCAACTTGTGTTTGGTACATTTTGGAAATGTAAATAGTTAGATATGGCATGTATAGGCTAGTATTTGTTATAAGTTTGTTATATGAACTTAGCCATGTGATTTGGCTAGTTATGAGTTGAGAACTTGCATAATGTCTTTGTTATGTGATGTATGATTTGGTATGGTTTGGAAGCATAAGAAATGGTCAAGTTTTTTGGTAAGTATATGGATGAATTATGCTTGAATACGCATAAGTTTTAGTCCTGTAAATTGGTATGTTTGGAGTTGGTTTTGATTGTAAAAATTTAATGGTTATTTTGACATGTTCATGGTTGTTAAATATGCATGAGATGTATTGATGATTTGCTTGTAGGTTTGACCCTAAATGGGTGGTATTTTGGTCTTACAAATGGTGAATTTTGCCACACGGCCGTGGCACACGGGCGTGCGTGGTAGCCGTGTGGTTTAGTCAGGATCAACCACGGCCATGGCACATGGACGGGCCTGGTAGCCATGTGGTCAAGTCAGTTTCGACCACGGCCAAGGCACACAGGCGTGCTTGGTGGCCGTGGAGTTAAGTTAGATTAGACCATGGGGGAGACACATGGGCATGTCTAGTTGCCGTGGGAGGCACACGGCCTACCCACACGGGAGTGTAAGCCCTGAAACTTAGAAAAGTTTTAAATTTTGGAGAATTTCTGTATGTGTTTCAGTTTAGTCCCGACCCTATTTCTAAGTATGTTTTAGGTCTCGATGACCTACAAAAAGGGGACATTATGTTTGTAATTGATGAGATACTTGATGAAATGTTTGATTAAGTTTCTGATCTGTCAGGTAACGCTCTTAACCCTAATCCGGCGACAGACACGGGATAGGGGTGTTACATAACATGTTGCCATTATTGAATACTTG
Organism: Gossypium australe; assembly: GCA_005393395.2. NCBI lineage: Eukaryota > Viridiplantae > Streptophyta > Magnoliopsida > Malvales > Malvaceae > Gossypium > Gossypium australe. The sequence goes on from CM016624.1 coordinate 78,582,418, forward strand.
AGTAATTTGATGATTGATGATAGATTATGAAGGTTAATTGATAGATTAATAGTTTTTGTAAAGTGATTTTTGACAAAAATGTCAAAAAGGGATTAAATTGAGAAAATGTGAAATGTAGTGGTTAAAAGTGTGAATAAATGAAAATTATGGGCTACTAGGGGCACTATGGTAATTCGACCAAGCATAGGTTTTGTTGAATTATGTGAATTTTGTGTATTTGTGAGATAAGGACTATATTGTGAAAATATGAAAGTTTAGGGGCTAATATGCAAATATGGTTAAATGTTTGTTATGGACTAAATTGAAAGAATATGTGATTGAATAAGTTAATTTTGAATTTATATAGATCAAGAAAGAAAGAATTCGGATTTAGATCGGGGAAAAAGCAAGGTTATCGAGTAGTCGACTCGATACATTAATTCCGAACACGAGGTAAGTTCGTATGCAATGATCTTATTTATAATTGTATTTTATATGCTTTGATATAGCATGAATTGTAATTATGTGATTACGGACAAATTTGGGAACTATTCGACAGTAATTCGAAATGATTCGACTACGATTTGGTATTGGAAAATCCCAGATGAACTTAGGAATAGTCTAGGATGCTAGTGACATGTCATTAGGCTAATATGTTGGCTTCGGGCCATGATATCGGCACTTCGAGGCGAGTTATACCTTGATTTGGCTTCGGACCATTGTACTCCAGGAATGAGAGTTACCTTGATTTGGCTACGGGCCATGGTATAGGTACTTATCGATTGAGATCCTTGAATATCCGACTTTTATTCCGAATTGTTCAACGGGAAAATGAAAGATATGGACAAGAGTGATTTTGGTACGAGTTGGTACAGGTATGTACGTAAAGTTTATAAACATTGAATCCATGAAATGGATGAATTCTTGGTAAGTTAGTGAATTAATGATTGAATGGCTTGAGATTTAATGTATTTTTGTTATCTTACATTTATATTGTTTGAATTGTGAATAAATGGTGAAGTTACTCATTACGCTAATATGAACTTACTAAGCTATGAAGCTTACTTTGTGTTATTTTCAATGTTTTATAGTGAATCAAGGCTAGCTCAGATCCGGGAGTCGTCAGGAACATCATCACACTATCAAACATCTAAGTTGGTACTTTTGAGTTATACAAATATGGTATATGGAATGTATAGGCTAAATGTGGTATTTTGGTTGAGATTATAGCCATAAGATTTGGCTTGTAAATGTATATGATATGATTTGTATATATAGCCATGAGTGATGGTTTATTTTGGCAAGTTTGATATGAATATGGTTGTGGTTTATAATTGCTCAAATGGTTAACTGTTTTCTGGAGTATAAATGCTTGATAAATGCCTTGATGAGGTAAGATTTTAGATGTGGTGTTGGTTATTTATAGGATAAGTTATGTAGTGTGAATTATGGTAAATGAACCATATTATCTGATATTGTTTTAACATGTATTTGGCTAAGTAAATGGCAGTGACTTGAGATTTGGAATAGATGAGAGTATAATGGTATGAATTGTGTATTTGGTTGTTGATTTTGGCTGCCCTTTGTGTATGGAAATTGTACATTTTGCCTTGTGTAGGTACATTGAAGTTGGGGTGGCAAATTGGCCTTGCAAATGACCTATTTTTGTTCACAAGGGCAGAGACACGGGCATGTGTCTCAGTCGTGTGCGACACACGATCATGTTACACGGCCGTGTGTCCTCTGGTATTGATATTAAATTGAAGTCAATTTGCTCCACATGATCTCACACACGGGCGTGTGACTGGCCGTGTGGTATAAGTCAGTATACCCCCTAATTGGCACATGGCCTAGCACACGGGCGTGTGACTTGGCCGTGTTGCATAAGTCAGTATACTCTCCAGTTTTCACACGGCATGGCACACGAGTGTGTCTTCGGCCGTGTGATGCAAGTCAGTATGTATGCCATGTTTCCATATGGCCTGAGACACAGGCGTGTCTGAAGCCATGTGAGGCACACGGCCTATTCACACCGGCGTGTGACCCCTGTATTGATGAAAAATTTCTATGTTTTCCAAAATTTTCGTATGTTATCGATTTAGTCCCGAACCATTTCTAAAGCATGTCTAAGGCCTCATAGGCACTAATAAGGAACAATGTAATTGTGTTGAATGGTATTTGAGTATGAATGCATAAATGTATGAGTTATGTATGCTATATGATGTATATTGATCGGTAATGCCTCGTAACCCTACTCCGACGACGAATATGGGTTAGGGGTGTTACAATTGGATACTCGGAAAACTCACACTGGAGTGCCACATATATAGCTGAAGCTATCTCAATCACATATCACATATATGTTCACTCTTGAGCTATCAACGGGCCTGCTCACACAAGCTATGGGTCAAGATTCAGCTACAAGGTGTTGTTCACACAAGCCGTCAAGTAACCGCAACACATGCCGGTATACTCAGCCACCAGTAGGACGTATAGGACCAGCACCCGGATCACATAATCACATAAATTCCCCAATGACATGTCACTAGTATCCAAATCTATTCCTAAGGTTCAACCGAGAATTTTAATGCCGAATCGTCATCAAAATCATTTTCGAACATGTCCGTAGTATCGTATTCACAATTCATACAATATCAAAGCATTTAAAACATAATTATAAAATGCTTATTACATACGAACCTACCTCAGATGTAAAAACGACAAAACGAGTCGATTAGTCGAGAACTTTGTTTTTCCCTCGATCTAGATCCGAGTTTCACTTTTCTTGATCTATATGTAATCAAAATTAACTTATTTAATCATCTCTCTATTCAATTTAGTCCATAATTCACTTTAAGGAATTTTTACACATTTGCCCCTAATGTTTCATCTTTTACAATTTAGTCCTTTTTTCATAAAATCACAAATTCATGAAATTCAGTACTAAACCATGCTAGCCGAATTACCATTATGCCCTTAACAGCCCATATTTTCCATTTTTTTCACATTTTAACCATGAATTTTACACTTTTCACAAATTCATCCCTAATTTGCATTTTTTACAAAAAAATCACTTAACAAAACTTGTATAACTATCATCAAACATTCAAAATCTATCATCAAACATCAAAATATTTGTTTATTCATCAATGGCAACTTTCTAAATCTCTAACAGTTTTGCAAAATAGTCCCTGGGTTAGCTAGACCTAGTTGCAACGATCTCAAAAACATATAAGTCATTAAAAACTGAGTCAAAATCACTTACCAATTAAGCAATGCAATGACCGAACCCTAAAATGGCTTCCATGGATGTTTTCTTCTTGTTAATTTCGTCTGGGGAAGACGACACAGAACAATTGTTTTGTTTTGTTTTATTTATTTAACCTATATTTACCAATTACCAAATTAACCTTAATAATAAACCATTTAAATCATCCATTCTATGCCCATAAATGTCCATCTACTAAAAAAATGGTCTAATTACCACATAAGGACCTTAAATTTAACGTTCTACAGCTATTAAACACCTTTAGCTAATAGAACAACACTATTGCACTTTACGCGATTTAGTCCTCTTTATCAAATTGACTAATCAAACGATAAAATTTCTTAATGAAATTTTCACACAAACATAATATCATGCCGTAGACATTAAAATAATAATAAAATAATTATTTTGACTTTAGATTTGTAGTCCCAAAGCCACTATTCTGATTTGATTAAAAACGGGCTGTTACAACACAAGCCTTTGTGTCTGCCCTTGTGGACAAAATAAGACCATTTTTCCAAGCCTTATTTTTCACTCTTTTTACCTTGCACCTACATGAACACTTCAACATATTTTCAAACCAATTTGGTACATATAAACCAAGACAAAAACAAGTATTATATATATCATATTAACAGATATGATCAAATGTTTAAATTTCCACAATTACAGTTATGTTTCTTTGCAAGTTATTCAATTATACTAACTCAAATCCATTCATCATTTCTTTATATATACCATTTAGCCATTCCAACACACATCAAACATGATATGGCCTTATATAATTACATCAAAATATACTTTCCACTAGCCATTCCAATGGCTAGTTACAACCGAACATTTCATCATTTTACCTAACTTAGCTTATACATGCCATTATACTAAAATAAGTTCGCTATTTGTACCAAAACGAGCAGAAAGATAGTGTGGTGATGCTTCGACTGATCTCCAACCTTTACGAGCTTCTGAGTACTATAAAATAGAGGAAAATAAAACAAAGTAAGCATTTAATGCTTAGTAAGTTCGTATAACGGTGATTTAACTTACCATGTATTTACATTTAAGATTATCATACAAAATATGCATCTAATCATTTTGGCCAATTGCCTAATCACATATACTCATCAAAATAGTTAGTCATGTAATTCACATGAATTTCAAGAAAACAGAGATGAGCTCATTGAACATAGATTTATAAGTATTTTAGGAATATCTGAGATATAATTCATTTAATTCTTATATTTTCTCACATCAGAAATTTTGTCGTTGAATTATTGAAATGTCAATGGATACCCAGGTAATATACTCGAGGTATACAAATCAATGATCCGTCAACTCATGTTTAAGGGTACCCATAAGGGCACATAATCAGGAAAGCACACTCTCGAGCCATATATCAGGATGCTCAGATGATCCATGTAACAAGACACTTATTCGGACTAAACAGGAAACTCATAAAAGTTTAGAACAGGAAGCTCATTGAGCTTAACAGGTAACTCCGAAGAGTTATTATCAGGGAGCTGCAAACAACATAACAGGGAGTTCAAGCGAGCCATGTCAAGAAGCTCATAAAAGCCTATACCAGGACGCTCACGAAGAGTTGCATTTGTGTTCGCAATAAATGCTGGATCACAACCGATCGAATCGTGTAACAAGACGCTCACAAAGAGCTACGGTTGTACGCAACACATGCAAAATCACTATCGATCAGGATGCTCACACGAACTATATAACATGACGCTCGAGAGGGCTTATAATAAGATGCTCGTTCGAGTTATAATCTATCCGCAACATATGCAGGACCACATTCAATATGAGAAATCATGTATCCATCAAATTTCATTATTGAAACGCAACTTAACATTTTCCGGACATTATCGGACATGTGAATATTTCATACATTTATAAAATTTATATAATTCACATAAATACATACCACACTCAATTCTATCATAAAAACAAACACAATTTAGTTACACGAACTTACCTTGATACTTGTTCCGACACTTTTTCTTTTCCTCGATCTAACTTCGTATTTGAGTTATTCGGATCTATATAAATTAATTTAGTTTCAATTTAATTCACTTTATACTCAATTGAATTCAATTCACATCTTAAGCAAAATTATCATTTTGCCCCTATACTTTTCATAAATGACAATTTCGTCCCTAAGCTCGGAAAATGAAATTCATGCAATTCAATCCTTATTTCAAGCCTAACCGAATTTTACATGTTACAATAACAGCCCATGAATTTCAAAAAAATCAAAATTTTTCCATGGGTTTTACATCTTTACAATTTAGTCCGGAAATCACAATTTCATCAAAATTCTCTTTGTAAAAGTTGTTTATCTATCAACAACCTTTCATTTGCTACCATAAATTTCAAAATTCAACATTTACATCCATGGAAAAATTTCTATACTTTGATATCTTTGCAAATTAATCCCCAAAATAGTTAGATTAAACTATTCCGATGTCAAAACTGTAAAAATTACTAAAAACGGGACAAGGAAACTTACCTAATCAAGCCAAGAAAGTTTGCTTGAATGTTTTTCTCTTTCCTAGGGTTTCCATGTATTTTGGGGAAGAAAATGATAATAATAATATGTTATTTCTATTTAATTTAATTATCATCCATTAATTTTTATCATTCCAATTTAGTCATTTTCTTTTCCTAATTTTCCATGGATGATTCACCGAAAATATCTACTAACTTTTTTTAATGATCTAATTACCATATAAGGACCTCAAGTTTTAAATTCCAAACCTATTTGATACTTATAGCTATTAGAACTCAACTTTTGCATTTTATGCAATTTGGTCCTTTTCACAATTAATCATGAAATCGGTAAAATTTTCTTAATGAAATTTTCATACGTTACTTCTATCATAATGCAATTCATGCAATAATATTAAAACAAATTTTCTTTCTGAATCGGATTTGTGGTCCTGAAACCACTATTCGATTTCACTAAAAATGGGTTGTTATAACTCTCCTCCTTAAAAGTTTTCATCCTTGAAAATCATACTAGTAAAAAGGTTCGGGTTTTGCTTCCTCATGGTATCATATGGTTCCCAGGTAGCTTCTTCAATCGCATGTCATTGCCAAAGAACTTTTACTAAAGCTACCTTTTTATTTCTTAATTCTTTTGTATCTCATGCTAGGATTTTAATCAGTTCTTCATTGTAAGTCATGTCAAGCTGAATTTCTACTTCTGTCGGAGATATAATATGTGAAGGATCTAACCGATACTGTCGTAACATGGACACGTGAAAAACATTATGAATTTTGTCAAGCTCTGGTGGTAATACCAGTCAATATACAACAGGTCTAATTCTTTCAATAATTCCATATGGCCCGATCAACCGTGGACTCAGTTTTCCTTTATGACCAAATCAGAGAACTTTCTTCCAAGGTGATACTTTCAAGAATACCTTGTCACCGACTTGAAATTCTATCTCTTTTAGTTTAAGATCGGCACAATACTATTGACGATCAAAAGCTGCTTTTAAACTATCCTGAATTACCCTTACCTTTTCTTCAGTTTCACAGACTAAGTCAACTCTGTGTATCTTGAAACGGACTAAGTCAACTCTGTGTATCTTTTACTCTCTAAGCTCTATCCAATACAATGGAATTCTACATTTATGACCATACAGAGCCTCATACGGTGCCATTTTAATGCCCGACTGATAACTATCATTATATGCAAATTCAACCCAATGTAGGTATTTTTCCCAGTTACTTTTAAATTCCAAAACACAACACCGGAGCATATCTTCTAAAATCTGTATTACACGTTCAGATTGACCATCAGTTTGATGATGAAATGCATTACTGAAATGTAATTACGTACCCAGAGCTTCTTGCAATTTGCTCCAGAATCGAGATGTAAACCAAGGATCTCTATCAGAAATAATGGAAACTGGCACTCCATGTAGTCTGACAATCTCGGAAACATATAATTCAGCCAATCTATCCACGGAGAAATTCATACATACCTGAATAAAATGTGGGACTTCGTTAAACGGTCGACTATTAGCCAAATGACATCTTTTTTTTTTGGGATAAGGGTAATTCTGATATAAAATCCATAGTAACTATTTCCCATTTCCACTCCGGTATCATAATTGGTTGTAGTAATCTCGAAGGCACCTGATGTTCAGCTTTGACTTGTTGACATATCAAGCATTTAGATACAAATTCAGAAATATCTCGTTTCATTCCCGACAACCAGTATATCTTTTTCAAATCATTGTACATTTTGTTACTACCAAGATTAATAGACATTGTACCACTGTGAGCTTCATACAAAATCTTCTGTACAAGTTCTGAATTCTTCGGTACACATATCATATCTTTGAATAACAAACAACCATCAGACTCGATCTGAAATTCTGAATCAAAATCCAACTCGCACTGTACCTGTCTAGCTTGTAATCCATTGTCACTCTTCTGAGATTCACAGATTTGTTTCAGGAATATTGGTTTAGCTTTTAATTCAGCTATGATTGAACCATCCTTTAACAATAATTATTGGGTATTCATTGCTCGCAAAGCATACAAAAACTTTCTACTTAGAGCATCAGCAACCACATTGGCTTTTCCCGGATGATAGTCAATAACCAGATCATAATCTTTTACTAACTAAAGCCACCTGAGCTGTCTCAGATTCAAGTCTTTTTGCGACATCAAATACTTCAAGCTATTGTTATCCGTAAATATATGACATTTTTCACCAAACAAGTAATGCCTCCAGATTTTCAATGTAAATACAATAGCTACTAACTTCAAATCATGTATCAGGTAATTTCTTTTATGTGGTTTTAGCTGGCTAGAAGCATAAGCTATTACTTTACCTTCTTGCATCAAAACATAGCCTAAACCATTCAACGATGCATCACTATAAATTACAAATTCTTTACCCAATTCAGGTTGAACTAACATAGGTGCTTCAGTCAACAAAGTTTTCAATCTATCAAAACTCTGCTGACATTTATTAGACCACTCGAATTTCACATCTTTTTGCAACAGACGAGTCATCGGAGAAGCTATCATTGAGAACCCTTTTACAAACCTCTGATAATAACCAGCTAGTCCCAGAAAACTTTTGACTTCAGACACATTTTTAGGTGGTTTTCAATTAATAATTGCTGAAATTTTATTCGGATCCACTCTGATGACTACAACAGATACTATATGTCCAATAAAACTGACTTCTTGTAGCCAAAATTCACGTTTACTGAATTTGGCGTATAATGGTTTCTCACATAAAGTTTGCAACACAATTCTCAGATGATCATCATGTTCATTTTCATTTCAAGAGTATACCAGAATATCATCAATAGACACCACCACAAATCTGTCTAAATACTGTCTGAAAATTCTATTCATCAAATCCATAAATACCGCAGGTGCATTCTTCAAACCAAATGACATCACAAGGAACTCATAATGTCCATACCTGGTTCTGAAAGTTGTCTTCGGTACATCTGAGTCTTTCACTCGCAACTGATAGTATCCAGAATGTAGATCTATTTTAGAGAACACAGTGGTACCTTTCAGCTGATCAAATAGGTCATCAATTCGAGGAAATGGATACTTGTTCTTGATTGTAACCTAATTGAGCTGCCTATAATCAATACACAGCCTCAACGATCCATCTTTCTTTTTTACAAACAAAACCGGTGCACCCCAAGGTGAATGACTAGGTCGAGCAAAGCCCCTACCTGTCAATTCTTGCAACTGTTCTTTCAACTCTTTTAACTTCGTTGGGGCCATTTATAAGGTGCTATTGATATTGAGGTTGTTCTCGGAATAAGATCTATAGAAAATTCCACTTCTTTAACCGGTGGTAATCCAGGTAACTCTTTTGGAAACACTTTAGGAAATTCACAAACAACAGGCACTGACTTAATCTTTGATTCAGATACCTTAGTGTCCAATACATACGCAAGATAGGCATTGTAACACCCCAAACCCGGCCTAGAAGTTAGGTCCGAATCCGGCGTGTCACATTGAAGTGTTTTTGCGAAAACCTTGTTTCCATTGAAAACCCTTCTTAAAGAAATTTAGAGTAAAAACCCGGTTTAAAGTTGTTTCGTAAAACGATGTGTGTTTAAAATAAATCGATCTTTTTATTAGGAATAATTATCTTAAAAGTAAGACTTTTTACCAGAGGAAGCTTAATTTTGAATAAAAATAATCGTTTTAAGAAAACTTAATATAAGCTTATAAGAAATAAATCCGAGTTTCATTTCTTAAAATGTAAAGTATAGCAATCAACGTATCGATAAGCAAAGGGAAGGCCTTATTACAAATCAAACTTAAAATAATCAAATTACTCAAAAACTATAAAGAAAACAAAGTTCAAAACATCTTGCTAGCTGGCCACCTCCAAGTCCCTCCATCCGTCGAACCGACTACTGGGGATTTCCTGGGAAAATAAAAGAGGGGGTGAGTTTCGAAACTCCGTGTGTACAACCCTCAGCAAACAAAACATACAACATCCATTTGGGCCTAAGCCCATATCATAATAATAACATAGCAACATCATACATGCAATGCTGTACAAACCCTCCCCAAATAATCCATCCGGTACACTTCAACTCCGTCCAACCTTATACACCTGTGGGGATTTCTAAATCGACCCACCCATCCGATATTCTTCAAGGGTAACTCGGTTGCGGTACTACCAAACGTTGCAGCAAAGCTGCTATTCATATAATAGACTTAGAAAGCCATCGATGGATCCACAGTTGTCACGCAACCATGTGATCCTCATATACTTCCTCCGTTCCATAATTCCCACCCATATGCATCCTAAACAGAATATCATATGAATGCAGCGAATGTACATGTAACATCCATAAATCTTACTGTAACAGCCTGATTTAGGGGCTAGTCGGAATAGTGATCTCGAGACCACTATTCCAAGATTTGAGAAATTATTTCATGATTTATAATGAGTTAGAACATGATAGCATATGAGCATGAAAATTTTGGTACTTTAATTCTAGCGATTTCATGCTTTATCGCGAAAAAGGACTAAATCGCATAAAGTGCAAAAGTTCCTTTCTATATGCTAAAAGTACCAAATGGCCATGGATTGTTAATTGAGGGTCTTTAAAAGGCAATTTAGCCTTTGGAAGAGGCTTGGCCAGCCATAGGAGACAAGATTTGTCAATTTTAGTCAAAGTTAGTAGTAGTAGGTAGACTAATTTGACTTGTATTAATAAAATAAGAAGAGAAAAGTTATCATCTTTTCTCCTATCATCTTCCACCGAAAATTTGCAGCAAATAAGGGGTAGAAACCTTCAAAATTTTTAGCAAGCTCTCATCCATTCAAAGCAAGAGGAGACGAGAATTTGCCTCAACCGGGGAAAGGATAAAGTCGTGGACTAAACCGAAGAACTAGCTCATTTTGAAAACTAGGTAAGTTGTATGTTATTTTAATGCAATATTATATTAGCATAATTGAGAATGCTTGATGTCTTATTAATGCATGATATTTCAATAAATTGAAAAGCTAATGTGAACGTGATATTGAAATCCTAATGGACCATAATGTATACGAAAAATGCTATCATCTATTAAGAGGGTCAGTGTAAGACCATGTTTGGAACATGGCATCGGCCGTATTAAGAGGGTCAGTGTAAGACCATGTTTGGAACATGGCATCGGCCATATTAAGAGGGTCAGTGTAAGACCATGTCTGGGACATGGCATCGGCCACATTATGAATGCCAGTATAAGACCATGTTTGGAACATGGCATCGGTGTTGACACGAGTGCCAGTGTAAGACCATGTTTGGAACATGGCATCGGCATTAAGATAAGAGCTGGTGTAAGACCGTATCTGGGGTATGGCATTAGCACATAGAAGTAATTCCCCATAAGACCATGTTCGGGACATGGCATCGGTACCTAGTGGAGACTTCATGTAAAACCACCTAGAGAATGTGATATTGACGTTATACTTATCATAGTAATCATAAAAACATGTATTAGATTATTTCCAACGTATGGTGAGATAAGCAAATGAATTTAAAGGTAGAGATATGAATGAATACAAGTGCTAATGAAGAAGTCATGAGAAATTGGCTCTATATGTGTACGGTAAATGTTAGATATGGGCAATTGTAAGTAAGTATTGCCAAGAATGTCTTGACTTGAGCATAATTAGCTAATGCTATGAACGAATTATTCTTTTATGAGTATTATGATTGCTATTTATTTACATGCAACTTACTAAGCTTAATGCTTACCCTTTTCATTGCCCTTCTTTCTTATAGTATTGCCATAGTAACTCGAAGATCGTAGACGCAGGCGTTCGGGAATCACACTATCAACAACACTTTGGTATAACAATTTTAGACTTGTTTTGAATATGGCATGTATAGGACTTGGGTATTTTGTCAAGTTGTAATTGTTAGTTAAAGTGTTGGCTATAAGTCATTTTGTAAATGATTTCTTGAGTTGGGCAAATATATTTGGCAAACTCTTTATTTTCAATGAAGATGAAACTAATGAAGTATATGCCTCAATTATTATTCTTTTGCATTTGGCTAAATGATTGGCCAGAATTGTTTACGTATGTATGTTCATTGAAGTCAATGAAGCATGTGGTGTTGTCTATGATATGCATTGGATTGAGTTTGAATTGATCTTGGTTTTAGGGTGGCAAATGGCTTGGTAAATAGCCTCTAAGTGCCCACACGGTTAGACGCACGGGCGTGCGTCTAGGCCGTGTGTACCCTTCACCTTAATGTTTTAAGTCAGGATAGACCACGGCCATATCCCACGGCCGTTCGTTTGAGCAGTGTATGTCACACTGTTAGAACATTGGCATGTGCCCCAGACCGTGTGATCAGGTCAGTATATCAAGGAAAAACACACAGTCTAAGCCCACGGGCGTGTCAAGGCCGTGTGAATATAGTCAGTAGCTCCCCCACGGTTTGTAGACGCGGGTGTGTCAAGGGGTGCACGGGCGTGTTCCAAGTCACATGGGCGTGTGAACCCTACTTCAACGAAGAGTTTTCGATTATGTTTCGAGAGTTATCAGATAAATGCTTAAGGCCTCGTAGGCCCATGACATGTATGATTAGACTAAGAAAGAAAAGTTTTTTAAATTGGAACGAAATTTTACAGCCCCTAAGTGTATGTCTAAGTGAGTTCAAGCTTGGTAATGTCTCATATCTAGTCCTAGCATCGGACTCGGGTATGGGATGTTACATTTATTGGTATCAAAGCTACGGTTTAGTCGATTCTAGGACTAACGTAGCGTAAGTACGAGTCTAGCTATACATGCCATATGTAAGAGTGTCTGAATAATGATAGGGTGATGGCTCCTGACGTATAAAATTGTGTTGTATGTAGTAGATGGATTCGGATCCGGACCGAACTGTAGCTGATGATGCTGCGAGTAATGCGCCGGCTCCCGCTTAAGGAACTGCGCCAACTAATAGTAGACCCGAGACCTTGGGTCAAGGAGATGAAGCTCGAGAAGCTTTTCTCCACATGATGAGCAACTGGTATACTGAGTATACCCGAGCAAATCCTAATGCTCCGCCCCCTCTGCCTCCACCTATTCCACAACCCGCTCCAGTAGCTCCTCAAGTGGTTGATGTAGCAGGAGGGAAAGGCCTTCAGTGGATAAGATCCGAAAACAGGGAGCCGAGGAATTTCGGGCAGATAAGGATAATGACTCGAAGAAAGTGAAATTCTGGCTCGAGAACACCATCCGAGTATTCGATGAGTTATCCTGCACGCCTAAGGAGTGCTTAAAGTGTACGGTATCTCTCTTGAGAGACTCAGCCTACCGATGGTGGAACACCTTGGTGTCAGTGGTGCCAAGGGAGAGAGTTAGTTGGGAGTTCTTCAAAGAGGAATACCGGAAGAAGTATATTAGCCAGAGGTTCATCGACCATAAGAGAAAGGAGTTCTTGGAACTAAAGCAAGCCCGTATGTCAGTGACTGACTATGAACGGGAGTTTGTAAGGCTCAGTAAGTATGCAAGAGAGTGCTTGTCTACCACCATCATGTGTAAGAGATTCGAGGATGGATTAAATGAAGATATCCGCCTATGCGTGGGAGTCCTTGAATTAAAGGAGTTTGTAGTGTTGGTGGATAGGGCCTATAAAGCCGAAGAGTTGGCTAGGGATAAGAGAAGAGCTGAGCACGAATCACGTGACTCGAGGAAGAGACAGCTGAACAAGTCTCACCAATCTTCATCTAAGAAGTCGAGGGGTTTTACTACTCGATTCGTCGCTTCAGCGGGGTTTTCAACCTGAAATAAGGGCAGGCGATTCTCAGAATCAAAAGGGCAAACTACATCGGTTGCTAGTGTGGGCAACGTCTGTCCAAATAGACCAGAATGCCCTCAGTGTGGCGGGCACCATTTTGGTGAGTGCAGAGCTAATGAGAAAGGTTGTTTCAGATGTGGGTCCTTGGACCATTTTATCAGAAACTATCCCGAGGTAGACGAGAAAGGAATGCCTCAGAATACGAGATCGAGAAGTACCACAAAGGGAAGACCATTGAAAAACCCGAGGATTGAGATGGGAAACAAGAATCCACCTAAAGAACGAGCTGCTAAAGTTGAGGGTAGAGCACCGGCGAGGACATATGCCATTCGTGCTCGTGAAGAGGCATCTTCCCCTGACGTAATCAGGGGTATCTTTTCTCACCATAATACTTGTATCACAGCTTTAATTGACCCAAGATCTACTCACTCGTACATATGCATGAAACTAGTCTCTAGCATGAGTATGCCTATAGAGTCTACTAAATTCATTATAAGAGTGTCAAATCCTCTAGGTAAGTGTGTGTTGGTTGATAGAGTTTGTAAAGGGTGTCCTTTGATAATTAAGGGTCGTTGTTTCCCTGTCAATCTTATGTTATTACCGTTTGACGAGTTTGATGTCATTCTCAGGATAGATTGGTTAGTTACTCATAATGTAATTGTGAATTGTGGGAGGAAGCATATCGAGTTGAGAGATGAAGATGGTAATATTATTTGTGTTGAATCAGATGAATTGGATAGTTCACCAATAGTCATATCAACCATGTCAGCTCAGAGATACCTAAGGAAGGGGTATGAGGCTTATCTTGCCTTTGTGTTGAATACTAAAAAGACCGAATTGAAAATTGAGTCAGTACCCATAGTATGTGAGTACCTAGATGTTTTCCCAGAAAAATTGCCAGGGCTACCACCGGAGAGAGAAATTGAATTTGGAATCGATTTAGTTCCGGGTACTGCCCTATTTCTACTGCTCCGTATAGAATGGCTCCAACCGAGTTAAAAGAGCTAAAAGCACAGTTGCAAGAATTAATGAATAAGGGTTTCGTGAGGCCGAGTTTTTCTCCATGGGGCACTCCCGTTCTCTTCGTGAAGAAGAAAGATGGTTCCTTGAGACTATGTATAGATTATCAACAACTCAACAAGGTGACAGTGAAGAATAAGTACCCGTTGCCGAGGATCGACGATTTATTTGACCAATTGAAGGGAGCTACAGTATTTTCCAAGATAGATTTGAGGTCAGGGTACTATCAGTTGAAAGTTAAAGATTCAGACGTGCCAAAAACTGCATTTAGAACTAGGTACGACCAGTATGAATTTTTGGTCATGCCTTTTGGTTTAACGAATGCCTCCACTATCTTCATGGATTTGATAAACCGCATTTTTTGACCGTATTTGGATAGATTTGTTGTGGTCTTCATCGATGACATACTGATCTACTCTCGAGATGAAAATGATCATGCTGAGCACTTGAATATAGTTCTACAAATTTTGAGAGAAAAACAATTGTATGACAAATTCAGTAAGAGTGAATTTTGGCTAAAAGAAGTGGGATTTTTGGGGTATATTGTCTCGGGAGATGGGATAAGAGTCGACTTGAGTAAAATCTTGGCAATTGTTGAATGGAAACCACCGAGGAGCGTAGCTGAAGTAAGGAGTTTTCTAGGCTTAGCAGGCTATTATAGGCGTTTTGTCAAAGGATTTTCTATGATAGCTACACCAATGACGAAACTTCTGCAGAAAGATGTAAAGTTCGACTGGACGGAAAAGTGTCAACAGAGTTTTGAGAAACTGAAGACACTGTTGACTGAAGCTCCTATTTTGGTACAACCAGAACCGGGGAAAGAATTTGTAGTTTACAGTGATGCGTCCCTAAACAGGTTGGGCTGTGTACTTATGCAAGAGGGTAAAGTGATTGCATACGCTTCTAGACAGTTGAAGCCGCACGAGAAGAACTACCCAACTCATGATTTGGAGCTGGCCGCAATCGTGTTTGCATTGAATATTTGGAGGTATCACTTATATGGTGAAAGGTGTCAGATTTTCACCGACCACAAAAGTCTAAAATATTTGATGACTCAGAAGGAATTAAATTTGAGGCAACGAAGATGGTTAGAATTGATTAAAGATTATGAGCTAATAATTGACTACCATCCAGGAAAGGCAAATGTAGTCGCCGACGCTTTGAGTAGAAAATCATTGTTTGCATTAAAAGTTATGAGCACCCAGATGACATTGTTAGATGATGGTTCCGTATTAGCTGAGTTGAGGGCTAAACCATTGTTCCTCCAAGAGATTTGCGAAGCTCAAAAGAATGATAGCAGTTTGCAAGCCAAAAGAGCTTTATGTGAGTCGAGCGTTGAGTCAAACTTTCAAGTAAATCCTGATGGATGTCTGACATTTCAAGATTGGGTCTGTGTACCCAGGAATGGTGAGCTTATTCGCAAAATTTTGCAGGAAGCACATAACGGATGTTTGAATGTGCATCCAGGCAGCACAAAGATGTACCAGGATTTGAAGAAATGGTACTGGTGGTTAGGAATGAAGAGAGAGATTTCTGAGTTTGTATCTAAATGCCTGATTTGTCAACAAGTGAAGGCTGAACATCAAGTACCTTCGGGTTTACTTCAGCCTATTATGATTCCTGAGTGGAAGTGGGATCGTATTACTATGGATTTTGTGACGGGTTTACCGTTGACTCCCAAGAAGAAAGATGCAGTGTGGGTAGTGGTCGATAGACTCACTAAGTCAGCCCACTTTATACCAGTGCGAGTCGACTACTCACTAGATAAGTTGGCAGACTTGTACATGTCTGAGATAGTAAGACTTCACGGTATACCGTTGTCAATCATTTCAGATAGAGATCCGAGATTCACGTCATGGTTTTGGAAAAAACTGCAAGAAGCTTTGGGCACAAAACTGAGTTTCAGTACTGCCTTCCATCCCCAAACTGACGGGCAGTCAGCAAGAACAATTCAAATACTTGAAGACATGCTTAGATGTTGTGTTTTGGAATTCCAAGGTAGTTGGGAGAAATACTTACCATTGGAGGAATTCACCTACAACAACGATTTTCAGTCAAGTTTGAAGATGTCGCCTTATGAGGCATTGTATGGACGTAAGTGTCGAACGCCCTTGTATTGGTCAGAACTCAGAGAGAAACAGATACACAGGGTTGATTTTGTTAAAGAAACTGAAGAGAAGGTAGAAGTGATTCATCACCACCTAAAAGCCACCTCAGATAGACAAAAGTCCTATTTGGATTTAAAGAGGAAAGAGATGGAATACAAAATTGGTGATAAGGTGTTTTTGAAAGTATCACCTTGGAGGAAAGTCCTCAGATTTGGCTGGAAGGGCAAATTGTGTCCGTGCTTTATCAGACCTTATGAAGTTACTGAAAGGATAGGACCGGTAGCTTATGGGTTAGCTTTGCCGCCTGAGTTGGAAAAGATTCATGATGTCTTCTATGTATCTATGTTGTGCCAATACTGCTCAGACCCTTCACATGTTACAAAACCGATAGAGGTAGAGATTCAACCAGATTTGACTTATGGTGAAGAACCGGTTAAAATATTTGCTCGTGAGATCAAGCAGTTAAGATATAAAAGCATAGCCCTAGTGAAAGTCCTATGGAAAAGGCACGGAATAGAAGAGGCTACATGGGAGTCTGAGGAAACGATGAGAAACCAATACCCCAATCTTTTTACTGGTAAGATTTTCGAGGACGAAAATCCTTAAGGGGGAGAATTGTAACAGCCTGATTTAGGGGCTAGTCGGAATAGTGATCTTGGGACCACTATTCCATGATTTCAAAAATTATTTCATGATTTATTATGAGTTAGAACATGATAACATATGAGCATGAAAATTTGGTACTTTAATTCTAGCGACTTCATGCTTAATCGCGAAAAAGGACTAAATCGCATAAAGTGCTAAAGTTCCATTCTATATGCTAAAAGTACCAAATGGCCATGGATTGTTAATTGAGGGTCTTTAAAAGGAAATTTAGCCTTTGGAAGAGGCTTGGCCGGCCATAGGAGAGCATAGGAGACAAGATTTGTCAATTTTAGACAAAGTTAGTAGTAGTAGGTGGACTAATTTGACTTGTATTAATAAAATAAGAAAAGAAAAGTTATCATCTTTTCTCCTATCATCTTCCACCGAAATTTTGCAGCAAATAGGGGGTAGAAACCTTCAAAAATTTTAGCAAGCTCTTATCCATTCAAAGCAAGAGGAGATGAGAATTCGCCTCAATCGGGGAAAGGATAAAGTCGTGGCAGAACTAGCTCATTTTGAAAACTAGGTAAGTTGTATGTGATTTTAATGCAATATTATATTAGCATAATTGAGAATGCTTGATGTCTTATTGATGCATGATATTTCAATAAATTGAAAAGCTTATGTGAACGTGATATTGAAGTCCTAATAGACCATGATGTATAACTATCATCTATTAAGAGGGTCAGTGTAAGACCATGTTTGGAACATGGCATCGGCCGTATTAAGAGGGTCAGTGTAAGACCATTTTTGGAACATGGCATCGGCCGTATTAAGAGGGTCAGTGTAAGACCATGTCTGGAACATCACATCGGCCGTATTAATAGGGTCAGTGTAAGACCATGTCTGGGACATGGCATCGGCCACATTATGAGTGCCAGTATATGTAACACCTCTCACCCGTATCCGTCGCCAGATTTGGGTTATGAGGTATTACCAAATAATGTTCACTCAAAAACAGACATTCAGACTTCGATGCTTCAAATGAAATACATTAATACACTTATCTTATTAACCATTTCGAACCTTAATATTCCTAGGTTCTAATTAATCACATGTCAATAATTATATTTGTTACAATCTTATAACACTCCATAACATATAACAAATATATAAATATATTGCATAGACAAGACATACTATTTCTATTGCTGAATACTCACATATCAATGATTCAATCTATGTTCGCATAAAACAAAACCAACTACACAAAATTTCCTCTTTATACTATTTATTTAATCACATATGTAATTATAATAACATATACATGTTCGAACATACTATTGTAGCTTATAAAATCATATATGTATGGTGCGCACATTTCCCATATATTCAAAAGCCATATTTTAAACATTAAAACATAGACAACATTTCATTAAACACCCAAGTACATAATCACTTCAATGAGTTTCCACTTACATATACACCACACCTATCATATACATGAATCAACTCGTTCACCACCTTATTTAAGAGACATAGCAACCATATATTACCTATAATTAAACCATAACCGAATTGATAAAACAAACACATAAACTCTAAGTGATGCTTAATTAACATATTACTTGTCATATCTTAAACAACTATCTATTATTAACTTCTCTGCCTAAACCTAATGACATTTTATAATATACATTCAAAAGTCATACATACCAAGACTCATCCCATTCTTGATAAATCACTACCTATGTCCACCTTCTAACAGTTAACAAAATGTATACCAAAAGACCTCACGGCAATCATTCAAACAAGAACATACCTATTCAGCATGAAACATATATATATCACATCCTCATTCGTCTTCCAAGCAAAACATACAAGCATATTACATCAAGGATAAATTTATACTATCGAACATTAACATTTAAAAACAAGCCAATTTCGCATGGCTTTGATACATTAACTATATCATTCGAATATTTAGCTAGCCTATACATGCCTTAAGATCAAAAGTCTAAACATTATAGGTACCAACATGAGCCGATAGTGTAAATGACTTCAGTGAAGATCCCCTGAGCTCGTAGCTTGATCGAAATCTATAAAACGAAACAATGAACACACACAAAGTAAGCTTACTAGATTAGTAAGTCTTAAGCAACTATATTATAACATTTAATCATCCAAACATTTTAAACAATCGATTCACGACATTGAATATACATGACTTAACTTATAAATTAACCATAGTCGAATACCATTACCTCACTTAACCTAACAACTTTCATTTCCTTACTAAAGTACATCATTTACCGAATATATAAACACATATTTATGTATATAAATATACCTACTTGAACACCTTTAACTACTCCCATGCTTTCAAATAACCAATATTCACATGGCATAGTTTATACCCAAATTCCAACAACCAAATGCATAATACATTTCTTTCATCATTTTCTTTGCTCATTAGCATCGCATATATATATAACATATGAGTATGAGAAACACATACCTTGTACCCGAATTAACAAATTCATTTTCAAAAGCTTAGGTTTACTCGATTTGTTTCATGACTTTAATTATTTCATAATCTAAGCTCAGAATTGCAGCTCACCGGTATAGAACCTGCTAGGCATAAGCCCGAATCACACACACCGGCACTAGGCCTGCTAGACTCAAGGTTCGAGATTTAAACACCGGCAATTAGCCTACTAGGCAATAAGCCCGATACAATTCACCGGCACAAGGCCTGCTAGGCATTAAGCCTGATATAGATCACCGGCACAAGGCCTGCTAGGCTCGAAGCCCGAGTATCAATATAATTAAACCATTTCATACATATTTCATAATACCAAAATCACATATATCACATATGCTTCGTATTACTATCACATATCACATTCGAATAAATTTAACCACATTACATTAAATAAAATCAATTCACATTTTATACTTAACCCACATTCGGCAATTTCATATATATTCTCCATAATTTTCCAATTTCAACATTTATTAGATTACTTAAATAAATTTCAACATATATTTGCTTAAAAACTTACCTTGAACTTGGCTTGTAAGTAGCCGAAAATTCAAAAGAATAAAACCCTTTCTTTCTTCCTCTTGTTTTCGGTCAAAAGATGAGCAAAATGGCCATCTTTCATGTTTTATCAAATTATAAAATACATATAAATTTATTTACCTTATTAACCTTATAAAATAAAATCATAAAACAAAATTTTTAAGGTCATTATTGACCATAACCGTCCACCATCTCCTAAGTTGGCATAATTGTCTATTAAGGCCTCCTCTTTTAAAAGCCACATCAATTAAACCACTTAATCAAATGGAAGGCCATTTTTAAACTTTATACGATTTAATCCTTTTGTCAAAATTAAACACACAAATGAATGAATTAGCTTACGGAAAATTTACCACATGCTTAGCCACATATCAACGACATAGAGAATAATATTTAAAGATTTTTCAGATTCAGATTCGTGGTCTCGAAACCACTGTTCCAATTAGGGTCAAATTCGGACTGTTACAACTCTCCCCCCTTAGGGATTTTCGTCCCCAAAAATCTTACCGTTAAACAAAGTCAGATATTGGTGCCTCATTGAATCCTCAGGCTCCCACGTAGCCTCTTCTACTCCATGTCGATTCCATAGTATTTTTACTAACGGAATTTTATTGTTTCTCAACTCTTTCATTTCACGAGCTAAAATACAGATTGGTTCCTCCTCGTACGTCATATCGGATCAGATTTCAATCTCAGACGGAGAAATCACATGCAACGGATCTAATCGATATCTACGGAGCATCGAAACGTGAAATAGTTGTGTATCTTTTCTAGTTCAGAAGGCAACTTCAATCTATAAGCAACAGGCTCGATACGTTCGATGATCTCATACGGTCCGATGAACCTTGGACTCAATTTTCCTTTACGACCAAAACGAAGTACTTTCTTCCACGGTGAAACCTTCAAAATACCCATTCTCTGACTTGAAACTCAATGTCTTTACGTTTCAAATCTGCGTATGATTTTTGGCGATCTGATGCAACTTTCAAACTATCTCGGATTACTGCCACTTTCTGTTCAGTCTCTTTAATCAAATCAACCCTGTGTATCTTATTTTCACTAAGCTCGGTCCAGTACAACGGTGTACTACATTTCTGGCAATAAAGAGCTTCGTAAGGTGCCATTTTGATACTAGATTGAAAACTGTTATTATAAGCAAATTCAATCAAAGGTAAGTATCGTTCCCAAGTACCTTCAAACTCGAGGACGCAACATCTCAACATATCCTCAAGTATCTGAATGGTTCGTTCAGACTGACCGTCTGTCTGCGGATGAAAAGCTATGCTAAAGTGTAGTTTGGTACCTAAAGCATCTTGCAATTTCTTCCAAAACTGCGACGTGAATCTCGGGTCTCTGTCTGAAATAATGGAAATCAGCACACTATGCAATTTCACAACTTGAGATACATATAACTCAGCAAGCTTATCGGGTGAATAGTCCGTACGAACTAGGATAAAGTGAGCTGATTTGGTTAGTCTATCAACTATAACCCAAATTGCATCTTTCTTACTCGGGGTCGTAAGCAAACCGAATACAAAATCCATAGCAATTCTGTTCCATTTCCATTCAGGTATCATGATCGGTTGAAGTAACCCAGAAGGCACCTGATGTTCGGCTTTTACTTGCTGACAAATTAAGCACTTCGAGACAAATTTAGATATGTCCCGTTTCATACCAGGCCACCAATAGAACTATTTCAAATCATTATACATTTTCGTGCTACCCGGATGTACCTACAATCGACTATTATGAGCCTCATTCAACAACATCTGAATCAAATTCACGTTCCTCAGAACACATATTCGGCCTTTGAAGTTCAAATAGTCATTTTCATCAATTCGAAACTCTGATTCTGCATTACTTCCACATTGAATTCGTCTTGCCATCGTATCTTTGTCAACTCTCTGAGCATCACAAATTTGTTGCATAAACAACGGTCTTGCTTTTAATTCGGCTACTATCGAACCATCACCAGACATAGCCATATGTGCGTTCAACAAACAAAGAGCAAATAATGAATTCCGACTTAATGCGTCAGCAACAACATTGGCTTTTCCTGGATGGTAGTCAATCACTAGTTCATAATCTTTCAACAGCTCCAACCATCTGCGTTGTCTCAAGTTCAAATCTTTTTGAGTCATCAAGTACTTTAAACTCTTGTGATCCGAATAAACATGACATTTCTCACCGAACAGATAATGACGTTAGATCTTTAACGCGAATACAATGGCTACTAACTCTAAATCATGTGTCGCATAATTTCTTTCATGTGGCTTCAACTGTCTCGAAGCATAGGCTACTACTTTGCCTTCCTGCATTAAAATGCAACCCAAACCATTCAAAGATGCATCACTATAAACAACAAATTCTTTACCCGATTCAGGTTGAACTAACACTGGAGCCTCGGTCAAAAGAGCTTTCAACTGATCGAAACTTTTCTGACATGATTCTGTCCATTCGAACTTGACATCTTTCTGTAATAGCTTTGTCAACGGGGTAGCTATTATAGAAAAACCTTTCACAAATCGTCTGTAGTAACTAGCAAGTCCCAGAAAACTTCGAATTTCAGAAACATTTCTTGGTGGTTTCCAATTGAGTATAGCCGATATTTTATTCGGGTCAACCCGTATGCCTGATGCCGAAACAACGTGACCCAGAAAACTGACCTCATTCAGCCAAAACTCACACTTACTAAACTTTGCGTACAACTGTTTATCCCGCAAAGTTTGTAGCACCAGTCTCAGATGCTCAGCATGCTCAGTTTCATCTCTGGAGTAGATCAGAATATCATCTATAAACACTACCACAAATCGATCCAAATACTGTCTGAAAATCCGATTCATCAGATCCATAAAAACAGCAGGTGCATTAGTAAGCCCAAAAGGCATAACCAGAAACTCATAATGTCCGTACCTCGTTCAAAAAGTAGTCTTCGACACATCAGAATCTCTGACTCGTAACTGATAATAGCCCGATCTCAAATCTATCTTTGAAAACACTGAAGCCCCTTTCAGCTGATTGAACAAGTCATCAATCCGTGGCAACGAGTATTTATTCTTTATAGTTATCTTGTTGAGTTGTTGATAATCGATGCAATCGATGCACATTCGCATAGTCCCGTCTTTCTTTTTCACAAATAAAACTGGTGCACCCCAGGGAGAGAAGCTCGGTCGTGTAAAGCCCCTATCTGTTAACTCTTGCAACTGTGCTTTCAACTCTTTTAATTCTATAGGTGCCATCTGATACGGAGCTATCGAAATTGGAGTCGTCCCCGGTACTAATTCAATACCTAACTCTATTTCTCGAACAGGTGGTAAACCCGGTAGTTCTTCAGGAAACACATCGGTGTATTCACACACAACTGGTACGGATTCAATCTGCTTTCCAGTCACTTTACTATCCAACACATAAGCCAAGTAAGCTTCACTCCCTTTTCTCACATATTTACGAGCTAACATCGAGGATATTACTGCCGGTAATCCATTCAGGTCATTAGATTCAATCCGGATGATTTCATCGTTCTGACACCTCAATTTAATGGTTTTTCTTTTACAATTTACAACAGCATCGTGCAAAGTTAACCAGTCTATTCCCAAAATTATATCGAACTCGTCGAAAGGCAACAACATTAAATCAGCTGGAAAACATGAATCCCGAATCATCAACGGGCAACTTTTACACACTTTATCAACTAGAACACATCGACCCAAGGGGTTCGATACACGAATCACAAACTCAGTAGACTCAATAGGCAGAGTCTTATTGGATACTAAAGTTTCACACACATATGAATGAGTTGAACTCGGATCAATCAATGCAATCACAGTAGTATCATAAAGAGTAAAAGTACCGGTGATAACATCTGAGGAAGAAGCATCCTCTTTGGCACGAATAGCATATGCTCTAACAGGTGCTCGAGCCTCTGATCGAACTGCAGTGTCCTTTGTTCCTCTCTGACTGCCACCTACAATCCCCGAATGTCTGGGTGGTCTACCTCGTGCTGACACGTTGCTCGGTCTTGTATTTTGAGCCGTATTTTGCTCGGCTAGCATCGGGCACTCTCGGATAAAATGATCCGACGATCCACATTTAAAGCAGGACCGATCCTAAAATCTACAATTCCCAGAATGCCATTTACCACAATGCTTGCATTCAACCCGATTCTGCTGGACATTACCAACACTGGCCATCGAAGTAGCTTGAGAACCCGCAGGAGGTCGATCTCATCTAGAGAAGTCTGAAGTAGCCTTATGTCGACCAGATTCATCTTTAAATTTCTTTGGTGCAGAATGAAAGGTCTTACTCGATGATCTTTTTCGAATGTCTCTAGCTTCAAACTCGGCTTTTCTTTTCTCTTTTCCAAGCTCTTCGGCTTTGCAAGCTCGCTCGACAAGTACTACAAACTCTTTAATCTCAAGTATGCCGACAAGCAAATTAATATCTTCGTTCAGACCATCTTCGAACCTTTTGCACATAATAGCTTCAGTTGACACACACTCTCGGGCATATCGGCTCAATCTGACAAACTTCCGCTCATACTCAGTCATGGCCATTCGACCCTATTTTAATTCTAGAAATTCTTTTCGCTTCTGATCAACGAATATCTAACTGATATATTTCTTACGGAACTCAGTCTGAAAGAAATCCCAAGTCACTTTTTCTTTCAGAACCACCGATACTAGTGTATTCCACCAGTGATATGCAGTGTCCCGTAGTAAGGATATAGCACACTTCAAGCATTCATCCGGAGTACATGACAGCTCATCAAGCACACGAATAGTATTATCAAGCCACAACTCAGCTTGTTCCACGTCGTCGTAATCATTAGCTTTAAATTCCTCGGCCTCATATTTCCCGACTTTATCAATGGGAGGCCTACTAGATCTCATCAGATCTATCATCGGAGGTACTGAAGGTATCGAAGTTGGATTATTCGGGGGTGGAGGTTGTTGCACAGCCGAATTAGTCCGGATAAATTGGGTAAACCATTCATTCATCATCTGGTAGAAGGCTTACTTAGCCTCCCCCTCATGGCTAGCCGAGATAGGTCGAGAGTCAACCGGTGCTGAACCATGTGCAAGATCAGGCGCTATGCTCTCTACATCATCAGCTACAGCTCTGACAGGATCCATTTACTATATAAAACACAATTTAAATGTCAGAAGTCACCACACTATCGTATTATAAAATTTAAGGCATGTATAGCTAGTCTCACACGCGCTACGGTAGTCCTAGAATCGACTAAACCATAAGCTCTGATACCAATCAAATCTAACACCTCCCACCCGTATCCGTCTCCAGATTTGGGTTATGAGGTATTATCAAATAATGTTCACTCAAAAACAGACATTCAGACTTCCATGCTTCAAATGAAATACATTAATACACTTATCTTATTAACCATTTCGAACCTTAATATTCCTAGGTTCTAATTAATCACATGTCAATAATTATATTTGTTACAATCTTATAACACTCCATAACATATAACAAATATATAAATACATTGCATAGACAAGACATACTATTTCTATTGCTGAATACTCACATATCAATGATTCAATCTATGTTCGCATATAACAAAACCAACTACACAAAACTTCCTCTTTATACAAATTATTTAATCACATATGTAATTATAATAACATATACATGTTCGAACATACTATTATAGCTTATACAATCATATATGTATGGTGCGCAGATTTCCCATAAATTCAAAAGCCATATTTTAAACATTAAAACACAGACAACATTTCATTAAACACCCAAGTACATAATCACTTCAATGAGTTTCCACTTACATATACACCACACCTATCATATACATGAATCAACTCATTCACCACCTCATTTAAGAGACATAGCAACCATATATTACCTATAATTAAACCATAACCGAATTGATAAAACAAACACATAAACTCTAAGTGATGCTTAATTAACATATTACTTGTCATGTCTTAAACAACTATCTATTATTAACTTCTCTTCCTAAACCTAATGACATTTTATAATATACATTAAAAAGTCATACATACCAAGACTCATCCCATTCTTGAAAAATCACTACCTATGTCCACCTTCTAACAGTTAACAAAATTTATACCAAAAGACCTCACGGCAATCATTCAAACAAGAACATACCTATTCAGCATGAAACATATATATATCACATCCTCATTCGTCTTCCAAGCAAAACATACATGCATATTACATCAAGGATATATTTATACTATCGAACATTAACATTTAAAAACAAGCCAATTTCGCATGGCTTTTATACATTAACTATATCATTCGATTATTTAGCTAACCTATACATGCCTTAAGATCAAAAGTCTAAACATTATAGGTACCAACATGAGCCGATAGTGTGAATGACTTCAGTGAAGATCCCCTAAGCTCGTAGCTTGATCAAAATCTATAAAACGAAACAATGAACACACACAAAGTAAGCTTACTAGCTTAGTAAGTCTTAAGCAACTATATTATAACATTTAATCATCCAAACATTTTAAACAATCGATTCATGACATTGAATATACATGACTTAACTTATAAATTAACCATAGCCGAATACCATTACCTCACTTAACCTAACAACTTTCATTTCTTTACTAAAGTACACCATTTACCGAATATATAAACACATATTTATGTATATAAATATACCTACTTGAACATCTTTAACTACTCACATGGTTTCAAATAACCAATATTCACATGGCATAGTTTATAACCAAATTCCAACAACCAAATGCATAATACATTTCTTTCATCATTTTCTTTGCTCATTAGCATCGCATATATATATAACATATGAGTATGAGAAACACATACCTTGTAGCCGAATTAACAAATTCATTTTCAAAAGCTTAGGTTTACTCGATTTGTTTCATGACTTTAATTATTTCATAATCTAAGCTCAGAATTGCAGCTCACCGGTATAGAACCTGCTAGGCATAAGCCCGAATCACACACACCGGCACTAGGCCTGCTAGACTCAAGGTTCGAGATTTAAACACCGGCAATTAGCCTACTAGGCAATAAGCCCGATACAATTCACCGGCACAAGGCCTGCTAGGCACTAAGCCTGATATAGATCACCGGCACAAGGCCTGCTAGGCTCGAAGCCCGAGTATCAATATAATTAAACCATTTCATACATATTTCATAATACCAAAATCACATATATCACATATGCTTCGTATTACTATCACATATCACATTCGAATAAATTTAACCACATTACATTAAATAAAATCAATTCACATTTTATACTTAACCCACATTCGGCAATTTCATATATATTCTCCATAATTTTCCAATTTCAACATTTATTAGATTACTTAAATAAATTTCGACATATATTTGCTTAAAAACTTACCTTGAACTTGGCTTGTAAGTAGCCGAAAATTCAAAAGAATAAAACCCTTTCTTTCTTCCTCTTGTTTTCGGTCAAAAGATGAGCAAAATGGCCATCTTTCATGTTTTATCAAATTATAAAATACATATAAATTTATTTACCTTATTAACCTTATAAAATAAAATCATAAAACAAAATTTTTGAGGTCATTATTGACCATAACCGTCCACCATCTCCTAAGTTGGCATAATTGTCTATTAAGGCCTCCTCTTTTAAAAGCCACATCAATTAAACCACTTAATCAAATGGAAGGCCATTTTTAAACTTTATACGATTTAATCCTTTTGTCAAAATTAAACACACAAACGAACGAATTAGCTTACAGAAAATTTACCACACGCTTAGCCACATATCAACGACATAGAGAATAATATTTAAAGATTTTTCAAATTCGGATTCGTGGTCCTGAAACCACTATTCTGATTAGGGTCAAATTCGGACTGTTACAGTATAAGACCATGTTTGGAACGTGGCATCGGCGTTGACATGAGTGCCAGTGTAAGACCATATTTGGAACATGGCATCGGCATTGAGATAAGAGCTGGCGTAAGACCATATCCGGGGTATGGCATTAGCACATAGAAGTAATTCCCCAAAAGACCATGTCCGGGAAATGGCATCAGTACCTAGTGGAGACTTCATGTAAAACCACCTAGAGAATGTGATATTGACTTTATACTTATCGTAATAATCATAAAAACATGTATTAGATTATTTCCAGTGAATGGTGAGATAAGCAAATGAATTTAAAGGTAGAGATATGAATGAATATAAGTGCTAATGAAGAAGTCATGAGAAATTGGCTCTATATTTGTACGGTAAATGTTTGATATGGGCAATTGTAAGTAAGTATTGCCAAGAATGTCTTGACTTGAGCATACTAAGCTAATGCTATGAACGAATTATTCTTTTATGAGTATTATGATTGCTATTTATTTAAATGCAACTTACTAAGCTTAATGCTTAGCCTTTTCATTGCCCTTCTTTCTTATAGTATTGCCATAGTAACTCGAAGATTGTTGATGCAGGGGTTCGGGAATCACACTATCAACAACACTTTGGTATAACAATTTTAGACTTGTTTGGAATATGGCATGTATAGGACTTGGGTATTTTGTCAAGTTGTAATTGTTAGTTAAAGTGTTGGCTGTAAGTCATTTTGTAAATGATTTCTTGAGTTGGGCAAATTCATTTGGCAAACTCTTTATTTTCAGTGAAGATGAAATTAATGAAGTGTATGCCTCAATTATTATTCTTTTGCATTGGGCTAAATGATTGGCCAGAACTGTTTATGTATGTATGTTCATTGAAGTCAATGAAGCATGTGGTGTTGTCTATGATATGCATTGGATTGAGTTTGAATTGATCTTGGTTTCAGGGTGGCAAATGGCTTGGTAAATAGCCTCTAAGTGCCCACACAGTTAGATGCATGGGCGTGTGTCTAGGCCTTGTGTACTCTGCACCTTAATGTTTTAAGTTAGGATAGACCACGTGAAACACCCCAAACCCGGCCTAAACTTTACGACCAGATCTGGCATGTTGCAGGGTGAAGTAAAAACAAAAATTTTGTTTAATTTAGGAGAAATCGTATATTTGAAAACTTCTCGATTAAGACGATGTCTTGGAAATAGTGATTGGTTAGATTAAAAAAATTTCAATTCGTATTAATCTAATATTCGATGAGTTCAGTGATACTTGAAAGAAAATGTATGTTTGAATTACTTGTATTTAGAAAACCCCGTTTAGTATTTCGTGATTAAGTTGCATAGTGCCGTTTTTCTAAATATCCGATAAATAAATAAAATAAAACCAAATATCAATTTAAGAAGGCCTTATTACACGTAAAAAAATCCCCAATTAAAATTGAAGTAAGGTAGGAAAAGTTTACGAAAAATAATGTCTTTATGGCCTCCACGAGTCCACCTCGGCTCCCATATCCACGATCTACTGATTACCTGAAAGGTTAAGCAAAGGGGTGAGTCACTGAGACTCAGTGTGTAAAACCTTCATAACACATAAATGGCTCGTAGCCCACAAATGCATAATAGGCCTTAGCCCACCACTTAAGGGATGAGAATAAATGAATGCAAAATGTCCCAGCCCAACCTAGTATTTCCATCCTCTACACGCCAACCCGTACCAACCAATCACACCGTGGGGATTTCTACAATCAACCCTCCATCCGCTACACGCCATTTTGACAGTCATACCGTCAGTCATAATGCCGATCACTAGGTGACCAAAATAATACAACGTGGCTTAACCACCGATCACTATGTGACCAATTAATACAACGTGGCCTAGCCACCGATCACTATGTGACCAAATAATCAGGCACTTCCCCTTCAATACCATTTCCCATCCAATGTTTAACATGCATATTATAATGAACGCAACATTAATATATCTATCATAACGAACGCAACATGCTATCCACAATGTAAAGTTTGCCACATACATCCATCCATGCAAAGGAAACGATACAGTCACGTACCTGGCATCCCTAGCCTTACCCATAAGGGTATCACTACTGCCTACGCAGCCATCTCCGACTTTTCAGCCCACACAAGTAATATTACAGATAAGACAGAGCGTGTGGAGTTTTACACACCTAATAACACTCAGAATAATACTCTCTACGTCGACACTATTGCTAGCAGGAACCACTGCTATCTGCCTACTATTATGTTCTGAAGTCGGTCCACAACCCGGTGGCCAATCTCGAACAGCAGACACCGCGCGTCTCTTAAACTTATGGGCTGGGTTTATGGGTCCAACCCCTTCCTTTGCCTAAATCGACACAAATCCGGAGGCTACTACCCTTGGATTAATAGAGCACTGAAGTCCCCTGATTGATCGAATCCGTTCGCCCCTAGGACCTTTCAAACGTTGTCCTAGTGTAGAAGAAATGAAACCAAGCCCTTCCCCATTAAGAAGAATCCGCTTGAGAAAATTGAGAGAATAAGTGGATTTCGGCTTTTGACAAATAAAAGACAGGTTCTAAATAAAAGTATTAAGAGACGGGTTCGGCTATGAAGAACAATTGAGGAAGAAAACAATGGGGTGATGTTGAAGTTGAGAAGTTTTGGTAAAGAGGTTTAGAGGTGTGATCAAAATATGAACAAAAGAGAAAAGAGAAAGAGATAAAAAGAAAGAGTGTTGGGATTCGGCTTTTGAAGAAGTGAATGGAGAAAGTGTAATGCAACGAAGAGAGAAGAGAAGAGAAGGACGAGAAGAGAAGAAAAGAATGAGAAGGGTACTTCAAGTTTCGGTTCTTACCAATTGAAAACAAAGCAAATGTTCATGGGGGTTGTGGCAACAAAGAAGAAAAATGTGAAGAGGAGAGGCAAATGTGAACTTCGGTTTTTGGTTTTTCCAGGAGTGAAGAAAAGATACAAAACAAAAAGGAGAGGAAAAGAATGTTTTCACAATGTTTTACCCTCCTTAAGCACCCTATGACTCTAAGGGAAAATTTCGGCACACCCAAGGTACCTCATAACCCGCTTGAACCACAACTAAGTAAGGGACCTAGAGCTACCAACTTCCAAAATTCGGCTCACACCCTCCTAGCTCAAAACCGAACCTTCCCTCCTTCCAACCTTCAAGCAATATTCGGCCAACAACCTCACCAACATCAACTTCCCAAATTTTCTCCTATCTTCCCTCTTGTTCACCCATTCAAATGAGTTTGAAAAATTCAAACTCCACCTTTCACTCATGGCCACCCTTTCAAATTATTTGACTTGTTCAACCTCCACTCTTCAAGGTTCCTAGCTGACATCCAACACTACTCCCCTTGACGCCAAAAAGAACTCCAAAAAGTAGATTGTGTGACTCGAACCAACTCCCTCCTTGCCTTCCTGTGGCATCACCTACCCACACTCTATGTGGCGTTACCTTGCCACTTTACCACTGCACTTCTTGTGTCAATCAGCACAAGTAAAAATCCTTAAATCCTGCTTTAGTCAACTCTCCCCTGAAAATGCCCAAAAACTAAAATTTTGACCAGGCTTCAGCTTATCCCCGAGCCTTTCTTGGACCCCCAAACACACTAAAATAATGCACAAACACGTCATACACACACACAACATACATTAAATGCATAACCCCCAAGATTCAGAATGTTACAGCTCTACCCCCTTAAAGAAATTTTGGCCTCAAAATTACCTGGTCAAAAGAGATGAGGGTATTGCTGCCGCATTGCATCCTCTGGTTCCCACGTAGCTTCCTCTGAACCATGGTTTCGCCAAAAAACCTTAACCAACGAAACCGTCTTCCTTCGCAATACCTTAACATCACGTTCCAAGATTCGCACTGGCTCTTCTTCAAAAGATAGATCAGGCCTTACTTCGATTTCTTCCACTGACACAACATGAGATGGATCCGCACGGTAGCGTCTTAACATTGAAATGTGAAACACATCATGGATCTGACTTAGCTCTGAAGGTAGCTCGATTTGATAGGCTACTGGTCCCACACGCTTCAACACCCGATAAGGCCCGATGAACCTAGGCTTAGCTTACCCTTTCGTCCAAACCTTAACACTTTCTTCCACAGTGAAACCTTCAAGAAAACTCGATCACCAATTGCAAATTCTATGTTCTTACATTTCAGATCAGCATAGGACTTCTGTCTATCCGAAGCTTCCTTCAATCGAGTCCGAAATAACTTAACCTTGTCTTCTGTTTCAGAAACCAATTCTGGCCCAACAACTGACGCTCACCCAACTCTGTCCAACAGGTAGGTGTGCGACACTTCTGACCATACAACGCCTCATACGGTGCCATCTGAATACTAGATTGGTAACTGTTGTTGTATGCGAATTCTGTTAATGGTAGAAATTCTTCCCAATTACCCCTGAAGTCTATGACACAGCCTCTCAACATATCTTCCAAGATCTGAATTA
Source organism: Gossypium australe (assembly GCA_005393395.2). NCBI lineage: Eukaryota > Viridiplantae > Streptophyta > Magnoliopsida > Malvales > Malvaceae > Gossypium > Gossypium australe. The sequence goes on from CM016624.1 coordinate 78,615,105, forward strand.
CCCTCTCTGACTGTCCATCAGACTGTGGATGAAACGCTGTACTGAAATCTAACTTTCTACCCAACGCTTGATGCAACGCCTTCCAAAATCTCGACGTAAACCTAGGGTCTCTATCTGAAATAATAGACACTAGTACCCCATGCAACCACACAATCTTTGCTACATACAACTTAGCCAATTTCTGTAGAGAGTAGTCGACACGAACTAGAATGAAATGAGCGGTCTTCGTCAACCGATCCACAATCACCCATACCGAGTCTTTCTTGGTAGGCGTAAGGGGTAGCCCACTAACAAAGTCCATCGTGATCCTTTCCCACTTCCACTGCAGAAACTTTACCGGCTGCAACAACCCCGAAGGCAACTGATGTTCTGTTTTTACCTGCTGACACGTCAAGCACTTACTCACAAATTTGGTTACCTCTCGCTTCAAGCCCAGCCACCAAAATTGCTCTCGCAGATCTCGATACATCTTACTTCCTCCGGGATGCATAGCGCATGGGCTGCTATGTGCTTCTTGTAAAATCTTACCCCTTAATTCAGGATCCCTTGGCATGCAAGTCTTTCCCCGAAAACATAATACCCCATCACTATTCATGCTGAATTCCATTGTCCCATCACCTAACCCCAACTGAAACTTCGTCTTCAACAACTCATCCTCCCAATGCTTTTCTTTAATCTGACTGACCCAAGAAGGTTTCACTTGCAGTTCAGCTAATAAACTTCCATCATCGTATAAGCTGAGGTGGGCAAACATTGCTCTCAAGTCAGAGATTACCCTACGACTTAGTGCATCCGCCACCACGTTAGCTTTACCTGGATGGTATTCGATCGAGCAATCATAATCCTTTAACAATTTAATCCACCTCCTCTGCCTTAAATTCAACTCCTTCTGAGTGAGAAGGTATTTTAGGCTCTTGTGATCTGTGTAAATGACAGACTTCTTCCCATACAGATAATGTCTTCAAATCTTCAAGGCAAAAACCACTGCTGCCAATTCCAAATCATGTGTGGGATAATTTAACTCATGCGGTCTCAATTGCCGAGACGCATACGCAACAACCTTTCTGTCTTGCATTAACACATCCTAATCACGTGTGTGAAGCATCACAATAAACCACGAACTCATTTCCAGCCTCCGGCTGAATCAACACCGGAGCCTCCGCCAAAATCCTCTTCAGCTCCTCAAAACTTTCTTGTTGCTTGTCAGCCCAAACAAAAGGTACCTTTTTCCTCAACAGCTTGGTTAAAGGTGCTGCAATTAATGAGAACCCTTCAACGAACCTTCGGTAATACCTAGCAAGACCAAGAAAACTCTGAATCTCTACCACAGACTTAGGCGGTTTCCAATCCAACACAGCTTCAACTTTCCGGGGATCAACTCTAATCCCTTCTGCCGACACAACATGGCCCAGAAAAGTAACTTCACTTAGCCAGAATTCGCACTTGCTGAATTTGGCATACAACTGCTTCTTCCTCAGGATTTATAAAACCACTCGAAGATGCGAATCGTGCTCCTCCTCTGATCTTGAATAAACCAAGAAATCATCTATGAATACCACAATGAACCGGTCTAGGAAGGGTTGGAATACTCGGTTCATCATGTCCATAAACGCTGCAGGTGTATTGGTCAACCCAAACGGCATCACCAAGAATTCGAAATGACCATAGCGAGTCCTGAAAGCCGTCTTGTGGATATCCGCTTCCTTGACCTTAAGCTTATGATATCCTGACCTCAAATCTATCTTTGAGAAAACTGAAGCCCCCCTCAACTGAACGAACAAGGCATCAATCCTCAGCAACGGGTATCTGTTCTTGATCGTCAACTTGTTCAACTGACGGTAGTCAATGCATATACGCATTGATCCATCATTCTTCTTAACAAATAGCACTGGCGTTCCCCAAGGTGATACACTCGGTCAGATAAAACCCCGATCCAACAGTTCTTGAATCTGCGCTTTCAGTTCCACTAGCTCCTTCGGTGCCATTCTGTATGGGGCAACAAACACTGGCGCTGTTCCCGGCAGCAGATCAATACCGAACTACACTTCGCGATCTGAAGGTAATCCTAGAAGATCCTCGGGAAAAACATCCGAAAATTCCTTCACCGTTCTAACATCCCTTACGATTAACTCCTTGGCTTCCAGAGCCCGAACAAAAGTTATGAATGCCTCACACCCTTTCCTCACCATTCTTTCAGCCTTTAGAGCGGACACCATGTTAGACAAGTAGTTCCTTCTTTCTCCTATTATCACCACCTCTTCACCCTCGAGAGTTCTTAACACCATGTACTTGGCTGCACAATCCAAGCTTGCTCGATACTTCACTAACCAGTCCATACCGAAGATCAAATTGAATTCCCCGAATGGCAGTTTCATCAGATCAGCCGGAAAAACTACCCCTTGAACTTCTAGGGGTACATCCCTATAAAGTTTACTCACCACTACAGATTGTCCTAGCGGGCTAATTACAATCATCTCCCTAGAAGATATCTCAGAGTCTATGCTTAAAGTTTCAGATACCACACTAGCAACATAAAAATGTGTTGACCTAATATCAATCAAAGCAGTATAAGGCAACCTATAAATAAGAAATGTACCGGTTATGACATCCGGTGCATCACCCTCCTTTCGGCGTCTAGCTGCGTAGACCAACCCTGGCTGTCTCGCATCAGTGTTCCCGGGACCTCTGCTTGGTGTTCCACGACCCCGACCAAAACCATTACCTCCTCTGGCTGGACCACAACCTCTCTGCAGTTGCTGACCACCTCTACCCGGCTGAGCATAACCCTGACCTACTGGCCCTGCACCACCCCGTTTCTGGGGACAGTCTCTAACCTGATGATCAGTAGACCCACACCTGAAGCATTTTCGATTACTTGTCCAACACTCGCCCAAATGAATTTACCACATCAAGCACACCTCTGAGGCTAATTATCAACAACAGGTCTCACAACCCGACTCGGCCCATCCAACCTAGGTCTTTTCTGAAAACGCCCGGTTGACCCTGACGATCCATAATTCCTTTTATTTCCACTTCTATCTCTATCTTGATTATGCTTTTCGGACCGCTTCACCTCATCGGCTATCTTAGCCTTTTCCACTAAGACAGTAAATTCCCTTTCTCGCTGTGGAGCTATCAGCACTCGTAAAACACCCCTCAGACTATCTTCAAACCGAACACAACGCTCATGGTCTATGGCCACTATCCCCCGGGCATAACGACTAAGGCGTAGAATTGCACCTCATACTTAGCCATCGATTTGTTCCCCTGAACCAGATTCAGAAATGCCCTACGGTGCGCATCCACATAACTCGAACCGATGTACTTACTCTGGAATGCCGACTTGAAGAAATCCCAGGTAATGCTGTCAGTCGCTGTACCATTCCTGACCGTAAGCCACCATTGATACGCCTTATCCCGAAGAAGAGACACAACTCCTTTCAACTTTTCCTCCTCCGTGAAGTCGAGATCATCCATTATACGCTCAACTGCTTCCAGCCAATACTCCGCTGCATTAGGAGCTACGCCAGAAACACCCCTAAACATTTCCGCTCCATTAGCTCGAAGTCGTTCCCACACAGATTTCTGAGCCCCTGTACCCAAGCCTGCCCCAGCAACTCTCTCCAAAACCCGTAAAATCTCCTGAGACACCGTATCGTCTCCGTCCGTTTGGTCCCAAAAATCTGCTTTCGCAGCTGACGGTAGTGGCACCCCATTTCCTGACCCATGTCCAAACCCTACTGGTTCCGACACAGCAACCCTGCCCCTACCACGTCCACACACATTACGTCCACGTCCCCTAGTACTCATGACTACTGTCGCATTTTAATCTGATTAAAAGTTTTATGAGTTAGTATATTTCATTGTTTAATACCAAGTAGTCTTATGAGGAGTAATTTTTAAAGGGTAATTCTCACAAAATCCTATCTCGACCTAGAGGTTTCAATCTCTAAATTTTAGATCTACTAGAGCTAGTAATCACATCCATTCATCAAATAAGCATTACGTGCATACATCACAAGAAGTTAGAACACTTACCTGCGTGGATCGGGTGTCGGTAGATTCGGATGCCATATTTCTATCAAACATTTTCTCAAAGAATTCATTTAAACCGACGTTTTAAAATATTGATGAACCCAATTCACAGCTCGAGTTTTGCAACCTAGGCTCTGATACCAAAATTGTAACACCCCAAACCCGGCCTAAACGTTATGACCAGATCTGGCATGTTACATGGTGAAGTAAAAACGAAAATTTTGTTTAATTTAGGAGAAATCGTAGATTTGAAAACTTCTCGATTAAGATGATGTCTTGGAAACAATGATTTGTTAGATTAAGAAAATTTTCAATTTGTATTTTCTCCTATCTTCCCTCTTGTTCACCCATTCAAATGAGATTGAAAAATTCAAACTCCACCTTTCACTCATGGCCACCCTTTCAAATTATTTGACTTGTTCAACCTCCACTCTTCAAGGTTCCTAGCTGACATCCAACACTACTCCCCTTGACGCCAAAAAGAACTCCAAAAAGTAGATTGTGTGACTCGAACCAGCTCCCTCATTGCCTTCCTGTGGTGTCACCTACCCACACTCTATGTGGCGTTACCTTGCCACTTTACCACTGCACTTCTTGTGTCAACGAGCACAAGTAAAAATCCTTAAATCCTGCTCCAGTCAACTCTCCCCTGAAAATGCCCAAAAACTAAAATTTTGACTAGGCTTCAGCTTATCTCCGAGCCTTTTCTGGACCCCCAAACACACTAAAATAGTGCACAAACACGGCATATACACACACAACATACATTAAATGCATAACCCCCAAGATTCAGGATGTTACACCACCGCCATATCCCACGGCCGTTCGTTTGAGCCATGTATGTCACACGGTTAGAACATGGGCGTGTGCCCCAGACCGTGTGATCAAGTCAGTATATCGAGGAAAAACATACGGTCTAAGCCCACGGGCTTGTCAAGGCCGTGTGAATATAGTCAGTAGCTCCCACGGTTTGTAGACACGGGTGTGTCAAGGGGTACACGGGCGTGTTCCAAGTCACATGGGTGTATGAACCCTACTTCAACGAAGAGTTTTCGATTAAGTTTCAAGAGTTATCAGATAAATGCTTAAGGCCTCGTAGGCCCATGACATGTATGATTACACTAAGAAAGAAATTTTTTTAAATTGGAACGAAATTTTACAGCCCGTAAGTGTATGTCTAAGTGAGTTCAAGCTTGGTAATGTCTCATATCCAGTCCTAGCGTCGGACTCGGGTATGGGATGTTACACTTACAATCAACACATAGGGGTATTTTCATAAATCTACTCTACAGGGGTATTTAGGTAATTTTGCAAAATAGGGGTATTTTGGAAATTTTGTAAATCAGGGAATTTTGGTGATTTCGCAAATCAAGGGTATTCTAGTAATTTTACAACCAGGGGTATTTTAGTAATCTTGCAAATCTAAGGATATTTGGGTAAATTTTAAAACAGGGGTATTTGGTCCCTCTCGAGTTTTAGTTATGAACTTTGGCCCATAAACAAGTCCTCGCTGCTAAAGTGAGCAACACTATGCACCAGGTAGGATTCCAGAGAAGAGGAGGTGGGCCACTAGGACCGCTTAAGTACCAAGCTCTCCCTAGATCCACTCCTAGACATGCATGTGTCCGTTGCCACACTCTAACCCAACAACTTTCCCACAGACATGTTAATTATTAGAAAGTCTTATGCGGTTTAAGAGTTGTTCAGTACTAAGCCTAAAATCCAATAAACCCTAGCATACTTGTCTACATCCCCATAAAGCCCATCAAGCCCATTTCACATTCATATAACCCATTATGCCCAATTCACATCCGTATGGCCCATTAAGCCCAAATCTCATTCATATGGCCTACTAGGCCCAAAACAATTCCAGTTCATGTAACATGCCTGACTAACTCTATTCATATAACCAAATCAATCAATTTCATCAAATTTAGCCTCAGGGCCCAACGGGCCCATTTAGCCACTTTCGGCTTTTCGGATTTCCGGCATTGCCGATATCATGTGTGTGTAGTATTTGTACACACCTTGTAATAGCGCATGCTGTGAATTCCTCTTAGTCACAAACCTACATTCCTTAACCATTAATCATAGGCTAAATACAAACTTTATCAAAAATCGAAACCTCAACGTAGCCTTACCGCGTGCGACAAGCCTTAATAGCTCCTTTCTTTAACACTAACTGCGATTAGACCCTAGATCTGTACCAACTGAAACATTAGAGCCTAAGTAATAGATGACTTGCATCCAACACAAGTCACCCTCACAACATATATGACCATTCGGCCAACCCTTAAACCGAAGTAAAGAACACTTACCCTTGCTAATGATCCTACCACGCTTGCGATCTTTGAACCTTATCCTTGTTATCACAGAGTTAACGACAGGACAGTTAGATAACCTTTCGGTTTTTAGCAAAACATAGAAGAGAGGTTAACCGAATACTTACCAAATCCTACTTTCGATCCTGCGGCCTAAATTCGGCTTTTGTGATTAGTATGGTGACAGAGACAATTCCGCACCAATAGAGAGAAGAAGAGGAGAAGTGATTGGTTAGAACTAAAGGTGAACAAGAAAAGGAATTTAAGAAGAGAAGGTATGGGGAATTCGGCTAGAGAGAAAACCAAAATTTTGACAAAGGAATGATGGTTTTTTATTCGAAAAATGGAAGAATTCGGCTAAGGGGGAGAAAAAGAAAAGTAATGGAACCCAAGGAAACTCTCAAAGGAATTCGGCACCTCTTTTTATAGCCAATAGCTGAATCCTACCTTACCCCACAGTCCAATTCGGCACCAACTCTTCCCACTTCTCATCTCCTAATTTTTCTCCATAATATCTCCCTTATCCTTCTCCTAAATTCTCTCTACTGATCACTTCTCCTTATAGTCCCTCTACACGCCACTTCCAGCCTTCTAGAAGCCTAAAATTAAACTCCAAAATAAAACTAAGCTAGCACTCGAACCTCAGACCTCTCTGCATGCATATGCCGCCACCACCCTACACCCTAGTGGTGTCACTTAGCCACTTTACCACAGGCTTCTTTGTTCCATTTTTCACTTATTTTTACTTAAAAGCCCACTACTCACAACCCTGATTCCTTAATTAATTAAATTAAGAATCCTCCACCACAAAACTCGAACCCAGAGCTTCTCCAACACACCTAGACACTCCAAATTCATTAAACCTTTAAAGCCGTCCTCACTTAAAAAAAAATTATGAGACCAAATCCCAATAGGCCTAATTCTTCTAAGCCCAAATTCGGGGCGTTACTGGCATCATACCCTTTTCTGACATATTTCTGTGCTGATATAGTTAACATTACATTAAGTAATCCATCCAGTTTATCAGAGTCAACATGGAGTAAATCACCATTCTAACATTTTAACACAATGCATCAAGAAGAGAATATGTACCAGTAATGACGTCAAGTGTAGAGGCATCCTCTCTTGCACGTATAGCATATGTCCTTACCGGTGCTCATGCTTTTAACTGTTGAATCTTTTGTAGCACTTCGACTGCCACTAACATTGACAGGGTGTCAAGGTGGTCTACCTCTCGAGGCGAGGTTACTCTGCTTCGAAGTCTGATCAGTGTCTTTTTCAATTCTTTCTGGACAATCTTTAAGATAGTGGTCAAGAGAACCACATCTATAACAAGCTCCACTTCTCATATGACACTCCCTAAAATGAAATTTATTACAATGTTTACACCTAGATTTGGGGTTACCGACACTTCCAACACTTGTTACAGATGGAGACAAAGATCTTGGGTTAGAGTGTTGAGAGCCTCGTTCTTTTCCGGAATATCCCACAGATGTAGTAAAACGATCATGGTATTTCTTAGATTTCTTTGAAGTAAATTTTGTGATTTGCCCATAAATCTTTTACCAGAAATCCAGGCTTCTCTCTCCGCTTGTTTCTTTTCTTTACTTAATTCATTGGCTTTGTGTGTAACACCCCAAACCCGACCTAGAAGTTAGGCCCGAATTTGGAGTGTCACGTGGAAGTGTTTTCCAAAACCATATTTCTTGTTTAAAACTTGTTTGAGAGTTAAAGCCTCTTTGTTAAAACTCAATACACTTAAGCAATTGTCATCCACTTGAAAACGTAATTACTTTTAAAACATTATCTGTTGCAGAAGCATATTTAAAATTAAAAAATTACAAAAATGTGATGTTTAAAAATTGAGTTGCAGAAGTATTTTGAAAACGCTGTAAAAACATAGTGTTTTGAAGACAGTTATCATTTTGGAAATCGTATTCCACTTTTAGCTGTTAGAAAAAATCATAAATAAATATCACAAATAATAAGTTAAAAATAGAGAGGCCTTATTACAACTCAAACCAAAATATTTAAAAGTAAATAATCAAAATGGCAAGCATAAGCAGTGTATGGTCTTCTCCGAGTCCCTCGCAGCACCGATCCGTCTAAGGCCGAGGATTACCTACACAGTTAAAAACGGGGTGAGTTTATGAAAACTCGGTGTGTAATCCCCTTACTAGAGTAACAGTCAGTATACAGAAACAGAAACTAAAACAGTCTGGGCTAAAGCCCTTTAATTGCAATAGTACAGTTAGTTCAAAGCATACGTAAGTCAAAGCCCACTACAATATCATTTGGGTCACAGCCCATAACAGAATCAATTGGGCCTAGCCCATTTTAGAATCAATTCCATATGCATAATGTGTGATGCATGCTAACCCATCCCATCCAACCCTGCACTTGCCTCCGTCCAACCCTGCACGACCTGCGGGCAATAAATCACCCACGCCATCCCTACACTCCTAATGTTAGCACCTGTTGCGGCACTAACCAAAATCGCAGCAATGCTGCTAGTTTATATATACAGCTCTAAGCCTTCAGTAGCAGTGTTATAATTGGCACAAAGCCATCAGTAACTGTATTATGTTTAGCACATAGCCATCAGCGACGGTAATATAACCGACACACAGCCTTGGGTAAATATGATCGACATAGAGTCATCGGTATATATGTTAGGCACATAGCCACAGGTAAATACGATTGGCACCAAGCCATAATCAAGATGGCACAGAGCCATGTTTAGGTTGGCATAGAGCCATAATCAAATTACGCGGCTTTAAGCCGTCTGTTGGTCCACAGTCGTCATGCGACCCGTGCGACCTCAACAGATCAATACTGGATCCACAGTCGTCATGCGACCCGTGTGACCCTATCAGAACTTCCTCCGTATCAATTTCCCAACCCCATGCAATATGTCGTGTATTTCATGATCAATCATTACACGTGTATGCAAAATGGTCATGCTTAGTAATAGTCATTTCAACACATATTAACAGCATATCAGTCACACGCCCACAGTCAAGTCAGTTAAAACACAGTCATACGATCATAGTCAAGTCAGTCAAATCATAGCACAAGTCAGTCATTTACCCACAACGGCAAAACAGTCATTTACCTTATAATGGTATTTCAGTAATCCTACCCTAGAGGGGTAATTCGGTAATTTTAACCTACATGGGTAATTTAGTAATTCTACCCTACAGGGGTATTTTAATAATTTTGCAAACTGAGGGTATTTTAGTAAATTTGCAAACTGGGGGTATTTCAGTAATTTTGCAAATCGGGGGTATTTCGGTGATTTCGTAAATCAAGGGTATTTTGGTAATTTTTCAAACTAGGGGTATTTCGGTAATTTCACAAACTGAGGGTATTTCGATAATTTTGTAAATCAGGGTATTTCAGTAATTTTGCAAATCGAGGGTATTTCGGTAATTTCACAAACCGGGGGTATTTTGATAATTTCGCAAACTGGGGGAATTTCAGTAATTTCATAAATCGAGGGTATTTCGGTAATTTCACAAACTGAGGGTATTTCGATAATTTTGTAAATCAGGGTATTTCAGTAATTTTGCAAATTGAGGGTATTTCGGTAATTTCACAAACCGGGGGTATTTTGATAATTTCGCAAACTGGGGGAATTTCGGTAATTTCATAAATCGAGGGTATTTTGGTAATTTTGCAAATCGGGGGTATTTCAATAATTTTGTAAACCAAGGGTATTTCAGTAATTTGTAAACTAAGGTATTCTAAACCAAGGTATTCTAAACCTGAGTTAATCCGCGCTCCGAACACTCCTATGCCCAAACGCCAACCAAGGTATGCTTACTCTCCCCATAGATCGCTCTATTTAAAGCCAGCTTCTCGCCTACTCTCCTGCTAGCTTCCCGATGTGGGATTTCACCTTCAGTATAGTTTAATTCCATCACAACCACCTACCGTCCCAACTTAGCAAAATAAATATCCCTTTTTGCTTGCAATGGGATTCGAACCCTTGCCCTCTCCTATGCTCCAGACGCTACATGCCACCACAACACAAGCTCCTTTTGTGACTTAAAACATGCGCAACTAAATATAAGCCTATGGGCCAAAGTTTAAGTTCATTTAAAAGGAAATCAAAATGAATTACAAGTGCCAATACTTGAACCCAAGCTCTCCCTTACACCCTTAATGATGCCTTGCCACTAGACCACTCACTTCCTTGTGTCATTTTTTTCCCACAATTTATTCTTAAAGCCTACTTACTTACTCCCAGGGTTTTATTCACCTAAAACAAAAAATTTTCCTAAAGCCCAGGTTTGAACCCAAGACTTCATGGAAGCCCCCTAACCTTCCAAAATCACTCACCTAATAGGTCCAACTTGCATTAGTGTCGTCCTCTTATTCTCAAAAATTTTAAACGCTCCCATGCCAAAGGCCCAATAGGCCCAATTCTACTAGGCCCAAAAATTTGGGGCGTTACATTGTGTGCTCAATCGGCCAGTACTACAAATTCCCTTAATTCAAGAATTCAAATCAATAGCTTGATGTCCTCATTTAATCCTTCTTCAAAACGTTTACACATAGTAACCTCAGCTGGAACACATTCCCTGACATACTTGCTCAATCTAACAAATTCTCGTTCATACTCAGATACTATCATATTTCCCTATTTGAGCTCTAAAAATTCTTTCTTTTTCTGATCCAAAAATCTCTAGCTAATATACTTCTCTCTGAATTCCGTTTGGAAATACTCCCATGTAACTTTTTCCCTTGGCACAACAGAAATCAGAGTATTCCACCACTGATAAGCTGAATCTTTTAACAATGATACGGCACATTTTAGGCACTCAACTGGTGCGTATAAATGAAAAAATATATAGGATTTTTCCTATGTAATTTATCACCTCTTTACTTAAATCCGTTGTTAAAACTAAGTAATTGTTTAATAAATTAATGAAATATGTGAAAATATGAAATTGGGACATAAAAATTATTAAAATGTGATTTTATGCTTTACTATATAGTTTTCATGCAATAAATGGCTTATTTTATATTAATTTGAATATATTATATTTTTTAAGACATAAAGTGGGCCATGCATGATTAAATTAAATAATAAAATGTAAAATTATATTTAATAATTCATTTTAAAATATTTCATTAATAAGTTGGGTTTTAATTAATTAATTAAATTGGATAAATTTTATTCTTTGGTCCTCTAACTTGTTGATTTATTCTGGACAGGTCTGATAGCTTTGCTAGATTACAAAACCGTCCAAATTGGAGACCAAGTCAACCCAATATCTGGCTACACATGGCTGTCCCTTTAAACCATTCTTTAGTTTAATTACACAATATTCTTGCAGTGTTGAAGAAATTAGAGATTTGCCCGAAGATTTAGGATTGACCGAGTCTTAGTCCTGAGTTGTGTGGCATCCAAAATTGCTTAAAAATAAAGCAAAAATTAAGTCAAAAGCCACTAAGCATGGCCGACCACAATTTGATGAGATTTGAAGAAGTTAACATCCACTATTTTTAGCAAACTATCCCCCTCTCCTCACCTATAAATAAGACCCTTGATGGGCTTGAAACTAACTATTATTTCGACAAAGGAAAGCACACCTATCGAACAGTAGTATAGCTTTGGTGAGTCCGGAATATCGTATCCTCAAGGACCAAGAGTACTAGTATTAACTATCTTTTTATTATCTAGCCTAATAATTAAGGGAATTTATTTTTAATCTAAAATTAACTAACTAATTTAACTAACGATAGAGAGTAAATCGAGAAAATACTTTTAGACGACTTTATATGAGATAGGAAATACCTAAGGAAGAATCCACCTAGACTTCACTTATTACTTTTGATTCATAGGATTTATTCACTTGGCTTAATCCGTAGAAATCTCTAATTTATGTTAATATCTCTTTCAAGACTAAAAACTACTGACTCCAGGTTGATTAATTGAAATCTCTTTCTAATTAAAACCCCTATTGTCGCATTAACTCGATCTCTGGATTCCCTTATTAGGTTTGACCCTAATCCGGTAGATTTTCGTCGCCCTATTTCTAGGGTTGCAATCAACTCCGCTTAATTGTGTTGATCTACTCTTAAACAGGGACTTTTGCTCTACTGAATAAGCATATTCGATTTTGAATCAATAACCTGAATTATTAAAACAAGAATAAGAACTTACAATTAAGAATAAGCACAAGTATTTATCTCATAAATCAAATAATAGTAACATTCGTCTTAGGTTTCATCCCCTTAGGTATTTAAGGGATTTAGTTCATACTGAAAGAGGGAAACATCATAAAAGAGGAAAAACAACAAAACATAAGAAAACCCAAAAAAAAACTTCCAAGGAACTTGATGGGAGATCTTCAGTCTTGATGGAGATCCTTCTCCTAAGTTGTTCCTGACGGCTGTCTTGGAGTATTTTCTCCTTCTACTCGACGTCTATTCAACGTCCTGCCAACCTCCTCTTTTAGGTTGCCCCCTATGGTGTTTAAATAGGCTTTGAGATGCTTTACTTGGCCCACAAGTAGCCTTTTTCGAATAAAATTAAACCTAGGGTCGGTAGGGACACGCCCGTGCGACACGCCCGTGGTCGATAGTCCACGTCGTGTTCGATCCTGCTTGTCACACACGGCCGTGTGGTTCGCCGTGTGCAGTAGTCCAGGCCGTATAGGCCCATTTTGTCCCTTTTTGTCCCGTTTGTCGTTCTTTTCGACTCCCTAAGCTCTCCTGAGTGTAAAACATGAAATTAAGAGATTAAGAGCATCTAATTCATCAAATTCAATGGAAAATCATCCAAAATTAAGTCAAGCAGGGGGTTAAAATATGTGTAAATTATGGTTTGTCAAATATCGCCACACTTAAGCATTTGTTTGACCTCAAGCAAAATCCACAACTCACAATTAAAATTAACTTCCTTAATTCATAATTCTTATTAATAATGTTTCATCATAATTCATAGAAAATTCATACATTGATAATTTGAACTAAAAGAGTCATAAAGATTCAAAAAATCTAAGTCATAAATTTTTATTACACGGAAATATAGGTGTTTCTCCTTACCTAAATAATTACCTTTGATTCAAAACCGACAAGAATTGACATCCTCAATAAAGATTCACTGAAATCACTCAAAAGTGTTTAAGGTTCAAATTAAGCACTCAAAAAGTCAAACATGAAAAGTTAATCCCATAAGCTTGCATGGAATCAAATCTCCACCACTGTAAAATGAGATGATACACAAATCAAAAGGTCTTAAAAAAGGTTGTAACGGGGCTTGGGTTAAAGGTGTGGATAAAGGCTGAATTAGAGGGTTAGAATCGAGATTGAATTGATAAATTACCTAACTAGAAACAATGAACTAATAATGAATAATAATATTAATAACAAGAGCTTATTCTAAAGATGTGAATTTAACTGTTTACGCTCATAAAACATGGAACTAATAATGAATATACTTTCAACTTTTTTTTAGAATAAGAATAAGCACAAACAATTAATAAGAAAGGACTTAACAATGAAAATAGAGAACATTGTTAGGTAACTGCTCAAATCAAATCTTGACAAAACGAGACGTCAAAAGATTATGAGATGTAAAAATTTGGTTTTGAGTTAATATTAATGGGTGAGTCAAGAAAAATGATTTATTAGGATCAAAGGGGTTCACTAGGGGTTAATTATGAGGGTAGGCTTTTTGTGGAGTGAGTGGGTTAAAACCTTGGTGCCTTTATCATCTCAGTATATCAAATCAAAAGTGTGCTCTCGACATGTATAATCAAAGCAAGTTCTAGAATAACAAATCAATATTGACACACTCATAATCAATAAAGTGAGCAAGAAAAATATATGCTCTTAAAGGTTCAAAGACTTACAAAAATTATGGTTTTTGATGTCAACCTTATAAATTTCGAACTTCAAAGTTATATTTAAGATTAGAGAAACAACCTAAAAATTTTAATTACAGAAAATAGACTTATCATGCTTGATTCTCTAATGTCTTAAAGTTTAAACTGTTAATGCACAATTATCTATGACTTAATCCAAAACATATCAACAAAAATCATAAATTAACAGAAGTCTTATTTTAATTAGTAATATGAGAAAATTACTTAATACCAAGCATAATTCAGGGATTTTCTGGTAATGAAATCAATAACCTCCCCACACTTAAGATGTACATTGTCCTCAATGTACAAAAATGGATAATAACAATATAGTTAGAAATCATAAAAGAGAGAGAGAAGTGAAACTTCCTGAATTGTGGATGAAATCCTTAGAAAATAACCAATGATGAACATGATAACTAGGCAGAGGTAAAGGTGAGGGAGAATACTCCGGTGGTGCGTTCGTTCCTTTAGTGGCACCTTGAACCTTTGTAAACTGCGAAGTCATCAGTAAAATTTTTAGGGAGTTTTATTAGTGGGCGTTGTTATATTTACTCGAGAATTAGATAGCCAGAGATAAAAGAAATCGAACTATACTAATAAAAGTTTTAAACAAGAAAGGTAAAGATTTGAACAAACAAATAAAAATAAAGTTGAAAGTAAAAATATAAATAAAAATAAAAATAAAGGGACTCAAAGGTCCTCATCATTGGCTGGATTGCAAGGTGGTGGAGGCGGCGATATGTGAAAGTGATGACAAATCTACTGAAGAGTTGCCTCGATGCCGTCAAGTCGCCGAGCGGTGTCATTAAATTGTTGAGTACAGTAATGCTTGAATCGAGTGAGGCGTTCAGAGATGTATGAAAGTGAAGCAGCCGCATGAACTGGTCGGCGAGGGGGGTGTGGTGCCAAAGGTGTCTCCTCGTGCTATCGAGGGACATCATCAGTAATGTCCTCTGGGTCGTCTATGGCTTGTGATAGCCTATACTAGGGAGGATCAAACCTACGACAGCGCTCAATCATCCTCATGTTGAGCATCATCTGGATGCCTTGTGGGGACATCTGTCCTTTTAGTGTAAGTGAGGAGGATTGAGCGACGGTGTTGAGGAGCCCAAAATACCGAGCCAAACGTGTGATGTAGGGACCCATGGAGATGACCCCTCTCCTATGGTGCTCTGTCTGATATTGGATGGCGCGAGCTATGAAGTAGGCTAAATCGAAGACGTGCCCGTTCGCCATGCACCATAGGAAGTTGGCGTCATGAGTGTTGACGACGCCGGTGCTCTCTCGCCTACCTGTCAATGTATGAGCTAAGATGGCATGTAAGTACCTTAGGGATAGGACGAGAGCTATCGCCTTGGAGTGGCTGGGGTTATAAGTGGCCAAGACAGGGGCTAAGGCTCTCCAACAGGCGGAGGGGGAGTTATGGATGTGGCGATGGAGGTCCTCGAGATCATTATCCTCCATGAATTCGTCAGTGTAGAGTCCCAAAGCGGCCTCGAACTGTGGGACACTCAGCTCACGTGCAATGCCTCTGAGACGAAATTGGACTATGCCGGGGTCATCAAAGTTCATCATCATCGTCTGGAGGTGGAATGTGGAACAGAGCTCTAAAGTGAGTCATACGGGCGTGTCACCCTTCCACACGGGCGTGTGCACTGTTTTTAGTGACATTGTTTTTCAAAGTTTTCTAAAGAACTCAGTTTGGTCCCGAACCGTTTCTAAGGTGTGTTTTGGGCCTTGTAGGCTCATATTATGGACTTTAAGATGAAATTTGAAAAGTTTTAAATTTAAATGAAATTTCATAACCCGAAATGTTTGTATGCATGTTATTAAGTTAGGTAATGCCTCGTACCTTGTTCCGGCATAGGGTATGGGTAAGGGGTGTTTCATTATCTTTGCCCGTGGTTTTTTATCCTCTTTGGAGGGGTTTTTCCACGTTAAATTTGTGTGTTCAATTTCTAAATTGATTCTGCTATTTATTTCTTTGTTGCTTAATCTGGTCGATCCCAACAAGTATTAGAGCTAATTCAATTTTCATAGATCAGCCCGTTCAAAGATGGCAGCAATAAGGTTTGAAATTGAAAAGTTCGATGGTGAGACAAATTTCAATCTGTGGCAAGTTTGGATGATGGCAATTCTAGTTTAAATCGGCTTGAAAAAGGTTGTTACTGGGAAAAAGCCTGAGAATCTAAATCAAACAGAATGGGAAGAGCTTGATGAAAAGGCCTTGTCTGCAACCCAGTTGTGCCTCGCGAATACGATATTGCAAGAGGTATTGATGGAGAAGACCTCATCCGCCTTGTTGAAAAGGTTAGAAACTCTTTGTGCGACAAAGTCTCTGGCTAACCGTTTAATGTTGAAACAACGTTTATTTACGTTTCGCATGAACGAAGGTGAGCTTCTTAGAGATCACATCAGTCAATTCATTACTCTTTTAAATGATTTAAAGAACATTGAGGTTCATATTGAAGATGAAGATCAAGATATGCTATTATTGTGCTCTTTATCCCCTTCATACAAGTCTTTCAGTGAGACCTTAATTTATGGCAGAGACAAACTCTAGTTCGAAGATGTGAAGGGTCATTTGTTGAGTAGAGACAAACTCGACAATGAGTTTCGTTTGGATAGCAAGGCAGATAGGCAAGCTTCTGTTTTGGTAGCATCAAATAAACGAGACAAAAGGTGTCGCTATTGTAAAAAGTTAGGTCATGTCAAAGCAGATTGTTATAAACTACGAATTAAAAGAGCTGCTGAGAGTAATGAGGAAGATGTAGCTGGTGCTAATTTGAATGATGAAAGTGGTGATGATTTCTTATTAGTGTCAACGAGTGAAACTCCAAGCTTACGTCCAAGTGGATCCTAGATTCGGAATGTTCTTTCCACATGTGTCCCAATAAAGAATGGTTCTCCACATACAATTCAGGTGAAGGTGGAGTTGTGCACAAGGAAAACAATTCATCTAGTAAGATAATTGGTATTGGTATGTTAAAATTAGTATACACGATGGGACGATTAGGACACTCTTAGATGTCAGGTATGTACCTGATTTACGAAAGAATCTCATCTCCTTGAGTATTTTAGACTTGAAAGGATGCAGAATCAACATCAAGTCGAGCGACACTAAAGTATCTCATGGAGCTCTCGTTTTGTTAAAAGGTAAAAGAACTGGCAGTCTTTATATTCTGGAAGGTTCTACAGTGACTGCTGAAATCAGACGTCTCTCGTCTGTTACGGAGTCGAAGTAAACTCGTTTGGAGCGGAGGCAACTTGGTCATAGGAGGGAAAAAGGTATGACCATTTCGTTGAAAAGAGGTTCCCTTTTGGATGCAGCTTTTGAAAAGTTAGGGCACTGTGTTCGTGAAAATCAAACCCGGGTTAGTTTTGATTTGGTAGTGTACAAGTCGAAGGCTAGAAGTCTTCCAGTTTCTAAGCACAGATTCGACTCAGTTAATTCCCTGCATAGTTCAAGATAGGCTCGTGGCGGGCTTCGACAAAGATGGTGTTGTGGAAATATGAGTCAAGGTGGAGATTTGTTAAGTATGACTCCTATTTTAGTCAAATTTGAGAAATAATCTTCTAGTTAAACTATGTTTATTTGTTTCAATCAAACACTGATTAGTTTAGATTATTTTATTATTATTTGACATATGAATTTAGCCTATAAATAGACTTGTAAGAAGCCCATTTTGCCCGTGCCCTTGAAAACCAAGACCAATAAAAATAAACTAAAACATAATAATAAACCCAATGTTTTAAACAGTCATTTTACAGTCCATAGCCCAATTATTTACCCAATCCTGACCCATTTACACCCTTGGCCCAGAACCAATAATTTAACCACCCAAACCCAAAACAGACAAGCCCAAAATGGCCCAATTCCTAAGCTGGACGCAGAAACTTAGGGTTCCTGGGGAAACCCTAGGCGCCGCAATAACAGTATCCCAACAGTCGCGTCGTTTCATAAGAGACCAATCGTCACGCCAGCAGCTCCTTGATCACGCCACCAGTCACGCCGCGATCCGCGCTTAGCCACTGTCCTTAGCCTTCAACCTACAAAGAAAGGAAATTACCAAAGCAGAAAGGAGCAAATCGCAGCAAATAAAAAGGAAAGAACAGATATAGAAAGATATGTTTTCCTTTTTATTTTTGTTTTTTGGGTTATAAAAACCCTTGTAAAATGTGTAAGGGGGACAAGGGAACATACGCATACAGAGAGAAAAAAATAGACAAACTCACATACAAAAAAATATACAGAGAGAACGATACAGGGAAATAGGAACGGGGATATTCATAGAAACAGAAATCAATAAAAAACAGAGGTCTTTTTTTAAGGTGATTCTCCTCTTTATTCTGTTGTTCGTTTTATTTTTATTTCTTTATTTTATATATATATTTGTATATATAACCATTGTTAAAAAAAAGTAAAAAAAGGGAAAGAGATTTACCTTTCGAAGACAACCAGAAACGGAGGAGCCAGGCCTCCGGCCACCGGCCACTGAGGCGCGTGTGGCGTGTGGCCCATGGATCGACGACCGTAGCTCAGTCGAGGGCCGAGGGACGAGAGACAAGGCTCTCTCTTAGAGGATTTTCAATTTTTTTTTAAAAATCTTAAAACTGAATGATTTTTTTTAAAAGCTGACATTTATAGGCAAAATGGAACGGCGCCGTTTTTGCCTAACCCTGACCCGCGCGTTGACCCGAACCCGAACAAGGGTCCGCGTGCTTTTGGAAAAAGGGAAAATTATTCTTCTGATCCCTCCGTTATTATATTTATTTCAATGACGTCCTATTAACTAATTCAAGTTTTTTTAAATTAACCCTGGAAATCTGTTTATATTTCAATTTAATCCTTTTTTTCATCTTTTAAATTTTTTTTTTAAATTTTGATATTAATTTCTATATTATATTAAATATTTTATAATAATTATCTATATTAATTTATTAAATTGTAAATATCTATTATTTTGTCTTATTATTACATATTATTTTAGTATTTATATATATATAAATATTATATTATTTTTTTAGTGCTACATATTATATAATATTAAAATTATTTATAATGTGTTCTTGTTTATATTTTTTTAATATTTTTTTATTTTTTAAAATCGTAATATTTTTTAAACACATTGTTTATATTGTTGTTCTTTTTATCTATTTAAATTTACATGAAAAAATATTCATAGTTAATTTTATTGTTCATTATATTTGTAATTGCCTTAGTATAGGAATTATTATCTATTGTATTTTGTGTAATATATTATTAATGTATTGTAATTGCCTTTAATATGTATGTTGATAGTATGCAAATGCAATGTTGTTACATGGTTATTATTTAAAAAGAAAGTCCATTTTTTGCAAAACCATTATATTTTTTTTTTTAAAAAAAAAGAGTTTTGAAAAATAAGGCAATGTCTTGGTATTTAGAAATTCGGGAAATAGTGCCATAACGTGTTGGGTGCGATTTTCCGTTTGGCTAAATAACTAAATATCCTTTTAACAAGTTTTGTAAATCGTGAGACAATTTTGATTGCAAAGGTTTTAAAATATCATGTCCTAACGTGTTGGATGTGATGTTTATATTCCTTTGGAACAAGAAAATCTCAAATTTTAACTTAAAAGTGCTCGAAGTTTTTTAAATCATATTTTTAAATACTTTTAAATTTCAAACATTTGGACATGATTTTATTGATTAGGTACCAGTTTTTGGGCGTAATGAGGGTGTTAACCCTTCCTCATACGTAACCGACTCCCGAACTCGTTTTTTTTCTTGGACCAAAATCAAATGTTTAAAAATAAAACGTTTTACAAGGTGGTCCAATCACACCTAAGTAAAAAGGGATTGGTGGCGACTCCATTTTCATTTTTCAAAGTCGATCCCCATTTTTCAAAATCTTATTTTAAAATGGTTTCGACAGCTTGGCGACTCCGCTGGGGACCTAAGAGAGTCAAGCCGTAAAATTGATAATTTCATGTCCTTTTGTTCGAATTTAAAATTCTGATTTTAAAAATATGATCTTTTTATTGCATGTGATTTTAAAATATATCTCTTGGCATTACACTGCATGACCGTTGTGGTCACACCCTTAAGTGGGAGCGAGAAGCTATGCCTTCGTGAGGTTTTCACCTCTGCATGGGCTAGTGGACTGCTTCCGGAATACATCCGTACCTATGTCTTCGTGAGGTTTTCACCTCCGCATGGCCATAGGGAAATATATTCCCCTGAATCGAACTCGGTCCATATGAGCCTATAATGGGTGAGGATCGAGGAATCTACTGGTTCGAGTACCTCAACTTTAGAACTAAACCGCATATAGTGAACCCTAAGAGCTCACCTTAGGTAAGACTATGTCAAACCTTAGTGGTCACCTAGATAGGTGTTTATTTATTTTACTTGTTTTATATTCTATGGTACTAACTTGTTGTGTTTTATTCTTTTGTGCACATCATTTCATATTTTAAGAGGTATCGATTCACGGTCAGTTTCTAAGTTAGAAAGCTGGTTATGGAGAACGGGTTCCTTGATAAAGTGGAAGACAATGCAGCTGTTCGCACTTGGTTGGAGCAAACACAATTAGAGAAGGGGGATAGCTTAATTGACGGGTATGTATCTGAACTTCGGGATTTACTCGTGTTAGTATTACGCAAAATGAGTTTAGAGAATTGAAGGCTATATGGACTCAATGGGGTGATGAGGCAAAACAGTTGTTTTATCGTGATTATGGTGATCTACCTTACTTGTTGGATATCAAGGTAGATAAGCATCTATTTCGGGCTATGACTCAGTTTTGGAACTCTGCTTATAGTTGTTTCACTTTTGAGGAGATAGATTTAGTGCCCACATTGGAGGAATATATGACTTTGCTTCGCTATTCGAGGTTCCAGGCCGACAAGGTTTATTTTAGGGCTCCCAGTGTTCCTACTTTTGTGAGAAAATTGATGGGTATCACAGGGATGAGTGAGCAGTGGGTAACAGCTAGGATACAAGAAAAAGGTGAAGGTAAATGTATACCTTGGGTGAGTTTGAGGGACTTGATTCTGACACATCCAGATGAAAAGAAGAAGATTGACGTCTTTGCTTTATGTATTTATAGGTTGGTGATTTTTCCCAAAGCACTACGACATATAGACGAAGCGGTTACAGATTTGTTTGATCGACTTAACAAAGGATTCATGCCGATACCTGCAATTTTAGCTGAGACATTCAGATCTTTGAATGCTTGTCGAAAAACTGGTGAGGGTAGATTCATTGGATGTGCACAGTTGCTATTGGTTTGGTTTCACAGCCATTTTTGGAAGGTTGACAGAGTTTCTTACCGAGTGTTCTCTAAAAGTTATTCCCCTTTAAAGGAGGCCGCAGCTACAACAAGGAGAGACGATCTATTAGAGGAAAGGTGGATGGAAATTCTTCAAAACCTCCGTGAAGAAGATGTTCAGTGGAGAGCCCCTTGGTTGGTTCCTGGCGAAGTTCTAACACCCAAAACCCAAACCTAATAGTTTCGACCAGATCTGGTATGCTACGGGTTGTGAAAACTTTTGCTTTGTTGGTTTTGGAAATCATAAGTTAATTAGACAATATTTGAATTAATAGGTGACATTTGAAAATAAAACCTTGTATTATTATTATTTTGAATAATTAAACCTTTGACAAAATTTCATAAGTTGCAAATATTAAAAACTATGTAGTGAAATATAAACCTTGGGGTCTTATTACATAAATATTCCCAAAACTAAAAACTTAAAGAAAAGCCAAAATAATCTATAAAGATAAAAACTTGATGGCCCCTCGAGTTCGTCTCGGCTCTCATGTCCACGATCTACTGCTCATCTGAAAGAGTAGAGAAAATGAAAGGGTGAGTCACCAAGACTCCGTGTATAAATCCCGGACACACTGACCTAAGGCCCACAAACACATCATGAGCCCTGGCCCATACATAAAGGCAACAATCACAATTACATGAAAATAATGAATGATGAATAGCCCAACCCATCCTAGAATTCCATCCTCTACACACCAACCCGTACCAACCATCACACCTTGGGGATTTCTACAATCAACCCTCCATCCGCTACATACCATAACGACAGCCGTACTGCCTATTCCTATTAATCAGGAATCATTAAACGTGGCATAGTCATCATCACTATGTGACCTAACATTTGAATTTGTGGTTTAACCACCGATCACCAAGTGACCTATCATGCACTTCCCCTTCATTATCATAATCCCACCCCATGCATACACACATGAAAAATCGAAAACATCATATCATCTTTAAAAAGAAACAGGCTTTCATATATTTCGATACACAGAGAGATTTCTATGATTACGTACCTGGCATCCTTTGCGTAACCCTTTTAGGGTTTTATTCGACTATCCACACAGCCACTTTCTGGCTTTTTAGCCCATAACACATATAAATTACAGTTAACTAGTGTGTTAGAGATCTACACACCTGATTACAGACAAGACGAGACTTTCTATGTCGATACTATCAGAGACCGATACGACTGCTATCTGTCTAAGATGTTGTTCTGAAGCCGGTCCACAACCCGGTGGCCAATCCCATACTGCTGACACCGCTTGTTTCTTAAACTTAGGGATTGGTTTAACATATCCAATCCCCTCCTTCGCCTGATCGGTATTTGATTCCATCAAAAGACCTTATCAGTTTGCTACCATCATAACATATGGTTAATACTACAATTACGATAGCGAATCTAAAGAGAATCTAAGGAGAACCCATTACCTTAAAATCCCGAAAAGAGAGATATGAAGTTCAGAGACTAACGGTTTTGGCTTTTAGATCTAAGCGATCTACTTCAATTCCCAAATGTCGCCCAACACGTAAACACAAGAAACCAACAATCCATTAGCCTTTCGGCTTTGTCTTCTAAAAATCGAAAGAGAAAAAGAATAGATCAGAAGAAATCAGCACCTACCTTGACAGAGAATTCGGCAACTCCTAGAAAATTTCGGCTTTTGAGAAGATCAAAAAGAAAAGATGATCTCAAGAGATCTATAAACTTTTGGCTTTTGAGAAGGTCAAAAAGAAAAGATGATCTCAAGAGATCTATGAAGTTTCAGCTTTTGAGAAGGTCAAAAAGAAAAGATGATCTCAAGAGATCTATAAAGTTTCGGCTTTTGAGAAGGAGATGATTGAGAGAAAAGAGTAATATCAAATGTAAAGAAGTGATAGGAACGGTATAGGAAAAAGAAGAATTTCGTCAAGGCTAGGGCAGATTCGACTATGGCAGACAAATGTGAAAAGAAAGAATGCTTAAGGGAGTTTTCAGCTTTTATTCAGAAAATGAGGAAAAGACAGAAGATGAAAACCCTAAATGCCGAAAATAAAGAAGAGAATGGGAGAATAAAACCTGAATGCCAATTTTAATTAAAATAGTTGGGCTTCATGCAACTTGAATTTGAGCCTCCTCAGTTGACGCCACTTCCCTGCTTTTAAGTGGCGCCACTTTGTCACTGGGCCACAAGCCCATTTGTATCTTAAACCATGCACAACTAATTTTAAATCTATATCCATATTCTAAAGTCCATTTAAAAAGAAAACCAAAATTTCCTTAAAGCCAAAGTTTGATCTCGGGACTTCATAGAAGCCTTCTAACATTCCAAAATCACTTATCCAATAGGTCCAACTTGTACTAAAGCCGATCTCTTGTTCTCCAAAAATTTTAAATGCTACTACGCTCAAGGCCCATTGGGCTCAATCCTACTAGGCCCAAATTCGGGATGTTACAAATCTACCCTCCTTAAAGAAATTTCGTCCTCGAAATTTCCAACTAACTAACAGTCACACATCCCAACCTACCACACTATGCTCTTGTTACGCACTCTAATCTTAATAACACTATATACTTTTAACTAGAATTTAGAACTCGTACACATACTCAAAAACACCTAGCCATTAAAGCAGACAAATATTTCATATGCAACCAACTCTATATCTGAACATCACATCCAAACCAAACAGACAGAATAGATACCAGAAATACAGCATATAACAAAGCAAAGTATTAGGAAACTTACAGTGTGGATTGGTGCCGGAGACTCGGGTGCCATACTTCCAGAAAACAGATATATATTTTTCTAAACCATTTTCCAAACCAACTTTTGAAAATATTTTTGGACCTCATACCCACAGTCGAGTTTTTGAACCTAGGCTCTGATACCAAAATGTAACACCCCATACTCGGCCCAAACGCTACGACCAGATCTGGTATGCTACGGGTTGTACATTGAAAATTTTTGCTTTGTTGGTTTTGGAAATCGTAAGTTAATTAGACAATATTTGAATTAATAGGTGACATTTGAAAATAAAACCTTGTATTATTATTATTTTGAATAATTAAACCTTTGACAAAATTTCATAAGTTGCAAATATTAAAAACTATGTAGTGAAATATAAACCATGGGGCCTTATTACATAAATATTCCCAAAACTAAAAACTTAAAGAAAAGCCGAAATAATCTATAAAGATAAAAACTTGATGGCCCCTCGAGTCTGCCTCGGCTCCCATGTCCACGATCTACTGCTCATCTGAAAGAGTAGAGAAAATGAAAGGGTGAGTGTAACACCCCGTACCCGGTACCGTCGCCGGAGTTGAGCAAGAGGCATTACTAGACTTGACTACTAGTTCAGAACATGAAAATCTTAAAGCTGTCAAGCTGCGTTGTGCCGACTAATTCGGCTATAACTCGAGTTATAGAGTTCGAAATTCAGATCCGTAAATTTTCCTTGAAAGTAGACTCATATATCTATTCACCATAATTTTTTTAGAATTTTCCATGTGGCCAATTAGTACAGTTTATTCATCAAAGATACCCTTATTACACTGCTGGACAGTTCTGACCTGTCCCTATAAAACTGCAGTTATCTCATTGCACAATTTTCATATACTGTTCTAGTTTATACCAATGAAAAATAGACTCAATAAGGGTTCTACACATATAACCCATGCTTCCTAATTATTTTTGTACAATTTTTGACAATTTTTCCAAAACAGAACAGTGACTCGCGAATGCATTCAGAGTAGGTCTCACTAAAACTGAATTATCTCATAATGTAAAAATCTTTTGCTTACTCTGTTTCTTCCATATAAAAATAGACGCAATCAGGTTCAATTTCATAACTCACTCATCTCCAAATTCAATATACCCTATTTTTGGTGATTTTCCTAACTCGCGTCACTGCTGCTGCTACAAGCTGTTTTAATGCATTCTTAAAAATAACTAGCTTCTACCCGAACCTCCTTACTTCAATTTACAAGGATTCAATTCATATTCAACCATTTCCTTAGTAATACGGTTAACTCGTTTAGGAATGCATAGACATTTCCACCATGAACCAACATACATCAAATCACCCCAACGTACTTAACAAAAATTTAGCCATTTTCGCATGGCTACTCTTTTAGTGTTTACACATGAACCGAAAAATTTTTCTCAAACAATACCAAGCCTATCCTATACATGCCTTCGTTTAAAACCAACCCAAAATGAAGGAGTACCCAAAATGTAGGTTGATAGTGTGGGCGACTTTCCGACGATCCCGGTGAGCTTGTGGCTTGCTCCTAATCTATAAAACAGAGGAAACATCTCACACAAGTAAGCTTACTAGCTTAGTAAGTCCCAACTCATTTAAATTAGAACATTTAATTATTTATGAAGAGAAAACAATCCACATATGGCATTCTACATAGACAACTAAGTAAATAATTTACACAAGGCCAAATATTAATAATTTGATAACCTTCTTTCATGGCAGTTATACATGCAAATCAATTGTCCCATAATAGCATGGTCTAAGCTCGACTTCCGTCAAATCACATTCATCAATGACAATTTGGCACCAGTAATATTTAACATAACATACCTCACATACTTACCCGAACCATATTCTTGGCAATTTAGTTCTAAATTGTCTTGACAAGGATTAAGCTCCTCTTAGGTAAATTTCATCACCGGCATCAAGCCCGCTAGGCGTAAAAGCCTGAAAAGTAACACCGGCGCAAGGCCTGCTAGGCTTAAAGCCCGATAAATAACACCGGCACGAGGCCTGCTAGGCGTAAAAGCCCGATAACTAACACCGGCACGAGGCCTGCTAGGCATATAAGCCCGATAATTAACACCGGCACAAGGCCTGCTAGGCTCGAGGCCCGATTGTCAGAATATTTTACATGCTTTTCACATTTTCACCATACATATCGAATCATATACATTTATTCCCATTGCATTTAATAAGTTTGAAATCAATCAATTCATCATTATCGCAATCGACCAACTCATGGTTTTACATCAAGCTTATACAAATTATATCCTTCACTAGTTATGTAAATGATCTCTAAATATAAAGTAGCTCAAGAACTCACTTATTCACCTTGCATGAGCCCAAATAATTTCCATCACATTCTCAACATAAACAATCCACCAATATGTCAATATACATTCGGCCATGATGTAATTGGACATTAACATTCATAAATTTTTAATAGTCAAGATAACCATAATTAACTCTTTGACATGATTTAACTAAAGGACTTACCTCGATTGTCGATATGCTTAAAATTTTCTGCTATTCGGTCACCTTAGCCTTCCCTCGATCAAGTTCTTTCTTCTTTTGACCCCGATCTATGAAATATCAAGTAAATTTTATTTACATCCATTCTATCCATTTGCTCAACTCAAGATGCACTAATTTAAAACAGTAATCATACCAAAATTCAAACACTCAACTTATTCAATTTAATCCGTAATGTACCACGATGCAAAAACACAACACATTGAGGTTTCTCCTCAATGGCCGAATGGTCATTAGACTCTTAGGAGTCTCCAAAGTCTTCCCTTTTATCATTTTAATCCTTCTCACGTTTAATTTAGGCAATTGACCTCTCTCATCATTTTACCCAATAATCCTATCTAATATACTCATTCATCCTTGACCGATTTCACAATATATATATATCCTAGTATCAAATTTATAGAAAAATTTCATGAACAATCTTCTTCACTTTAGGCCGAAAATAAGGCACCATCATGCATAAATTAAAAAAATCTTTTTACACTCTTAACTACTTCTCTTATAATCGAATTTGTTAGCTCAATGTACCCATGTGTATTCTTCAAGATAAAACCGAACAACAAGCTACATGTTCACCATTTATAATCATCCATTTTAACCGAATAACTAGAGCATTTTTATGCTCAATTTCAAAGAAAAAATAATTTCTATACTTCCCATATGCTTGAAATCACAAGTCTTAAACTTATTTAAGTCTCATAAGTAATTCATATTGTTTATGAATCAATATTAAACATTTTTTTCTTCAAATCAAAATACCCACAAGAGTACTCCTCCTAGGCCGAATATTAACATGCCAAAAATCAAGATTTCAACATGATTTCCTTTGCATTCAAAGTAACCGAATTCAATATGTAAAATTTTTCCATACTCAAGCTAAACTACTCACCTTACTACCACATGCAAGCCGAAACAATGGAGGATTTCAAGTTTTCTTCTCCTCTTTCAATTTGAATCCGTCAAGAAGGTAGGGAGAGAAGAGAAATTAAAATGGAAAATACTTCCTTTTTGTTTCTAATTTCCTAACACATATTAGCATGCTCATTATAATAATACTTCTTTAGCTACAAAATACTAAAACTACTATTTTCATAGCATGCTTGCCGTCCACCATACTAATTTGTGGGGAACTTGACATGCAAGTCCTCCCAAGCAAGAGAAAAGATCAATTTACCCCCCCCCCTTTTTTACTAGCTAAAATCGGCCATGAGAGAAAGAAGGAGATTGTGGCATTATCTTATGTTTTATTTAACATGCACACTAACATCATTTCTTTATAAAATACTAGCATAAGCATAAATAAAAAAAATATAATTAAACTAACACATATACCCATCTAACTTAGCCCATTGCCGTCCATCCCTATGGTAATTGGCTAATTGCCCCTTTTAGGACACTCACTTAAAAAGCCATAAGCAATTTGGTACATTACACTTTAGCATGCAACATTTACGTTGTCGCGATTATATCCTTTTTATCAAATTAAGTACTCAAACGATAAATCTCTTCTACGAAACTTTCACCCATATTAATTCACATATAATAAACATAAAAATAAATTATTAGAATATTACTCGGGCTCAGATTCGTGGTCCCGAAACCACCGTTCCGATTAGGGTCAAAATTGGTCTGTTACAACTCTCCCCCCCTTAAGGATTTTCGTCCCCGAAAATCTCACCGTTAAACAGGTTTGGATATTGCTGCTTCATTGATTCTTCAGGCTCCCACGTAGCCTCCTCAACTCCGTGACGTTTCCATAGAATCTTTACTAATGGAACCCTTTTATTTCTTAGCTCTTTGGTTTCCCGAGCTAAAATACGGATTGGTTCTTCATCATAGGTCAAATCAGATCGAATTTCAACTTCTGCTGGGGTGATCACGTGGGACGGATCCGATCTATATCTGCGGAGCATCGAAACGTGGAATACATTGTGTATCTTTTCTAAGTCAAGGGGCAATTTCAATCGATAAGCCACAGGCCCTATACGCTCGATGACTTCATATGGTCCAATAAATCTCGGACTCAACTTGCCCTTCTGCCCGAATCGGAGTATTTTCTTCCACGGAGAAACTTTCAAGAACACCCGATCTCCGACTTGAAATTCAATGTCCTTGCGTTTTAAATCGGCATAGGACTTTTGACGATCCGAAGCAGCTTTCAAATTACTTCTAATTACCACCACCTTCTGTTCAGTTTCCTTAATCCAATCAACCCCGTGTATCTTATTCTCACTGAGCTCAGTCCAATACAATGGTGTGCGACATTTTCGACCATATAAGGCTTCATAAGGTGCCATTTTTATGCTAGATTGAAAGCTATTATTGTAAGCAAACTCAATCAGGGGTAGGTATCGTTCCCATGTACCTTCGAACTCGAGAACGCAACACCTCAACATGTCCTCAAGTATCAAGATAGTTCGCTCAGACTGACCGTCCGTTTGCGGATGAAAGGCTGTACTAAAATGAAGTTTAGTACCTAATGCCTCTTGCAACTTCTTCCAGAATCGCGAGGTAAATCTTGGGTCTCTATCTGAAACAATGGAACTCGGTACACCGTGCAATCTTACAATCTGCGACACATACAATTCGGCGAGTTTGTCAAGCGAATAGTCGGTACGTACCGGCACAAAATGAGCTGATTTAGTCAGTCTATCAACGATAACCCAAACGGCATCTTTCTTACTAGGTGTCATAGGGAGACCAGATACAAAATCCATGGTGATTCTATCCCATTTCCATTCGGGTATCATGATTGGCTGAAGCAATCCGGATGGAACTTGGTGCTCAGCTTTCACCTGTTGACAGATTAAGCACTTGGAGACAAATTCGGATATATCTCGTTTCATGCCAGGCCACCAATAGAACTGTTTCAAATCATTATACATTTTCGTGCTACCCGGGTGTATCGACATTCGGCCATTATGGGCCTCACTCAGAATCATTTGTATCAAATCTGAGTTCATTGGAACACACAATCGACTTTTATACTTCAGACAGTCATTTGCATCTATCTGGAAATCTGATTCTGTAGCGTTTTCACACTGAATTCGAATAGCAACTAGCTTTTCGTCAACTTTCTGGGCATCGCAAATTTGCTGAATAAACATCGGTCTTGTTTGAAGCTCGGCTATTATCGAACCATCCTCAGACATCGTCATCCGCGCGTTTAATGCACGCAGAGCAAATAAGGATTTTCGACTCAACGCATCCGCAACAACATTAGCCTTCCCCGGATGGTAGTCAATCACTAGATCATAGTCTTTCAGCAATTCTAACCATCGGCGTTGTCTCAAATTTAGATCTTTCTGAGTCATTAAATATTTTAGACTTTTGTGATCTGAATAAACATGGCATCTTTCGCCGAATAAATAGTGACGCCAAATTTTCAAAGCAAACACAATGGCTGCCAACTCCAGATCGTGTGTTGGATAATTTCTTTCATGCGGCTTCAATTGTCTTGAAGCATAGGCTATCACTTTGCCTTCTTGCATTAGAACACAACCCAACCCACTTAAAGATGCATCACTAAAAATAGTAAACTCTTTACCTGATTCAGGCTGAGTCAACACTGGAGCCTCGGTTAAAAGGGCTTTCAACCGCTCGAAACTCTTCTGGCATTTTTCTGACCACTCATATTTGACATCTTTCTGTAGTAATCTCGTTAAAGGTGCGGCTATCACGGAAAAACCTTTTACATATCGTCTATAATATCCCGCGAGGCCTAGAAAACTTCGGATCTCTGAAACATTCTTTGGTGGTTTCCACTCGAGTATAGCTGCTATCTTGTTTGGATCCACCCGAACACCTGACACCGAAACCACATGACCCAAGAAACTGACTTCGTTCATCCAAAACTCACACTTACTGAATTTTGCATATAAACGATGATCTCTCAAGGTTTGTAGTACTTCTCTCAAGTGCTCAACGTGTTCCGCTTCACTTTTGGAGTAGACCAATATATCATCGATAAACACTACTACAAACCGATCCAAAAACCGTCGGAAGACCCGGTTCATTAGATCCATAAAAACGGCAGGTGCATTGGTAAGCCCAAAAGGCATAACCAAAAACTCATAGTGCCCGTACCTCGTTCGAAATGCCGTCTTTGGCACATCGGAATCTCTGACTCGTAATTGATAATAGCCCGATCTCAAATCTATTTTCGAAAACACTGAAGCCCCCTTTAACTGATCAAATAAATCATCGATCCGAGGTAACGGGTATTTATTCTTTATGGTCACCTTATTTAGTTGCCGGTAGTCGATACACATTCGCATTGTCCCATCTTTCTTTTTCACAAATAAGACTGGTGCTCCCCACGGGGAAAAACTCGGCCGTGCGAAACCCCTCTCTGTCAATTCTTGCAACTGTGCTTTCAATTCCTTTAATTCAGTAGGCGCCATTCGGTACGGAGCTATCGAAATTGGGGTCGCATCCGGCACTAATTCAATGCCGAACTCAATCTCTCGTACTGGGGGTAAGCCCGGTAGTTCTTCAGGAAACACATCGGTGTATTCACATACAACTGGTACCGATTCCATTAGTTTCTCGGACAGTTTATTATCCAGTACATAAGCCAAATAGGCCTCATACCCCTTTCTCACATACTTTTGGGCTACCATTGAGGATATCGCTGTAGGCAACTCATTTACATCACCGGATTTTATCCTGATTGTCTCACCGTTTCGGCATTTCAAATCAATAAGCTTTCTTTTGCAATCCCCACTGCCTCATGTGAAGTTAACCAATCCATACCCAAGATTATATCAAATTCATCGAAGGGCAACAACATCAAGTCAGCTGGAAAGCAATAGTCTCGTACCATCAATGGGCAACCTCTACACACTTTATTAACAAGCACACATCTACCCAAAGGGTTGGACACACGAATTACGAACTCAGTAGACTCAACTAGCAGAGTCTTACCAAATTTTAAAGTTTCACAAACATAAGAATGAGTCGAACCAGGATCAATTAGTGCAATCACAGTAGTATCAAAAAGAGTGAAAGCACGGTAATGACGTCGGGGAGGAAGCATCCTCTCTAGCTCGCGCAGCATATGCTCTAGCCGGAGCTCTAGCCTCAGATCGATCTGTAGCATTCGTCGTTCCTTTCTGGCTACCACCTACATTGCCTGAATGTCTGGGTGGTCTACCTCGCATTGGCACGTTGCTCGGTGTAGTGTTCTGAACTGCATTCTGCTCAGCTAACTTTGGACACTCTCTGATAAAATGACCTGACGATCCACACTTATAGCAAGTCCGATCATGGAATCTACAACTCCCTGAGTGCCATTTCCCACAGTGCTTGCATCAACTCTAGTTTGTGGATTGTTACCAACGCTGGCTATCGAGGTAGCTCGGGAGCTCATAGGAAGTCGATCCCGTCTAGGCGGATCTGTAATAGTTCTCTGTCGGCTGTAGTCATCTCTGGGCTTCTTGCTCGTGGGATGGAAGACTTTGCCCGAAGACCTCTTCCGGATATCTCTGGCTTCGGTATCGGCCTTTCTTTTCTCCTTCCCGAGCTCTTCAGCTTTGCAAGCTCTCTCTACTAAAGTTACAAATTCTTGGATTTCAAGAACGCCAACAAACATCTTTATATCTTCATTTAGGCCGTCTTCGAATCTTTTACACATAATGGCTTCAGTAGAGACACACTCTCTAGCATAACGGCTGAGCCTGACAAATTTTCTTTCATACTCCGTTACAGTCATTCGTCCTTGTTTCAACTCAAGGAACTCTTTTCGTTTTTGATCAATAAATCTTTGACTAATATACTTCTTGCGAAATTCAGTTTGGAAGAAATCCCATGTCACTTTTTCTTTCGGAACCACTGATACTAATGTATTCCACCAGTGATATGCAGTGTCCCGTAATAAGGATATAGTACACTTCAAGCATTCATCCGGAGTACAAGACAGCTCACCAAGTACCCGAATAGTGTTATCAAGCCACATTTCGGCTCTCTCAGCATCATCATTGTCATTGGCTTTAAATTCTTCGGCCCCATATTTTCGAATTTGTCAACTGGGGGCCTACTAGATCTCATTGGATCTATCACTGGGGGAGCTAGAGGATCCGGAGTTGGATTATTCGGGGGCGGAGGTTGGGGCACAGCCGGGTTATTTTGAATAAATTGGGCAAACCATTCGTTCATCATCCGATAAAAGGCTTGTTTAGTTTCTCCTTCGTGGCTACCCGAAACAGGTCGAGAGTCTATCGGCGCTGATCCGTGGGTACGGTCAGGCGCCACGCTCTCCACATCGTCAGCCACAGCTCTTTTCTGGTTCAGAGTCCCACACTATCAACATATAACCACAGGCATGTATAGCTAGACTCAACGCGCCACCCTAGAATAAAACCGTAAGCTCTGATACCAATCAAATGTAACACCCCGTACCCGGTACCGTCGCCGGAGTTGAGCAAGAGGCATTACTAGACTTGACTACTAGTTCAGAACATGAAAATCTTAAAGCTGTCAAGCTGCGTTGTGCCGACTAATTCGGCTATAACTCGAGTTATAGAGTTCGAAATTCAGATCCGTAAATTTTCCCTTAGTAGATCATATATTCACCATAATTTTTTTAGAATTTTCATGTGGCCAATTAGTACAGTTTATTCATCAAAGATACCCTTATTACACTGCTGGACAGTTCTGACCTGTCCCTATAAAACTGCAGTTATCTCATTGCACAATTTTCATATACTGTTCTAGTTTATACCAATGAAAATAGACTCATAAGGGTTCTACACATATAACCCATGCTTCCTAATTATTTTTGTACAATTTTTGACAATTTTTCCAAAACAGAACAGTGACTCGCGAATGCATTCAGAGTAGGTCTCACTAAAACTGAATTATCTCATAATGTAAAAATCTTTTGCTTACTCTGTTTCTTCCATATAAAATAGACGCAATCAGGTTCAATTTCATAACTCACTCATCTCCAAATTCAATATATACCCTATTTTTGGTGATTTTCCTAACTCGCGTCACTGCTGCTGCTACAAGCTGTTTTAATGCATTCTTAAAAATAACTAGCTTCTACCCGAACCTCCTTACTTCAATTTACAAGGATTCAATTCATATTCAACCATTTCCTTAGTAATACGGTTAATCGTTTAGGAATGCATAGACATTTCCACCATGAACCAACATACATCAAATCACCCCAACGTACTTAACAAAAATTTAGCCATTTTCGCATGGCTACTCTTTTAGTGTTTACACATGAACCGAAAAATTTTTCTCAACAAACAACCCTATCCTATACATGCCTTCGTTTAAAACCAACCCAAAATGAAGGAGTACCCAAAATGTAGGTTGATAGTGTGAGGCGACTTTCCGACGATCCCGGTGAGCTTGTGGCTTGCTCCTAATCTATAAAACAGAGGAAACATCTCACACAAGTAAGCTTACTAGCTTAGTAAGTCCAACTCATTTAAATTAGAACATTTAATTATTTATGAAGAGAAACAATCCACATATGGCATTCTACATAGACAAAAGTAAATAATTTACACAAGGCCAAATATTAATAATTTGATAACCTTCTTTCATGGCAGTTATACATGCAAATCAATTGTCCCATAATAGCATGGTCTAAGCTCGACTTCCGTCAAATCACATTCATCAATGACAATTTGGCACCAGTAATATTTAACATAACATACCTCACATACTTACCCGAACCATATTCTTGGCAATTTAGTTCTAAATTGTCTTGACAAGGATTAAGCTCCTCTTAGGTAAATTTCATCACCGGCATCAAGCCTGCTAGGCGTAAAAGCCTGAAAAGTAACACCGGCGCAAGGCCTGCTAGGCGTAAAGCCCGATAAATAACACCGGCACGAGGCCTGCTAGGCGTAAAAGCCCGATAACTAACACCGGCACGAGGCCCTGCTAGGCATATAAGCCGATAATTAACACCGGCACAAGGCCTGCTAGGCTCGAGGCCCGATTGTCAGAATATTTTACATGCTTTTCACATTTTCACCATACATATCGAATCATATACATTTATTCCCATTGCATTTAATAAGTTTGAAATCAATCAATTCATCATTATCGCAATCGACCAACTCATGGTTTTTACATCAAGCTTATACAAATTATATCCTTCACTAGTTATGTAAATGATCTCTAAATATAAAGTAGCTCAAGAACTCACTTATTCACCTTGCATGAGCCCAAATAATTTCCATCACATTCTCAACATAAACAATCCACCAATATGTCAATATACATTCGGCCATGATGTAATTGGACATTAACATTCATAAATTTTTAATAGTCAATAACCATAATTAACTCTTTGACATGATTTAACTAAAGGACTTACCTCGATTGTCGATATGCTTAAAATTTTCTGCTATTCGGTCACCTTAGCCTTCCCTCGATCAAGTTCTTTCTTCTTTTGACCCCGATCTATGAAATATCAAGTAAATTTTATTTACATCCATTCTATCCATTTGCTCAACTCAAGATGCACTAATTTAAAACAGTAATCATACCAAAAATTCAAACAACTTATTCAATTTAATCCGTAATGTACCACGATGCAAAAACACAACACATTGAGGTTTCTCCTCAATGGCCGAATGGTCATTAGACTCTTAGGAGTCCCAAAGTCTTCCCTTTTATCATTTTAATCCTTCTCACGTTTTTAGGCAATTGACCTCTCTCATCATTTTACCCAAATCCTATCTAATATACTCATTCATCCTTGACCGATTTCACAATATATATATATATCCTAGTATCAAATTTATAGAAAAATTTCATGAACAATCTTCTTCACTTTAGGCCGAAAATAAGGCACCATCATGCATAAATTAAAAAAATCTTTTACACTCTTAACTACTTCTCTTATAATCGAATTTGTTAGCTCAATGTACCCATGTGTATTCTTCAAGATAAAACCGAACAACAAGCTACATGTTCACCATTTATAATCATCCATTTTAACCGAATAACTAGAGCATTTTTATGCTCAATTTCAAAGAAAAAATAATTTCTATACTTCCCATATGCTTGAAATCACAAGTCTTAACTTATTTAAGTCTCATAATAATTCATATTGTTTATGAATCAATATTAAACATTTTTTTTCTTCAAATCAAAATACCCACAAGAGTACTCCTCCTAGGCCGAATATTAACATGCCAAAATCAAGATTTCAACATGATTTCCTTTGCATTCAAAGTAACCGAATTCAATATGTAAAATTTTCCATACTCAAGCTAAACTACTCACCTTACTACCACATGCAAGCCGAAACAATGGAGGATTTCAAGTTTTCTTCTCCTCTTTCAATTTGAATCCGTCAAGAAGGTAGGGAGAGAAGAGAAATTAAAATGGAAAATACTTTCCTTTTTGTTTCTAATTTCCTAACACATATTAGCATGCTCGTTATAATAATACTTCTTTAGCTACAAAATACTAAAACTACTATTTTCATAGCATGCTTGCCGTCCACCATACTAATTTGTGGGGAACTTGACATGCAAGTCCTCCCAAGCAAGAGAAAAGATCAATCAATTTACCCCCCCCCCTTTTTTACTAGCTAAAATCGGCCATGAGAGAAAGAAGGAGATTGTGGCATTATCTTATGTTTTATTTAACATGCACACTAACATCATTTCTTTATAAAATACTAGCATAAGCATAAATAAAAAAAATATAATTAAACTAACACATATACCCATCTAACTTAGCCCATTGCCGTCCATCCCTATGGTAATTGGCTAATTGCCCCTTTTAGGACACTCACTTAAAAAGCCATAAGCAATTTGGTACATTACACTTTAGCATGCAACATTTACGTTGTCGCGATTATATCCTTTTTATCAAATTAAGTACTCAAACGATAAATCTCTTCTACGAAACTTTCACCCATATTAATTCACATATAATAAACATAAAAATAAATTATTAGAATATTACTCGGGCTCGGATTCGTGGTCCCGAAACCACCGTTCCGATTAGGGTCAAAATTGGTCTGTTACAGTGAGTCACCAAGACTCAGTGTATAAATCCCGGACACACTGACCTAAGGCCCACAAACACATCATGAGCCCTGGCCCATACATAAAGGCAACAATCATAATTACATGAAAATAATGAATGATGAATAGCCCAACCCATCCTAGAATTCCATCCTCTACACACCAACCCGTACCAACCATCACACCTTGGGGATTTCTACAATCAACCCTCCATCCGTTACACACCATAACGACAGCCGTACTGCCTATTCCTATTAATCAGGAATCATTAAACGTGGCATAGCCACCGATCACTATGTGACCTAACATTTGAATTTGTGGTTTAACCACCGATCATCAAGTGACCTATCATGCACTTCCCCTTCATTATTATAATCCCACCCCATGCATACACACATGAAAAATCGAAAACATCATACCATCTTTAAAAAGAAACAGGCTTTCATATATTTCGATACACAAAGAGATTTCTATGATTACGTACCTGGCATCCTTTGCCTAACCCTTTTAGGGTTTTATTTGACTGTCCATACAGCCACTTTTCGGCTTTTTAGCCTATAACACATACAAATTACATTTAACTAGTGTGTTAGAGATCTACACGCCTGATTACAGACAAGACGAGACTTTCTATGTCGACACTATCAGAAGCCGATACGACTGCTATCTGTCTAAGATGTTGTTCTGAAACCGATTCACAACCCGGTGGCCAATCCCGTACTGCTGACACCGCTCGTTTCTTAAACTTAGGGATTGGTTTAACAAATCCAATCCCCTCCTTCACCTGATCGGTATTTGATTCCATCAAAAGACCTTATCAGTTTGCTACCATCATAACATATGGTTAAGACTACAATTACGATAGCGAATCTAAAGAGAATATAAGGAGAACCCCTTACCTTGAAATCCCGAAAAGAGAGATATGAAGTTTAGAGACTAACGATTTTGGCTTTTAGATCTAAGCGATCTACTTCAATTCCCGAATGTCGCCCAACACGTAAACACAAGAAACCAACAATCCATTAGCCTTTCAGCTTTGTCTTCTAAAAACTGAAAAAGAAAAGAATAGATCAGAAGAAATCGGCACCTACCTTTACAGAGAATTCGGCAACTCCTAGAAGATTTCGGCTTTTGAGAAGATCAAAAAGAAAAGATGATCTGAAGAGATCTATAAAGTTTCGGCTTTTGAGAAGGTCAAAAAGAAAAGATGATCTCAAGAGATCTATAAAGTTTTGGTTTTTGAGAAGTTCAAAAAGAAAAGATGATCTCAAGAGATCTATAAAGTTTCGGCTTTTGAGAAGGTCAAAAAGAAAAGATGATCTCAAGAGATCTATAAAGTTTTGGTTTTTGAGAAGTTCAAAAAGAAAAGATGATCTCAAGAGATCTATAAAGTTTCGGCTTTTGAGAAGGAGATGATTAAGAGAAAAGAGTAATATCAAACATAAAGAAGTGATAGGAACGGTATAGGAAAAAGAAGAATTCGTCAAGGCTAGGGCAGATTCGGCTATGGCAGACAAATGTGAAAAGAAAGAATGCTTAAGGGAGTTTTCAGCTTTTATTCAGAAAATGAGGAAAAGAGAAGATGAAAACCCTAAATGCCGAAAATAAAGAAGAGAATGGGAGAATAAAACCCGAATGCCAATTTTAATTAAAAGTTGGGCTTCATGCAACTTGAATTTGGGCCTCCTCAGTTGACGCCACTTCCCTACTTTTAAGTGGCGCCACTTTGCCACTGGGCCACAAGCCCATTTGTATCTTAAACCATGCACAACTAATTTTAAATCTATCCAAATTCTAAAGTCCATTTAAAAGAAAACCAAAATTTCCTTAAAGCCAAAGTTTGATCCTGGGACTTCATAGAAGCCCTCTAACATTCTAAAATCACTTATCCAATAGGTCCAACTTGCACTAAAGCCAATCTCTTGTTCTCCAAAAATATTAACGCTACTACGCTCAAGGCCCATTGGGCTCAATCCTACTAGGCCCAAATTCGGGATGTTACAAAAGTCTTTTATCGTTGTGGAAATTTTGTTTGGGTACCTCTGCCAGGAGTTTGGGGAGCTGTGGGATATGCACCGTTGCTCGTACTAAGGCAATACAAAGCAAGACAGTTCATACCGGTAACACATGGCTTAACTCAAAGCGAATTTTCATATAAGAGGGAAAATTATAAGAAGAAGATTAGAGAAATTACTGAGGCTTGGAAGCAGACTCGCCGTATGAAGATATTGACTCAAGGACTGATGGCAACCCCGGAATATAAAGAGTGGTTGAGAAAAAGGATCAACGATAACATTCTTAAGCCTAGTTTAAAGGGTGCTTGGTCACTGAAGGAGTGTTTACAAGTCATCCCATCGGAGTTAGAAATTATAAAGCAGGACTTCGAAAGGCAAAGTTTAGAGCTTGGAAAGAAGATAGAGAAGCTAGAAGAAGAGAAGATGTACTTGAAGCTAGATGTGGATGCTCAGAAATCGGAAGCCGAGAAAGCAAAAAAGGAGAAGAGAGTGATTGAGGAAGATCGAGATAGCTTGAAAACTGAATAGAAAAAGATGTGTCTATCGATGAAGAATACCGGTTTAAGGAAGTCTTCGGAACAGTGGCGACAAGAGGTCCAAGAGGAAAGGCCTTAGAGGAGAACTTAGCAGAAACTTTAAATGGAAAGGAAGAATTACAAGCTAGAGTGGCTGAACTTGGACGATCTCTTCATCACCATCGGAGCCGTAATTCCGTGATCGAGTTAAAAGCAAGCCTGAACAAGATTGAGGAAATGAAGGGTAAAATTGAAGAGTTAGAATCAGCACTGCACAATTGTGAGCTTCGGATCGAGTATCTTGAAACAATGGAAGGGCATTTGAAGGAAGAACTCCATCATTCACATGGTCAAGTCAGAAATCGGGACTATCTCATAGGGGAAGCCATAGTTCAGATTCGAGAGGTAGCTGACCACTTACAGAGTTTGGCAGCGCATGCCGATGTAGTGAGCATGAGGCATGAGCTACAGTCAGATCGTAGTCAAGAGCTAGTTTCGTTATTAGGAAAAATTAAGACTTTAGGACTTAGGGTGAAAGCTTATTTGTAGTCCATTTTATGTAAAAGAATTTGTTTTCTAAAAAAGTTTTCTACAATGAAGTTGATCAGAATCGATGTCTCTTTGCATTTATGCATTTGCATTACATAACATCATATGTATTCAAATCCATAGAGAGAGTCTAATTAGTTTAAAGTATAGGAGAGAGAGAAAGAAAATCTGAAAGCTGAACATCCTTACGGTACACGTGCCAAATCAAGAAAGATGGACCAAAGAATGGAACAATTTCAAAGAGACATCCAAGACCAGATGATGACTGGAATAATGGACAAGGGAAAGGGCCCAATAGTCAATGCTGAAGACAATGAGGATTATCCTAGAGGATTCACTCCACCGCATGTGCAAACACAACCCGAAGAATATCCCAGAAGACCAACTGTTACAATTAGGCCTCAGCAAGGGCAAGCTGACACTGGGAGCGCCCATGAATTTACAAGTCAGTTCTGGATCGAATCCAGGAGATAACCCAGCCAATCCTATTGTCCCTGACCTAGACATAACAGAAAGAGAAGGGATTAGAACTGAATCTTCAAGGCAGTTGGAAGATCACTGTAGATGGTTGGAAGAAAAATTCAAGGCTCTGGAAAATGCCGACCATCACTCTGGAATTGATGCAAAGGATTTGAGTTTGGTCCCAGATCTGGTGTTTCCTCATAAATTTAAGATGCCAGAATTTGAGAAGTACAATGGGACCAGCTGCCCTGAGGCCCATATCACTAAGTTCTGTAGGCGCGTGACTGGTTACGTGAACAACAATAAACTGTTGATTCATTGTTTTCAAGACAGTTTAGTTCGGGCAGCATCTAGGTGGTACAATCAACTCAGTCGCGCTAACATTAGCTCTTGGAGAGACTTGGCTCAAGCCATCATGAGGCAATAAAATCATGTCACAGACATGACGCTTGACCGAATCATGTTGCAAAACATGGAAAAGAAATCAAATGAGAGCTTCAGGCAATACGCACAAAGATGGAGGGAAATTGCCATGCAAGTTCAACCACCTCTCCTGGAAAAGAAAACCACCATGTTGTTTATCAACACTCTAAAGGCACCTTTTATCACTCATATGATAGGAAGCACCACTAAAAGCTTCGCGAATATAGTCATGGCGGGTGAAATGATAGAAAATGCCATAAGGGGTGGCAAGATCGAAGTGAGAGAAACCATTAGGAGACCTGCTCCTAGGAAAAAGGATAGTGAGGTAAACAACGCAAGCACGTACAACAAAGGGTACTCAAAAGCAGTTACTATTAATCAGCCGAAAGTAGTTACTGCCGGGCAACAAGGGTCGACAAGACAAGAATCAAGTCCCAGACAAAATGCTGACAAAATTCAATTTACGCCAATCCCTATGACATATAAGGAGCTGTATAATACTTTACTAGAGGAACGCATAGTATCCCCATACTATTTACAGCCAATGCAACCTCCATATCCTAAATGGTATGACTCAAACGCCCAGTGTAATTACCATACAGGAGCAACGGGGCGTTCGATAGAAAACTGTATTGCTTTCAAAAGGGTAGTTGAAAGGCTTCTTAAATTGGGAGTTGTCAAGCTTGAGGACATGCCAAGTACGGCGAACCCATTACCCAATCATGGAGACAATGGGGTTAATGTGATTGGGGAGGATCTTAAAAGAAAAACCAAGGGGGATATCTCGAAGGTGAATACACTGATGAGAATAATTTGGAGGGAGATGGCAAGAAGGGGACTAATAAAATCAAGTTTCGAAGAAAGAAATAAAGAACCAAGGAACTACTGTGAGTTCCACAAAGTTGATGGACATGAGATCCAAGATTGTGCTGAGTTTAGGGCATTGATACAGAGCCTTATGGACAATAAGGAACTGGAGTTTTATGAAGAAGGTTCAGAGGGAGGAAATATACACACAACCAAAGGAGAGTTGACAAATCAAAAAGTCAATTATCCAAGGGTCATTATTTCCCGACCGAGGAATACAGAAGGCGGAGCACAAATCGCGCCTAAAGTGATAATTCAGAAACCTGTGTCCTTTCCTTACAAGAATAACAAAGTCGTACCATGGAATTACAAGTATAACATAATGACACCAAAAGTAGTAATTAC
The DNA here is from genome assembly GCA_005393395.2 of Gossypium australe. Classification (NCBI taxonomy): domain Eukaryota; kingdom Viridiplantae; phylum Streptophyta; class Magnoliopsida; order Malvales; family Malvaceae; genus Gossypium; species Gossypium australe. The sequence continues at coordinate 78,657,123 of CM016624.1, forward strand.
AGCTAGTACTTCCAAGGAGGTCCAAAGAGAGGGATTCTATATGCGAAATGGGAGGCGTTACGACTCGGTAAACATCATAACGGAACCAGTAAAGTCAAAGGATGTGCCCGTTGAGCTAAAGAAAGAATTTGACACCCTTATCAATGTACCTGTAAAGGAGGAAAAGGCTAAGGAATTTCTAAAATTCCTAAAGCACAGTGAATACAGTGTGGCAGAGCAGTTGCGCAAATAACAGCTCGTATTTCAGTGCTAGCCTTACTTTTAAGTTCGGATATTCATCGTGAGGCTTTAATGAAGGTGCTGAACGAGACTTATGTTACTAAGGACATATCTATCAACATGCTTGACCGATTAGTTAGTAACATAAGTGCTGATAGCTTTATTTCCTTCAGTGATGATGAAATTCCACCTGGGGGTATGGGATCAACTAAGGCTCTGCACATAACTACTCATTGCAAGGGATATACTTTACTAAGCGTGTTGATTGACAATGGGTCAGCCTTGAATGTCCTACCATTGTCGACACTGAAGAGATTGCCAATAGATAGTTCTCACATGAAGGCGTGTCAGAAATAGTAAGGGAATTTGACGGCACTGAGAGAAGGGTGATGAGGAGAATCAACATACCATTACCAATTGGGCCAAATACGTATGAGGTGGACTTTCTGGTGATGGATATAAAACCTTCATACAACTGCTTGCTAGGAAGGCCTTGGATTCATTCAGCGGGAGCAGTGCCCTCATCCCTTCATCAAAAGTTGAAGCTGGTGACGGATGGTCGACTAGTCACTATACATGAGGAGGAAGACATTATAGCAACCGTTACCAATGACGCGCCATATGTAGAGACAAATGAGGAGGCCATTGAATGTTCTTTCCGGTCTTTAGAGTTTGTCAATGCAACATTCATCTCAGAAGGAAGTGAAGTCCCTGTGCCTAGGATATCCAAGACCACGAGGATAGGCCTACAGATGATGGTGGGGAGAGGAGCCTTACCAGGAAAATGATTGGGCAGATACCTCCAAGGGGAGATTCAAGTACCAATGTTGAAGGAGAAGAGAGATCGTTTTGGCTTGGGTTTCAAGCCTGATGTTAGACAAAGAAGGAAAGACATAGAAAAGAAGCAGGAAAGAAGAAGGGCACGCTTGACTGGAGAAGATGTCCAGTGGGAATCGATGATATTCCCTCACATATCCCAGACCTTTGTATCAGGAGGGATAATTCACCCTGAGGGAGGGTTATTGGAAAGTCCTCACATCAATGCCATACATGAGGAAGGAATGGAACAAAGGAACCTGATGGGCATTTGCCCTTATGAACCTGGAAGCGTTCTGGACAATTGGACTGCAGAGGAACTTCCTGTAATTTTTAGAAATTATACAGAGTAATATTCAAAACACTCTTGTTGTTTTTTTTAGCCTAGGAAAAATAAGATTTCTTTTGTGAAATAGGCTCATGTTCAGAAGTTGTTATTTCAATAAAAACATTTTGATAATTAATTTGAGCAAATATTCTTTCATTCTTTTGACTTTTTAATTTCATTCCAAATTCTTCATTCATATCATGTGAATATTATCCTCAAATTCATTTGTACATCCTTTCGTACCCATTACAGGCCCTAGATATCAATGTCATGAGCAACGATAATACGGATTCAGAGGTCCATTTTGAGCAAGACATGTGTTTAGAGGAATCTCGAGATTTTGAAGATGACCAAGATTGTGACTTATCTCCAGATTTGTTAAGAATGGTAAAGCAAGAGGAGAAACAGATCTTGCCCCATGAGGAAGAGGTAGAGAACATAGCCTTGGAAGAAGGGAAGGTTGTGAAAATTAGGATGCGCATAGCTAAGGAGAAGAAACAAGATCTTGTTGAGCTACTATAGGAATTCAAGGATGTCTTCCCATAAGAGAAGAATGCAAGCCAGTTCAGCAAAAGCTACGAAGGATGAGGTCTGATATAGTATTGAAAATAAAAGAAGAAGTCCAGAAACAGTTTGATGCTGGTTTTCTACAAGTGGTTAAGTACTCAGAATGGGTTGCCAACATTGTTCCAGTCCCTAAGAAAGACGGAAAGGTCCGAATGTGTGTAGATTACAGGGATCTAAACAAAGCTAGCCCAAAGGACAATTTCCCTTTGCCACATATTGATACGTTAGTGGATAATACGGCAGGATTTTCATTGCTTTCCTTCATGGATGGATTCTCAAGATACAATCAGATTAAGATGCACCCTGAAGACATGGAGAAAACTACCTTCATCACACTATAGGGTACATTCTGCTATAAAGTAATGCCTTTCGAACTAAAGAATGCTGGGGCAACATATCAAAGGGCCATAGTTATGTTGTTCACGACATGATGCATAAGGAAATTAAGGTATATGTTGATGACATGATTGCCAAATCTCGAATAGAAAAAGAACAAGTTGAAGTCTTAAAGAAGTTATTTTTGAGATTGAGGAAATTTCAATTGAAACTCAATCCGGCAAAGTGTACCTTCAGAGATCGATCGAGAAAGTTACTGGGATTTGTGGTCAGTAAGAAAGGAATCGAAGTTGACTCAAGTAAGGTCAAAGCGATACAAGAATTACCTCCACCGCGCACTCAGAAAGAAGTCCGAGGTTTTCTTGTAAGGCTGAATTATATTGCTCGATTTATTTTGCAATTAACCGAGAAGTGTGATCCCATATTTCATCTTCTCAAATAGCACAACCAGGGTGTATAGGACGATGAATGTCAGAGAGCTTTTAATAAAGTCAAACAGTATCTGTCAAATGTACCGGTACTATCTCCGCCTAATCCAGATAGACCATTGATACTATATTTGTCAATATTCAATAACTCCATGGGATGTGTGTTTGGCCAACATGACGAGTCAGGAAAGAAAGAAAAGGCGATATACTACCTCAGCAAAAAGTTCACTGATTATGAAATGAGGTACTCGTCAATCGAGAAATTGTGTTGCGCCTTGATTTGGACAACTCGGAGATTGAGACAGTATATGCTATATCATACAACTTGGTTGATTTCCAAACTTGATCCATTAAAGTACATGATGGAGTCCACTGCATTGAATGGAAGAATGGCTAGGTGGCAGATTCTGCTATCTAAATTTGATATAGTTTATGTGAACCAAAAGGCTATAAAAGGAAGTGCAGTAACAGAATTTTTGGCAAGCAGAGCTTTGGAGGATTATGAACCTTTGAACTTTGATTTCCTGAATAAGGAGCTGATGTGTGTGACAAATACTGAAGAATGTTCATGGAAGCTAAACTTTGATGGAGCATCGAATGCTGTAGGAAATGGGATAGGGGCAATTTTGATATCCCCTAGTGGTGATCATTATCCTTTTACATGTAAATTGGATTTTGATTGCACAAACAACATGGCAGAGTATGAAGCATGCATCATGGGCCTTCGAGCAGCTGTAGAACGCAAGATCAAAGTGTTAGAAGTATATGGGGATTCATCCCTAGTAATCTATCAGCTTAAAGGAGAGTGGGAGACAAGAGATCCCAAACTAATTGATTACCGAAAGGTAGTTATGGGATTGATTGAGGAATTCGATGACATTACCTTCAATTATCTTCCACGCGATGAAAATCAGATGGTAGATGCTTTAGCAACTCTGGCTTCTATGATCAAAGTAAACAGACCAGAGGACATGAGACCTATCAGATGAGTATTTTTGAAGTACCAGCTCATTGTTATAATGTGGAAGAGGAGGAAAAAGATGATCACCTTTGGTATCAAAATGTATTACGATACGTGAAAAATCGTGAATACCCGGAGCATGCCACTGAAAATGAGAAATGGACTTTAAGAAGATTGGCCTCTGACTATGTTTTAGATGGGGATATCTTGTACAAAAAGAGAAAAGATCAAATACTATTGAGATGTGTTGATGCTGTTGAAGCTAAGCAGATCTTGGAAGAAGTTCATGAGGGCGTTTGTGGAACACATGCTAATGGATTCACAATGGCTCGACAAATAATGAGATTTGGGTATTATTGGTCCACTATGGAAAGCGACTGTATCAATTATGCTAAAAGATGTCACAAATGCCAGATTTGTGGAGATAAAATTCATGTGCCTCCGTCACCCTTGCATGTTATGACTTCCCCATGGCCTTTTTCCATATGGGGCATGGATGTTATTGGACCAATCTCACCGAAAGCTTCGAATGGGCATCGGTTCATCTTTGTAGTAATTAACTACGAAGGAGATTATTCGGTATGATCAGTTGAACTTGATTGAAGAAAAGAGACTAAGGGCTATTCGTCATGGTCAGATGTACCAGAAACGAATGATGCGAGCCTATAATAAGAAAGTTCGCCCAAGAGAGTTTAATGACGGGGACCTTGTGCTGAAATAGATCCTTCCAATGCAAAAGGATTTCAGAGGAAAATGGATGCCGAATTGGGAAGGACCATATGTGGTGAAGAAGGCTTTCTCTAGAGAAGCAATGATCTTGACCGAAATGGATGGGAAAAGTTTACCCAATCCTGTGAACTCAGATTCAGTAAAGAAATACTTTGCTTGAAAAGGAGATGAAGCCAAAGTGAAAACCCGCAAAGGGCGCTTTGAGACCAAAGGGGTTTTGAGTTGAAAACTCAAAAAGGGCGACTCAAATTCTGAAGGGAGGCGCAATCATCTCGCTATACTTAAAACAACAATGAAAGGAAGAATGTCGCATATTGGGGCATCAACAAAATAATTTGGATCTTCTAAACACATGATGAACTCAAGGCAGTCTTCATAAAGTTCGTATATGGAAGCTCAAACGGCGATATCTAAGGCATCTGATTTTTGTCTTATTCATCTTACTCTCTTGGGATTTTTTTCTTCTCAAAGATATGTTCCATTTGTATTTTTCTTACAAATTTATTCAAATTTTAATCTTTCTTTTGAGATCAATTTATTTGTTACCCATTATTCATAAATGTGTGGCATTGAGATAATGATTGACGAACTAATAATTTTATAAAAAGAAGTTTTACATATTACTTTGGAAATTTCTAGATAAGACAAGGAGCCAAAATAGGACAATTGTTTAGAATTTCCGTGTGCATAGAAATATTTGAGAAAGAAAAGTCTGGATAGAGACTATTTCTCTGAATTCTTTGTCCATTTGATAAGTGGATGTGATGTCATCAGATCGTAACATGTGGGGGTGGTGCGATGAACTAAGAAACCCTGAATCGTGGTGAAATGGGTTGAATATGAAATAAACCCTATACCCTAGAAATTACAAATGAGTCAAGATGAAAAAGTTCAATGAGCAGTAGGATAGTACAAACCTTGCGCTTTTAAGATCCAAGCAGAGTTGACTTTGAAATTGCATTGGGGCAAGCTAATAGAGCAGAACATGATTGATAACAAGAATGACGAAAAATGAGTGATAACGCCTAAAAGTAGGAATCATACTCATACCATTTTTGCATCATAGCAAATCTCATTAGGAGCATTTGATTCATTACAATCATCACTTTCATGACATGTTGCACATGTAGCTAGAAACATTTGATTCATTCTGATCATAGCATCTTAGTTATATAACATAAACATATGGAACCGAGTCTGCAGGACATGTCCCTTAGTAGACGGTGTAGTAATATCGGCGAATTTTCAGATCTTATCTTCCTGAAGTTGCAGGAAGCAAATCGAAGACATCAGTTTGGTGATCCCTGAGTTTGTAGGGATCAGATTGAAGATAGTAGATCTGGTAATTCCTGAGTTTGCAGGAAGCAGATCGAAGACATCAGCCTGGTGATCCCTGAGCTTGTAGGGATCAGATTGAAAATAGCATATCTAACAATTCCTGAGTTTGCAAGAAGCAAATCAAAAAACATCAGTCTGGTGATCCCTGAGTTTGCAGGGATCAGATTGAAGATAGCAAATCTGACAATTCCTGAGTTTGCAGGAAGCAGATCAAAAACATCAGTCTGGTGATCCTTGAGCTTGCAGGGATCAGATTGAAAATAGCAGATCTAACAATTCTTGAGTTTGCAGGAAGCAGATCAAAAACATCAGTCTGGTGATCCCTGAGCTTGCAGGTATCGGATTAAAAATAGCAGATCTGACAATTCCTGAGTTTGCAGGAAGCATATCGAAGACATCAGTCTGGTGATCCCTGAGTTTGCAAAAATCAGATTGAAGATAGCAGATATGGCAATTCTTGAGTTTGCAGGAGGTAGACCAAAGACATCAGTCTGGTGATCCCTGAGTTTGTAGGGATCAGATTGAAAATATCAGTCTTATCTCCCTGAAGTTGCAGTGGAGTATTGAAGAAAGAAGATCTCATCTTCCTGAAGTTGTAGGAAGCAGATCAAAAGGACACTTTCAGCTTTATTTCCCTAGGGTTGTAGTGGAGTTAGAAGCCATTTGAAGAAGACCAATAAGCCAAGGCTCCGCCAAGGCCGGCAAAATTGGTCATTTTATAGTCTTTTATCTATTCTTGTTTCACAACAATGAGCAAAGAGGGGCAGCTGTAAGAAGCCCATTTTGCCCGGGCCCTTGAAAACCAAGACCAATAAAAATAAAATAAAAAATAATAATAAACCCAATGTTTTAAACAGTCATTTTACAGTCCATAGCCCAATTATTTACCCAATCCTGACCCATTTACACCCTTGGCCCAGAGAATAATTTAACTACCCAAACCCAAAACAGACAAGCCTAAAATGGCCCAATTCCTAAGCTGAACGCAGAAACCTAGGGTTCCTGGGGAAACCCTAGGCGCCGCAATAACAATATCCCAACAGTCGCTCCGTTTTCATAAGAGACCGATCGTCACGCCAGCAGCTCTTTGATCACGTCACCAGTCATGCCGCGATCCGCGCTTAGCCACTGTCCTTAGCCTTCAACCTGCAAAGAAAGGAAAGTACCAAAGCAGAAATGAGCAAATTGCAGCAAAAAAAGGAAAGAACAAATATAGAAAGATATGTTTTCCTTTTTATTTTTGTTTTTTGGGTTATAAAAACCCTTGTAAAATTTGTAAGGGAAACAATGGAACATACGCATACAGAGAGAAAATAACAGACAAACTCACATACAAAAAAATATACAAAGAGACGATACAGGGAAATAGGAATGGAGATATTCATAGAAACAGAAAATCATAAAAAAGAGGTTTTTTTTTAAGGTGATTCTCCTCTTTATTCTGTTGTTCGTTTTATTTTTATTTCTTTATTTTATATATATTTTGTATATATAGCCATTGTTAAAAAAAATAAAAAAAAAGGAAAGATTTACCTTTCAGAGACGACCAGAAACGGAGGAGCCAGGCTTCCGGCCACCGGCCAAGGAGGCGCGTGTGGCGCGTGGCCCATGGATCGACAACCGTAGCTCAGTCGAGGGCCGAGGGACGAGAGACAAGGCTCACTCTTAGAGGATTTTTAGGTTTTTTTTTTTTAAAAAAACTCTTAAAACTGAATGATTTTTTTTTTAAAAGCTGACTTTTATAGGCAAAACGGAACGGCGCCGTTTTTGCCTAAGCCTGACCCGCGCGTTGACTCGGACCCGAACAAGGGTCCGCGTGTTTTTAGAAAAGGGGAAATTATTCTTCTGATCCCTCTATTTTATTTATTTCAATTATGTCCTATTAACTAATTCAATTTCTTAAATTAACCCTGGAAATCTGTTATATTTCAATTAATCCTTTTTCCTCTTTTAAATTGTTTTTTTGATATTAATATGTATTATATTAAATATATATAATTATCTATATAATTTATTAAATTGTAAATATCTATTATTGTCTTACTATTACATATTATTTTAGTATTTATATATATATTAAATATTATATTATTTTTTAGTGCTACATATTATAAATATTAAAATTATTTAATGTGTTCATGTTTATTTTTTTAATATTTTTTATTTTTTAAATCATTATTTTTTAAACACATTGTTTATATTGTTGTTCTTTTTATCTATTTAAATTTAAAAAAATGTTCATAGTTAATTTTAGTTCATTATATTTGTCTATACTTTATTATATTTGTAATTGCCTTAGTATAGGAATTATTATTTGTTGTATTTTGTGTAATATATTATTAATGTATTGTAATTGCCTTTAATATGTATGTTGATAGTATGCAAATGCAATGTTGTTACATGGTTATTATTTAAAAAGAAAGTCCATTTTTTGCAAAACCATTATATTTTTTTAAAAAAAAAGTTTTTAAAATAAGGCAGTGTCTTGGTATTTAGAAATTCGGGAAATAGTGTCCTAATGGGTTGGGTGCGATTTTCCGTTTGGCTAAATAACTAAATATCCTTTTAACAAGTTTTGTAAATCGTGAGACAATTTTGATTGCAAAGGTTTTAAAATATCATGTCCTAACGTGTTGGATGTGATGTTTATATTCCTTTGGAACAAGAAAATCTCAAATTTTAACTTAAAAGTGCTTGAAGTTTTTTAAATACTTTTAAATTTCAAACATTTGGACATGATTTTATCGATTAGGTACCAGTTTTTGGGCGTAATGAGGGTGCTAACCCTTCCTCATATGTAACCGACTCCCGAATCCGTTTTTTTTTTTGTGGACCAAAATCAATTGTTTAAAAATAAAACATTTTACAAGGTGATCCAATCACACCTAAGTAAAAAGGGATTGGTGGCGACTCCATTTTCGTTTTTCAAAGTCGATCCCCATTTTTCAAAATCTTATTTTAAAATGGTTTCGACAGACTCTTTTACAACTTTAGAAAATACATCCATTAGAGATTAGAACTCATAACACATTTAGAGAGTTTTTTGTTTACTTGAGGTGTAATATCCTGAAATAGGGGTTGCGAGTTTAGAGAATAACTTAGTGGGCCTCAAGAGTGGTTTGATGTGTTTTTGGAGTTCCTAAAACTCTAGGATTGAAATGGGGTACTTTAGAAAATTTTGGACATTTGAGGGTTAAAATAGGAAAATAGGCAAGGAGGCCTTAAGAAAAATTTTGGCAAGTTATGGCATATAAAATGCCCTGGTAAAGTGGTTTTCCTGTGCCACTTAAGGCTTGGGATTGGCGCCAAGCATGGTCAGGGGTTCGAGTAACGCTGGGCGCATAGGTTTTTATTTTTGTGTTGTATGGTGTGATGAGCTAAGGAGGCTTTAAAAGAATTTAGTGAGCGAAAAGGGACATGAAAGTACAGTTGGTAAAGTGACGCCGGTTGTGTTGGTAACTTCGGCCGAGAGGTCTCAAGTTCGAGTCCTGAAGGCAACGCTTGATTGCGTTTTGTTTTGTTCTTTTGCGACAGGCAAGGGACGCCTGCGAGTGAAGGCTTAAAACATATTATTGATGCGACATTAGCATGTAATGAACACTGGCCGAGTGGTTGGGACGCTTGCAGCCAGGGGACCTTCTCGAGAACTCGTGTTCGAGTCTTGAGGGTCGCACATGAGGCGTTCTATTTTTGCTTTTAGCGCTAAAGCATAAGGAGCCAGTGAAGAAGGGTTTAAAAGAATTTCGGCGTGTCTAATTGCATGAAATGCGCAAAGGGCCGAGTGGCTGGGGCATGGAGAACTTTTCTCTAGGTCTCGGGTTCGAGACCTGGGGGCAGCACCTGCATGGACCTTTCTTTTGGCCGGCGTGGGAGCTTAGTGGCCTGCATGGCCCATGCACGCATGCAGCAAGAGTTGCTGCTTGTTTTTATTATTATTTATATTATTTTATTGAAGAATGATGGGTTATTATTATATTATGTATAGGAATGGTGAGGTATGGGTTATATTTTATTAGTTTATTTATGTTAATGATGGGAAATAGATTAAACATTGTGATTTTGGAAATTGATGTTAGAAAATTAGCAAAAAGGGAGAGCATGTGCGGCTTGGAAAGTAGGAAAGCATGGCCAAAATGCATGGTTTTGTCTTGTTTTCCCTCCCACTTGAGCATGGCCGAATGTGGCCTTCCTAGGAGCCTTCATTCTCGATTTTGAATTAGCTAGGGAGGTGGCCTTTGCCTTGTTTTGCTTTTCTTTCTTCATCTTGTGTTGGCCGAACGTCTTTAGCTTGTTTTGTTTCCCTTCCAAATTGTTCTTGACCGAAGAGGAGAGTGAGAGCAAGGTTGAGTTTCGGTATTGAGGAGGCTAGAAAGTATTTTCGGCTAGCAAATATTGCTTGCCTTGTTTTCCTTCTTTGTTGTTAGCCGAATGTTTTGGTCACTATTGCCAAATCTTTCGACCTTTTCCTTGGTTCTTTATTTTTCAACCTTAAATCTCTACCTATTTTCGTTGAGGCCGATTCTACAAGAGTAGGACCATCGAGCCTTTGCTTTTGATTGAAAGAAGGAGACTTTAGGGGAGCTCTCGGGTTTTTGAGCATCAAGGTAAGCGAAAAGGTAGATTCGGCCAAGGGCCACTTTATTCAGATTATTGTTTGAGCCATTTCTAACAAAGTTGTTAGTAGGGTTTTCGTCAACACCAAAAGCCAGTGTTAGTTTCAGATCTTTTAGCAAGGTAATTGGTTGTTGACATTTGGCCTTAGGCCACACTTTGGTATTAAATGGTTGACCGATTTTGTCTATGGTGATTTAGGAAAATCGGCAGAAGTGTATAGCAAGCAAATCTTTTGGGACTTAGAAAAACTAGGTAAGCATTATGTATATTTCGGCCAAGGGCCTTTGTTCATGTATTAGCCGATTCTGACAATATTTTAGAAGGACTTTCGATACCTTTGGGAGCTAATCGACAGGAATAAGTGGTGTTCCGGGATCGTAATAAGCTAGGTAACGACTCATGGTATTCGGCCTAAGGCCATATTATTGGAATAATGTGATAGCCGATTTTAACACATGGTTTATGTAGGGTTTTCGACTACTCAAAGATCTAGTATGAGTACTCGGGTTTCAGTGAGGTAAGTGGCTAATAGCATTCGACCTTAAGCCATTTTTGGTGATTAAATGGCTAACCGTTTCTGTTCATGATAGATTAGAGACTAATCGACAGCAGTAGGACAAGTTCGGGATTTTAGTGATATTAGATTCGATAGATCAGAATCTTGCTATAATCAGGTGCGTAGTTATCGCACTGTACTCTTGTTTGTTATATGTGTTTAATTTATGTAATATATATATATATATATGTTGTGCATGTTAGCCGATATAAGGGCTAAGAGTGTGGATACCCGAGGTGGGTGATTGAATAATCAGGTTAGTGGTCATGGTATTAACCTTTCAGTGATTGCGATAATAAATGATTATTGATGCATGTATAAAAATGTGATGGCATGTGATGTATGTTTTGTTTCGAGTAATATGTTGCCATAGTATATATATATAAGCATGGGTTGAGTTTCATAATTGCAATTTCATGTGTATGGACTGTGTGGATATGGGTCAAGCCCATATGTGAGGACATGTGTTATTAACTATGCACTGAGTCTTGGTGACTCACCCAATATTTATCAACCTTTCAGGTGGCGCATAATGCTTGGACCGGGTTTGGAGCGGGTACAAAGGTGGCCATGCAAAAGCAGATTTTCATGCGAAGGAATCTCTTGTTTAATGAATTAAATACCTATATTTTCCGTATTTGATTAAGTGTGTATTGTAAGAAGGCCCACTAAAGTATTTCAGTTCTTTTACTAAGTATCTTATTATATGCTCTATTAGGATGGACAATTTAAAATGCTTATTGCAAATGATTTTTATTTCCTTGAATATGTATAATGAAGTTTTGAATCCGGTGTTTCATAATAATGTAGTTTTACTTAGAAACATTTCAAGTTACGAAAATGTTTTATTAAACTCAATAAATTTTTATCGGCTTTACTCTTAAGTAAAGATATTTTTTCGAACGTGTTCCGCAGTGACATTCCAAATTCGGTCGGAATGAATGGGCCGGGTTTGGGGTGTTACATTTTTGGTATCAGAACATGGTTCAAAACTCGGCTTTGAGGTTTTGGGCCCAAAAGTAGTTTTCAAAAGTGGGCTTTTTAAAATGTGAACTTCTATTTTGGGCTTGTTCTGGCATGGCACCTGTACCTCCGACCCGAAGTCCACCTGGTAGTACCTCTGACTATTGAGGTATGTTGAATATGTGAACTGTATGGCATAATTGGGCTTGTAGATTAGAAAATTAGGGCTATCGAACCCTAAGACTAATCTACTCAAAAACAAGTGCATAAGACTTAAGAACTGAAATGACCATAGAGGTGTAGTGAATGAATGTGTCCCTGCTTATGAACGTGCATGTGACTCTCTGAATTAGAATAGCGAACTTGAACTGAACCTATGTGTGATCGAAAGAACCACTTCTAAATACTTTATTCCATAAAATTGTTCGCGGATAATCAGTGGAACAAATTTCTAATGCATAAAACTTTCTAAGTCAAGATTGCGCGATAAGAGATGAGTTCTAGATGACGTGGTCGAGGCAAAATGGCCGTATCGGAACCCGTTAGATCGGGTCAAGGGTCTGATAATGAGGTACCACCTCCACCACCAGCCTTTGGTAATGAGAAGCAAGATCAGAAGAGGGATAATACTATATCGCGAGCGGTGCTGTGAGTTTTAGAGATGGTGGCTGGAGCGGGAGGAAATATGAGAGTTCGGAAATTTGTTCCCGAGCGACTTGAGCAAATGGAGCGGATTTGTTCTGTGATGTATCAGGCGTGGCACCCAGTACGGTTGAATATTGGTTGGAAGCAACCGAGCGAATTATGGATGAGCTCGATCTGAGCCCTGAGGAAAAAGTGAAAGGAATGGTGGTGCTACTTCGCAACGAGGTGTATCAATGGTGGCTCACAGTTCGGGATAGTGTCACAGCTGAGGACCTCACTTGGGAGTATGTCAAGACGGCATACCAGAAAAAGTATGTCAATACTTACTACACTGATGCTCAAGGAAGCCGTTTTTGGGCTGGTTTAATGGAACAAGTCTGTGGCGAAATACGAGGCTGAATTCCTAAGGTTAAGCCAATATGTTTGAGGAGTGATGGCTACGGAGCATGAACGATGTGGTCTGATTTGAGGACGAATTAAGAGACGGCCTGAGACTGTTGATAACTCCTCAACAGGAACGGGAGTTCGCTGTGTTAGTCGAAAAAGCTAAGGTAGCTGAAGGGATTAAGGACTCGATGAGATAAAAACCGAGATAAAGATAGGAACCGGGATAGAAGAAATTTTGGATCGTCTAAATTATCTGAGGGTCTTCGGAAAAGACCGAGGGTTGAAGTTTTGCTCATGTGACTAAGCCAGTTATGAAAAATCGGGACTGTCCGTGTGCTCAGTGTGGAAGGTATCATGACAGCAAGTGTTGGAACCGGAATTGAGAATGTTTTAAGTGTAAGTCTATAAGCA